>CM038678.1:627565844-627747535 GCA_021605205.1 Aegilops longissima
ACGTTTGGTAGCACACAAAGTGTTCCTCCGTAAACGGAGTTGCATAATCTCATAGTTGCAGGAACTTTGTATAAGTCATGAAGAAAGCAATAGCAACATACTAAACGATCAAGTGCTAAGCTAACGGAATGGGTTAAGTCAATCACATCATTCTCCTAATGATGTGATCCCGTTAATCAAATGACAACTCATTTCTATGGTTAGGAAACATAACCATCTTAGATTAACGAGCTAGTCAAGTAGAGGCATACTAGTGACATTCTGTTTGTTTATGTATTCACACATGTATTATGTTTCCGGTTAATACAATTCTAGCATGAATAATAAACATTTATCATGATATAAGGAAATAAATAATAACTTTATTATTGCCTCTAGGGCATATTTCCTTCATCTCCCACTTGCACTAGAGTCAATAATCTAGATTACACAAGAATGATTCTCACACCCATGGAGTCTTGGTGCTGATTATGTTTTGCTCGTGAGAGAGGCTTAGTCAACGGGTCTGCAACATTCAGATCCGTATGTATCTTGCAAATCTCTATGTCTCCCACTTGGACTTGGTCCCAATGGAATTGAAGCGTCTCTTGATGTGCTTGGTCCTCTTGTGAAATCTGGATTCCTTTGCCAAGGCAATTGCACCAAGATTGTCACAGAAGATCTTCATTGGTCCCGATGCACTAGGTATAACACCTAGATCGGAAATGAACTCCTTCATCCGACTCCTTCATTTGCTGCTTCCAAGCAGCTATGTACTCGCTTCACATGTAGATCCCGCCACGACGCTTTGTTTAGAACTGCACCAACTTACAGCTCCACCGCTTAATAAAAATACGATCCGGTTTGCGATTTAGAATCGTCCGGATCGTGTCAAAGCTTGCATCGACGTAACCCTTTACGACAAGCTCCTTGTCACCTCCATAAACGAGAAACATATCCTTAGTCCTTTTCGGTATTTCAGGATATTCTTGACCGCTGTCCAGTGATCCACTCCTGGATTACTTTGGTACCTCCCTGCTAAGCTAATAGCAAGGCATACATCAGGTCTGGTACACAGCATTGCATACATGATAGAGCCTATGGCTGAAGCATAGGGAACTCCTTTCATTTTTTCTCTATCTTCTGCAGTGGTCGGGCATTGAGTCTGACTCAATCTTACACCTTGTAATACAGGCAAGAACCCTTTCTTTGCCTGATCCATATTGAAATTTTTCAAGACTTTATCAAGGTATGTGCATTGTGAAAGTCCAATTAAGCGTCTTGATCTATCTCTATAGATCTTGATGCCCAATATGTAAGCAGCTTCACCGAGGTCCTTCATTGAAAAACTTTTATTCAAGTATCCTTTTATGCTATCCAGAAATTCTATATCATTTCCAATTAACAATATGTCGTCCACATATAATATTAGAAATGCTACAGAGCTCCCACTCACTTTCTTGTAAATACAGCTTCTCCAAAAGTCTCAGATAAAACCATATGCTTTGATCACACTATCAAAGCGCTTATTCCAACTCCGAGAGGCTTGCACCAGACCATAGATTGATCGTTGAGCTTGCACACTTTGTTAGCTCCCTTAGGATCGACAAAACCTTCGGTTGCATCATATACAACTCTTCTTCCGAAATCCATTCAGAAATGCAGTTTTGACATCCATCGCCATATTTCATAATCATAAAATGCGGCGATTGCTAACATGATTCGGACAGACTTAAGCATCGCTACGGGTGAGAAGGTCTCATCGTAGTCAACTCCTTGAACTTGTCGAAAACCTTTTGCAACAAGTCGAGCTTTGTAAACAAAGAACATTACCGCCGTCGGTCTTCTTCTTAAAAATCCATTTATTCTCTATTGCTTGCCAATCATCGTGCAAGTCAACCAAAGTCCATACTTTGTTCTCATACATGGATCCCATCTCCGATTTCATGGCTTCAAGCCATTTTATGGAATCTGGGCTCACCATCGCTTCTTCATAGTTCGTAGGTTCACCATGATCTAGTAGCATGACTTCCGAATAGGATTACCGTACCATTCTGTGCGGATTTTTTCTAGTTGATCTCTGAAGTTCAAGAACAACTTGATCTGAAATTTCATGATCATTATCATTAACTTCCTCGCTAATGGTGTAGGTGTCACGAAACCGATTTCTGTGATGAACTACTTTCCAATAAGGGAGCTGGTACTGTTACCTCATCAAGTTCTACTTTCCTCCCACTCACTTCTTTCGAGAGAAACTCCTTCTCTAGAAAGGATCCATTCTTAGCAACGAATGTTTTGCCTTCGGATCTGTGATAGAAGGTATACCCAATTGTCTCCTTTGGGTATCCTATGAAGACACATTTTTCCGATTTGGGTTCAAGCTTATCAGGTTGAAGCTTTTTCACATAAGCATCGCAACCCCAAACTTTCAGAAACGACAACTTTGGTTTCTTGCCAAACCATAGTTCATAAGGTGTCGTCTCAACGGATTTTGATGGTGTCCTATTTAACGTGAATGCGGCCGCCTCTAAAGCATAACCCCAAAACGATAGCGGTAAATTGAAAATAGACATCATAGATCGCACCATATCTAATAAAGTACGATTCGACGCTCGACACACCATTACGCTGTGGTGTTCCGGTGGCGTGAGTTGCGAAACTATTCCGCATTGCTTCAAATGTAGACCAAACTCAGAACTCAAATATTCTCCTCCACGATCAGATCGTAGAAACTTTATTTTCTTGTTACGATGATTTTCAACTTCACTCAAATTCTTTGAACTTTTCAAATGTTTCAGATTTATGCTTCATCAGGTAGATATACCCGTATCTGCTTAAATCATTTGTGAAGGTGAGAAAATAACGATATCCGCCACGAGCTTCAACATTCATCGGACCACATACATCTGTATGTATGATTTCCAACAAATCTGTTGCTCTCTCCATACATCCGGAGAACGGTGTTTTAGTCATCTTGCCTATGAGGCACGGTTCGCAAGTACCAAGTGATTCATAATCAAGTGATTCCAAAAGTCCATCTGTATGGAGTTTCTTCATGCGTTTTACACCGATATGACCTAAACGGCAGTGCCACAAATAAGTTGCACTATCATTATCAACTCTGCATCTTTTGGCTTCGACATTATGAATATGTGTATCACTACTATCGAGATTCAACAAGAATAGACCACTCTTCAAGGGTGCATGACCATAAAAGATATTACTCATATAAATAGAACAACCATTATTCTCTGATTTAAATGAATAACCGCCTCGCATTAAACAAGATCCAGATATAATGTTCATGCTCAACGCGGCACCAAATAACAATTATTTAGGTCTAAAACTAATCCGAAGGTAGATGTAGAGGTAGCGTGCCGACCGCGATCACATTGACTTTGGAACCGCTTCCCACGCCAGATCGTCACCTCGTCCTTTGCCGTTGCTCGCTTATTCCGTAGTCCTGTTTCGAGTTGCAAATATTAGCAACAAAACCAGTATCAAATACCCAGTGCTACTACGAGCTCTTGTAAGGTACACATCAATAACATGTATATCACATATACCTTTGTTCACCTTGCCATCCTTCTTATCCGCCAAATACTTGGGGCAATTCCGCTTCCAAAGGACCAGCTTGCTTGCGGTAGAAGCACTCAGTTTCAGCTTAGGTCCAGACTTGGGTTTCTTTTCTTGAGCAGCAACTTGCTTGCTGTTCTTCTTAAAGTTCCCCTTCTTCTTTCCTTTGCCCTTTTCTTGAAACTAGTGGTCTTGTTGACCATCAACACTTGATGCTCCTTCTTGATTTCTACCTCCGCAGCTTTTAGCATTGCGAAGAGCTCGGAAGTGTCTTGTTCATCCCTTGCATATTATAGTTCATCACGAAGCTCTTGTAGCTTGGTGGCGTGATTGGAGAATTCTGTCAATGACACTATCATCCGGAAGATTAACTCCCAGTTGAATCAAGTGATTATTATACCCGCACATTTTGAGTATGTGCTCACCGACAAACTATTCTCCTCCATCTTGCAGCTATAGAAATTATTGGAGACTTCATATTTCTCAATCCGGGCATTTGCTTGAAATATTAACTTCAACTCCTGGAACATCTCATATGCCCCATGACGTTCAAAACATCGTTGAAGACCCGGTTCTAAGCCGTAGAGCATGGCACACTAAACTATGGAGTAGTCATCAGCTTTGCTCGCGGGACGCTCACAACTTCGCGCTGCTCTGCAGCAGGTCTGCACCCAGCGGTGCTTCCAGACGTAATTCTTCCGTGCAGCAATGAGGATAATCCTCAAATTACGGACCCAGTCCGTAATTGCTACCATCATCTTTCAACTTTGATTTCTCAAGGAACGATTAAAATTCAACGGAACAACAGCACGAGCCATCTATCTACAAAGAAACATAGACAAGCAAAATACTATCAGTACTAAGTTCATGATAAATTTAAGTTCAATTAATCATATTAAAACTCCCACTTAGATAGACATCTCTCTAGTCATCTAAGTGATTACGTGATCCAAATCAACTAAACCATAACCGATCATCACGTGAGATGGAGTAGTTTTCAATGGTGAACATCACTATGTTGATCATATCTACTATATGATTCACGCCGACCTTTCGGTCTCCGTGTTCGAGGCCATATCTGCATATGCTAGGCTCGTCAAGTTTAACCTGAGTATTCGCGTGTGCAAAACTGGCTTGCACCCGTTGTAGATGGACGAGAGCTTATCACAACCGATCATCACGTGGTGTCCGGGCACTCTGAACTTTTAGCAACGGTGCATACTCAGGAGAACACTTCTTGATAATTTTAGTGAGAGATCATCTTATAATGCTACCGTCAATCAAAGCAAAATAAGATGCATAAAGGATAAACATCACATGCAATCAATATAAGTGATAAGATATGGCCATCATCATCTTGTGCTTGTGATCTCCATCTCCGAAGCACCGTCATGATCACCATCGTCACCGGTAGCGACACCTTGATCTCCATCATAGCATCGTTGTTGTCTCGCCAACTATTGCTTCTACGACTATCGCTACCGCTTAGTGATAAAGTAAAGCAATTACATGGCGTTTGCATTTCATACAATAAAGTGACAACCATATGGCTCCTGCCAGTTGCCGATAACTTGGTTACAAAACATGATCATCTCATACAATAAAATATAGCATCACGTCTTGACCATATCACATCACAACATGCCCTGCAAAAACAAGTTAGACGTCCTCTACTTTGTTGTTGCAAGTTTTACGTGGCTGCTACGGGCTTAGCAAGAACCGTTCTTACCTACGCATCAAAACCACAACGATAGTTTGTCAAGTTGGTGCTGTTTTAACCTTCGCAAGGACCGGGCGAGCCACACTCGGTTCAACTAAAGTGAGAGAAACAGACACCCGCCGTCACCTTTAAGCAACGAGTGCTCGGCGGTGAAACCAGTCTCGCGTAAGCGTCTGGCGTAATGTCGGTCCGGGCGCTTCATCTCACAATACCGCCAACCAAAGTATGACATGCTGGTAAGCAGTATGACTTATATCGCCCACAACTCATTTGTGTTCTACTCGTGCATATGACATCAACGCATAAAACCTGGCTCGGATGCCACTGTTGGCGAATGTAGTAATTTCAAAAAATTTCCTACGCACACGCAAGATCATGGTGATGGCATAGCAACGAGAGGGAGAGTGTCCACGCACCCTCGTGAGACCGAAAGCGAAGCGTTATAACAACGCGGTTGATGTAGTCGACGCCTTCACGATCCGACCGATCCAAGTACCGAGCGCACGGCACCTCCGAGTTCAGCACACGCTCAGCTCGATGACGATCCCGGATTTCGATCCAGCAGGTGTCGGGATGAGTTCCACAACATGACGGCAAGGTGGACGATGATGATGCTCCACCGGCGCAGGCGTCGCCTAAGCTCCGCGACGATATGACCGGTGGAATATGGTGGAGGGGGCACCGCACACGGCTAAGGAACGATCCGTAGATCAACTTGTGTGTCATGGGGTGCCCCTACCCCGTATATAAAGGAGCAAGGGGGGTGCGGCCGGCCCTAGGAGGAGGCGCCGAGGAGTCCTACTCCCACCGGAGTAGGACTCCCCCCCTAGTTGGATTAGGACTTGGGGAGGGAAAGAGGAAGGGCGCGCCCCTCTCCTTGTCCTATTCGGACTAGGGGAGGGGCGCGCCTGCCCCCTGGCCGGCCCTCCTCTTCTCCCTCATGGCCCACTAAGGCCCATTAACCCTCGGAGGGTTCCGTAACCCCGGTGTTCCAAAAATCCTGATTTCACCGGAACTATTCAAGTCCAAACATAGGCTTCCAATATATCAATCTTTATGTCTCGACCATTTCGAGACTCCTCGTCATGTCCGTGATCACATCCGGGACTCCGAACAAACTTCGGTACATCAATACTCATAAAATTGTCATCGTAACGTTAAGCGTGCGGACCCTACGGGTTCGAGAACTATATAGACATGACCTAGAACTATTCTCGGTCAATAACCAATAGTGGAACCTGGATGTTCATATAGGTTCCTACATTTTCTCTGAAGATCTTTATCGGTCAAACCGCATAACAACATACGTTGTTCCTTTGTCATCGGTATGTTACTTGCCCGAGATTCGATCGTCGGTATCCAATACCTAGTTCAATCTCGTTACCGGCAAGTCTCTTTACTCGTTCTGTAATACATCATTTCATAACTAACTCATTAGTTACAATGCTTGCAAGGCTTAGGTGATGAGTATTACCGAGAAGGCCCAGAGATACCTCTCCGACAATCGGAGTGACAAAACCTAATCTCAATTATGCCAACTCAACATATACTTTTGGAGACACCTGAGTACCTTTATAATCACCCATTCGTTGTGACGTTTGGTAGCACACAAAGTGTTCCTCCGTAAACGGAGTTGCATAATCTCATAGTTGCAGGAACTTTGTATAAGTCATGAAGAAAGCAATAGCAACATACTAAACGATCAAGTGCTAAGCTAACGGAATGGGTCAAGTCAATCACATCATTCTCCTAATGATGTGATCCCGTTAATCAAATGACAACTCATGTCTATGGTTAGGAAACATAACCATCTTAGATTAACGAGCTAGTCAAGTAGAGGCATACTAGTGACATTCTGTTTGTTTATGTATTCAAATATGTATTATGTTTCCGGTTAATACAATTCTAGCATGAATAATAAACATTTATCATGATATAAGGAAATAAATAATAACTTTATTATTGCCTCTAGGGCATATTTCCTTCACGTAGTGCCTAGCCCGACTACTTAAGTCGATCAAGGCACTGAAATCCTACCATCCATATTTTCCTCCGCCTGTCCGCCGCCGCCGCCACTTTCCACTCCCCCCGCCCGCCTAGTAGCCACGCCCCCATGTCGCCGGGTCAGGCCACTTCTAACGCCGGAGCGCCGGCTCGAGCTCCTTGAACAGATCCAGGCAAGGCGTGAAGCCCGGATCGCCGCGGGGCTACCTCCGGATGCAATGGATCCGGAGAAGAAGTTGGAGGAGGAGGAGGATGCGGGGGACGCTGGCGACGCGAATCTGCAGGCGGAGCAGTAGGCCATCCTCGATTCCCTCCACACGAAGTCGGCTGTGGGGGCCAGACACTGTCGCCGGCAGGAGATGGAGGCCGCAGAGGAGGCGGAGATGCTCGCCTACATGAGGTCGAGCGGGAGGAGGATGAGCCGGAGCCCTACTACCCGCCCGTCCAGCCGGCGCCCGGCGCCGTCGTCGTGGACATCTCTGACGATGAAGATTAGCTAGGGTAGTACGTAGGATTTCTTTTGCATGCTTTGTATGGATGTAGGGGTCGAAATATGAGAGACTTCGATGCAGAGTGGCTAATTTGACGCGTGACCGGTCACTGTCCGCTGATGCGCCCGGTCGTGTCCGTGAGTGTTTAAGGGGCCAGATTTGCAAAGTTCAGTTGTAGATGCTCTAATACGGTATGAGTATTATCTGTCCGGAATCCGATGTCACCCTTCAGTTTTATAGCATTCTGTTTGGTAACCCGTCAAGCGTCCTGTCCGTGGTTCAGATTCCCGGGGGGTGAATATTGTATCTGGACTTTGCAAAAGCACACACAACACTAGAACAAAGTCGTGCAACCACAAGCCCGGAAACATATACAATCTCGAGAGATTCGGCAGGGGGCAAAACAATAAGGAAGAAATGAGCAGTTGGCACATCGCACTGTCGAAAAGTGAAACACATACAAAAACCACAGCCATCTCTCTCCAGCCTTCGTCACTCTCAACCAAAAATTTGTTATTACATCAACCAGGACACTTTTACTATTTCTAACAGCTCCACCACATGTCCATGGCAATATGGCAGCATCGGGGAGCATCTCAATTGTCTTGTTGACCTCTGTACGTACTATATGCAGTCTAGCTGCAGCATGTGCAAAGTCCCCTAAAAATTGAAGTTCTGGTAGTTGTTCTATGTATGGAATTATACGTGTGTACTCTTTGCCAAAAGTAATGGACGTGCAACTGCGCACCCATGTCCTCGTGTAGCTCTGCCCATTTCTAGTTGCCCTCGGAGCCAGATTCCAAACGAGAGAAAGAGACAGAGCAGAGCAGAGCAGACCGAGGATGGCATTGGCAGGAGCGGAGGTGGTGGCCGCCGTGGACCACCTCGGCCGCCCGGTCTCGCGGCGCTCCTCCGGCCGGTGGCCGGCCGCGCTCTTCGTCGTCGGTAAGCCACGGAGCAAGCTGTAGTCTCCTCCTCGGTTGCAGAGAGGTTTTGCGCGCGCCGGCCTATACGCGTTCGTGACGGTCGGAATTGAACGCAGGGGTGGAGGTCGCGGAGCGGTTCGCGTTCGCCGGCATCTCCAGCAACCTCATCACCTACCTGACAGGCCCGCTCGGGCAGTCGACGGCGTCGGCCGTCAACGTGTGGGCAGGCGTGGCCATGCTGCTGCCTCTGCTCGGCGCTGCCGTGGCCGACTCCTGGCTCGGCCGGTACCGCACCATCGTCTACGCCTCCGGCCTCTACATCCTGGTACGTACGTGCAGCCGCGCCGGCACTAGCTTCTTCCTACCGAGCAATTTCGCAAGAATTTGCTTCCCCAGTCCTGCTATAGAAGACGGTTCATTGATTTATTTTTTCTGACTGTTTGCAGGGACTGGCCATGCTCACCGTGTCGTCGGCGCCACCAGCGGCATGCGCGGGCACGCCGGACTCAGCCGAGTGCTCGGCAGGCCCATCCACCGTTCAAGTGGCCTTCTTCTACGTCTCCCTCTATCTCGTCGCAATCGCCTACGGCGGCCAGAAGCCGTGCGTCCAGGCGTTCAGCGCGGACCAGTTCGACGAGAATGACCCCGAGGAGCTCGCCTACAGGGGCTCCTTCTTCAACTGGTGGTGCTTCGCCACGAGCGGCGGCAACACCATCACCCTTTCGGCCCTGAACTACGTCCAGGAGAGTGTAAGCTGGCAGTTCGGGTTCGGGATCCCGTGCGCCGCCATGGCGCTCGCTCGCTCCGTCTTCTTGCTCGGAACCAGCACGTACCGCTTCTATCCACCGGAGAGGAACGGCGGCCTGCTCGCGCAGCTCGGTGAACCGCTCGTCGCGAGGGCTAAATCCTGGCACTCGTCATGGTGTTCCAGTTCCAAGTAATCAACCTTTTTCTTTCATTCAGTCAGAAGTTCAGAACACTTTCAGTTGAGCCAATTCTTCTGAAAAAACTGAATGTTCACTCGCTCGTTTGGCATACATGCAGATTATCCGGTGACGACTCACTCCCCTTGCTGTCTGATGCTCGGTCGGCGTCCAAGGAGAACACCAAAGATTCTCCTCACGAAGCCGCATCGCTGCTCAGACTCTTCTCGACCTGCCTGATCTACGCCGTCGTCCTGTCTCCTGTCGCAGTGGTCGACCCTGTTCACCAAGCAGGCGAGCACGCTGGACAGGAGGATCGGCACCCTGCTCGTACCAGCCGCCGCCATGCAAAACCTGAGCCATGTCGCGGTCATGATCTTCCTGCCGATCTACGACCGGATCCTCGTCCCGCTCGCTAAAACACACACAGGGAACCCTCGTGGCATCACCGTCCTGCAGAGGATCGGCGTCGGGCTGGCGATCTCGATCGCCGCCATGATCGTCGCCGCCCTCGTGGAGACGAAGCGGCTCAGGATCGCGGCCGACCATGGCCTGCTGGATGAGCCTCAAGTTCCCATCCCCATGAGCTTACTCTGGGTAGTTCCCCAGTTCCTCCTGGCCGGGCTGTCCGGCGTGTTCGCGTTCGTCGGCCTGCAGGAGTTCTTCTACCACCAGGTGCCGGGCTCCCTCCGCAGCTTGGGGATAGCTCTGTGCATGAGCATAGCTGGCGTTGGCTGCTTCATCAGTAGCTTCCTCGTGTACGCCATTGACAGGGTGACCAGCAGCGCCGGGGGGAGCTGGTTCTCCAACAATCTCAACAGGGGGCACCTCGATTACTTCTTCTGGCTCCTGGCCGCGCTCAGTGCCTTGGGCTTCTCTGCTTACCTGCACTTTGCACGGGTTTATGTCGGCAAGAAAAGGAACAATTCAGCTTCAGTACAGTGATGCGACGACATCTACAGAGTGTTCAGCGCAATTTTCATGGACAATCATGACAGGTAGGAAAGGAAGCTTGTCACGGGAAATTGGCAAACCCGTGACCACAGAACAGCTCCGCATTTACAATGGTTTTCGAAAGAAATGGCCACACTGACTCGACGTAAATATGTGGAAAATATGTGAACATGTGCCAGTACGAAGTTCATGTTAGTGTCGAAAGCGTGCCTGATAATTTTTTTCATGCGAACCCAGTTATGCATCGGGCACAGATAGGCGCCGGCGCACCGGCGCAAATTTGGGCCGGTCAGCGCGCAGCCGTCCGATTCGCGTATATACAGCCGTTAGATCGGACCTTCCATGCTCTCTTCGCCCGTGCTTGCCAGCCACACCCGAGCTGCTCGCGCTCGCACCTGACTCGCCGCCGCCAGCGCTTCTTCCGACTTGCCGGCCGCCCGCAGCCGCCCTTTTCGCGCCCGTGCTCACGGTCAACCCGGCGCCGCCCGTGCTCGCCAGCCACCACCACCCGCCGCTAATCGCCGTCAAGCCTGCAGGTCCACGGTGAAAAAAGGATGTAGCCAAAATCCTCGACGGGCGTAGAAAAGTGTTGGGGAACGTAGTAATTTCAAAAAATTTCCTACGCACACGCAAGATCATGGTGATGGCATAGCAACGAGAGGGGAGAGTGTATGTCCACGCACCCTCGTGACCGTGGCGAAGCGTTATAACAACGCTGTTGATGTAGTCGACGTCTTCACGATCCGACCGATCCAAGTACCGAACGCACGGCACCTCCGAGTTCAAAGACACGCTCAGCTCGATGACGATCCCCGGCTCCGATCCAGCAAAGCGTCGGGGATGAGTTCCGTCAAGACGACGGCGTGGTGGCGATGATGATGCTCTATCGGCGCAGGGCTTCGCCTAAGCTCCGCGACGATATGACCGAGGTGGAATATGGTGGAGGGGGCACCGACACGGCTAAGGAACGATCCGTAGATCAACTTGTGTGTTAGGGGTGCCCCCGCCTCAGATATAAAGGAGCAAGGGGGGGGGTGCGGCCAGCCCTAGGAGGAGGCGCGGCTGCGAGGAGTCCTACTCCCACCGAGTAGGACTCCCCCCTAGTTGGATTAGGACTTGGGGAGGGAAAGAGAAGGCCGCCCCCTTCCTTGTCCTATTCGGACTAGGGGAGGGGGCGCGCCCTGCCCCGGCCGCCCTCCTCTTCTCCCTCATGGCCCACTAAGGCCCATTAACCCCGGAGGGTTCCGTAACCCCGGTGTTCGGTAAAATCCGATTTCACCCGGAACTATTCAAGTCCAAATATAGGCTTCCAATATATCAATCTTTATGTCTCGACCATTTGAGACTCCTCGTCATGTCCGTGATCACATCCGGACTCGAACAAACTTCGGGACATCAAAACTTATAAACTCATAATAAACTGTCATCGTAACGTTAGCGTGCGGACCCTACGGGTTCGAGAACTATGTAGACATGACCTAGAACTATTCTCGGTCAATAACCAATAGCGGAACCTGGATGCCCATATTGGTTCCTACATATTCTTCAAGATCTTTATCGGTCAAACCGCATAACGACATACGTTGTTCCTTTGTCATCGGTATGTTACTTACCCAAGATTCGATCGTCGGTATCCAATACCTAGTTCAATCTCGTTACCGCAAGTCTCTTTACTCGTTCCGTAATACATCATCTCACAACTAACTTATTAGTTGTAGTGCTTGCAAGGCTTATGTTATGTGTATTTCGAGAAGGCCTAGAGATACCTCTCCACAATCGGAGTGACAAAACCTAATCTCGAAATACGCCAACCCAACATGTACCTTTGGAGACACCTGTAGTACTCCTTTATAATCACCCGATTCGTTGTGACGCTTGGTAGCACCAAAGTGTTCCTCCGTAAACGGAGTTGTATAATCTCATAGTTACAGGAACATGTATAGGTCATGAAGAAAGCAATAGCAATATACTAAACGATCAAGTGCTAAGCTAACGGAATGGGTCATGTCAATCACATCATTCTCCTAATGATGTGATCCCATTAATCAAATAACAACACATGTCTATGGTTAGGAAACATAACCATCTTTGATTAATGAGCTAGTCAAGTAGAGGCATACTAGTGACTGTATGTTTGTCTATGTATTCACACATGTATTATGTTTCCGGTTAATACAATTCTAGCATGAATAATAAACATTTATCATGATATGAGGAAATAAATAATAACTTTTTATTCCCTCTAGGGCATATTTCCTTCAGTCTCCCACTTGCACTAGAGTCAATAATCTAGATTACACAAGAATGATTCTAACACCCATGGAGTCTTGGTGCTGATCATGTTTTGCTCGTGGAAGAGGCTTAGTCAACGGTCTGCAATATTCAGATCCGTATGTATCTTGCAAATCTCTATGTCTCCCACTTGGACTTGGTCCCGAATGGAATTGAAGCGTCTCTTGATATGCTTGGTCCTATTGTGAAATCTGGATTCCTTTGCCAAGGCAATTGCACCAGATTGTCACGAAGATCTTCATTGGTCCCGATGCACTAGGTATGACACCTAGATCGGAAATGAACTCTTTCATCGAGACTCCTTCATTTGCTGCTTCCGAAGCAGCTATGTACTCCGCTTCACATGTAGATCCCGCCACGACGCTTTGTTTAGAACTGCACCAACCGACAGCTCCACCGCTTAATAAAAACACGATCCGGTTTGCGATTTAGAATCGTCCGGATCAGTGTCAAAGCTTGCATCGATGTAACCATTTACGACTAGCTCTTTGTCACCTCCATATACGAAAACATATCCTTAGTCCTTTTCGTATTTCAGATGTTCTTGACCGCTGTCCGATGATCCACTCTGGATTACTTTGGTACCTTCCTGCCAAGCTTATTGCTAAACATATGTCGTCTGCTACACAGCATTGCATACATGATAGAGCCTATGGCTGAAGCATAGGAACATCTTTCATTTTCTCTCTATCTTCTGCTGTGGTCGGGCATTGAGTCGACTCAATTTCACACCTTGTAACACAGTGCAAAAATCCTTTCTTTGCTCGATCCATTTTGAACTTTTTCAAAACTTTGTCAAGGTATGTGCTTTGTGAAAGTCCAATTAAGCGTCTTGATCTATCTCTATAGATCTTGATGCCCAATATGTAAGCAGCTTCACCGAGGTCTTTCATTGAAAAACTTTTATTCAAGTATCCTTTATGCTATCCAGAAATTCTATATCATTTCCAATCAATAATATGTCATCCACATATAATATCGTAAATGCTCTGAGCTCCCACTCACTTTCTTGTAAATACAAAGCTTCTCCAAAAGTCTCAGATAAAACCATATGCTTTGATCACACTATCAAAGCGCTTATTCCAACTCCGAGAGGCTTGCACTGACCATAAATTGATCGCTGGAGCTTGCACACTTTGTTAGCACCTTTTGGATCAACAAAACCTTCTGGTTGCATCATATACAACTCTTCTTCTAGAAATCCATTCAAGAATGCAATTTTTACATCCATTTGCCAAATTTCATAATCATAAAATGCAGCAATTGCTAACATGATTCGGACAGACTTAAGCATCGCTACGGGTGAGAAAGTCTCATCGTAGTCAACCCCTTGAACTTGTCGAAAACCTTTCACAACAAGTCGAGCTTTATAGACAGTTACATTACCATCAGCGTCAGTCTTCTTCTTAAAGATCCATTTATTCTCAATGGCTTGCCGATCATCGGGCAAGTCAACCAAAGTCCATACTTTGTTCTCATACATGGATCCCATCTCAGATTTCATGGCTTCCAGCCATTTTGCGGAATCTGGGCTCACCATCACTTCTTCATAGTTTGTAGGTTCGCCATGGTCAAGTAACATGACTTCCAGAATAGGATTACCGCACCACTCAGTGCGGATCTTACTCTGGTTGACCTCTGAAGTTCAAGAGAAACTTGATCTGAAGTTTCATGATCAATATCATTAGTTTCCTCACTAATTGATGTAGTTGTCACAGAACCGTTTCTTGTGATGAACTACTTTCCAATAAGGGAGCAGATACTGATTATCTCATCAAGTTCTACTTTCCTCCCACTCACTTCTTTCGAGAGAAACTCTTTTCTAGAAAGGATCCGATTTTAGCAACGAAAATCTTGCCTTCAGATCTGTGATAGAAGGTGTACCCAACAGTCTCCTTTGGGTATCCTATGAAGACACATTTCTCCGATTTGGGTTCGAGCTTATCTGGTTGAAGTTTCTTCACATAAGCATCGCAGCCCCAAACTTTAAGAAACGACAACTTTGGTTTCTTGCCAAACCACAGTTCATGAGGCGTCGTCTCAACGGATTTTGATGGTGCCCTATTTAACGTGAATGCGGCCGTCTCTAAAGCATAACCCCAAAACGATAGCGGTAAATCAGTAAGAGACATCATAGATCGCACCATATCTAGTAAAGTACGATTCGCGTTCGGACACACCATTTCGTTGTGGTGTTCGGGTGGCGTGAGTTGTGAAACTATTCGCATTGTTTCAAATGTAAACCAAACTCAGAACTCAAATATTCTCCTCCACGATCAGATCGTAGAAATTTTATTTTCTTGTTACGATGATTTTCCACTTCACTCTGAAATTCTTTGAACTTTTCAAATGTTTCAGATTTGTGTTTCATTAAGTAGATATACCCATATCTGCTCAAATCATCTGTGAAGGTGAGAAAATAACGATACCGCCAAGTGCCTCAACATTCATTGGACCACAAACATCGGTATGTATGATTTCCAACAAATCAGTTGCTCGCTCCATAGTTCCGGAGAACGGCGTTTTAGTCATCTTGCCCATGAGGCACGGTTCGCAAGTACCAAGTGATTCATAATCAAGTGATTCCAAAAGCCCATCAAGATGGAGTTTCTTCATGCGTTTTATTCGATATGACCCAAACGGCAAGTGCCACAAATAAGTTGCATTATCATTATCAACTCTGCATCTTTTGGTTTCAACACTATGAATATGTGTATTAGTACTATCGAGATTCAATAAAATAGACCACTCTTCAAGGGTGCATGACCATAAAAGATATTATTCATATAAATAGAACAACCATTATTCTCGACTTAAATGAATAACCGTCTGCATCAAACAAGATCCAGATATAATGTTCATGCTTAGCGCTGGCACCAAATAACAATTATTTAGGTCTAAAACTAATCCCGATGGTAGATGTAGAGGTAGCGTGCCGACCGCGATCACATCGACTTTGGAACCATTTCCCACGCGCATCGTCACCTCGTCCTTAGCCAATCTTCGCAATCCGTAGTTCCTGTTTGAGTTGCAAATATTAGCAATGAACCAGATCAAATACCGGTACTATCTGCGAGTGTTAGTAAGGTACACATCAATAACATGTATATCACATATACCTTTGTTCACCTTGCCATCCTTCTTATCCGCCAAATACTTGGGGCAGTTCCGCTTCGAAGGTCCATCGCTTGTAGTAGAAGCACTCGGCCAGCTTAGGTCCAGACTTGGGTTTCTTCTCTTGAGCAGCAACTTGTTTGCTGTTCTTCTTGAAGTTCCCTTCTTCCCTTTGCCCTTTTCTTGAAACTGGTGGTCTTGTTAACCATCAACACTTGATGCTCCTTTTGATTTCTACCTCCGCTGCTTTTAGCATTGCGAAGAGCTCGGGAATAGACTTGTCCATCCCTTGCATATTATAGTTCATCACGAAGCTCTTGTAGCTTGGTGGCGTGATTGAAGAATTCTGTCAATGACACTATCATCGGAAGATTAACTCCCAGTTGAATCAAGTGATTATTATACCCAGACATTTTGAGTATGTGATCACCGATGTAACTATTTTCCTCCATCTTGCAGCTATAGAACTTATTGGAGACTTCATATCTCTCAATCCGGGCATTTGCTTGAAATATTAACTTCAACTCTGGAACATCTCATATGCTCCATGACGCTCAAAACGTCGTTGAAGACCCGTTCTAAGCCGTAAAGCATGGCACACTCGAACTATCGAGTAGTCATCAGCTTTGCTCGCCAGACGTTCTTAACGTCCGCGGTTGCATCAGCAGCAGGCCTGGCACCCAGCGGTGCTTCCAGGGCGTAATTCTTACGTGCAGCAATGAGGATAATCCTCAAGTTACGGACCCAGTCCGTGTAATTGCTACCATCATCTTTCAACTTTGCTTTCTCAAGGAACGCATTAAAATTCAACGGAACAACAAAGACGAGCCATCTATCTACAGTAAACATAGACAAGCAAAATACTATCGGTACTAAGTTCATGATAAATTTAAGTTCAATTAATCATATTACTTTAGAACTCCCACTTAGATAAACATCCTCTAATCTTCTAAGTGATTACGTGATCCATATTAACTACACCATGTCCGATCGTCACGTGAGATGGAGTAGTTTCAACGGTGAACATCAATATGTTGATCATATCTACTATATGATTCACGCCGACCTTCGGTCTCCGTGTTCCGAGGCCATATCTGTTATATGCTAGGCTCGTCAAGTTTAACTGAGTATTCGCGTGCGCAACTGTTTTGCACCCGTTGTATTTGAACGTAGAGCCTATCACACCCGATCATCACGTGGTGTCTCAAACGAAGAACTTTCGCAACGGTGCATACTCGGAGAACACTTCTTGATAATTTTAGTGAGAGATCATCTTATAATGCTACCGTCAATCAAAGCAAGATAAGATGCATAAAGGCTAAACATCACATGCAATCAATATAAGTGATATGATATGGCCATCATCATCTTGTGCTTGTGATCTCCATCTCCAAGCACCGTCGTGATCACCATCGCCACCGGCGTGACACCTTGATCTCCATCGTAGCATCGTTGTCGCCTCGCCAACTATTGCTTCTACGACTATCGCTACTGCTTAGTGATAAAGTAAAGCAATTACATAGCGTTGCATTTCATACAATAAGCGACAACCATATGGCTCCTGCCGATTGCCGATAACTTGGTTAAAAACATGATCATCTCATACAATAAAATATAGCATCACGTCTTGACCATATCACATCACAACATGCCCTGCAAAAACAAGTTAGACGTCCTCTACTTTGTTGTTGCAAGTTTTACGTGGCTGCTACGGGCTGAGCAAGAACCGTTCTTACCTCGCATCAAAACCACAACGATAGTTTGTCAAGTTGGTGCTGTTTTAACCTTCACAAGGACCGGGCGAGCCACACTCAGTTCAACTAAAGTGAGAGAAACAGGCACCCGCCGTCACCTTTAAGCAACGAGTGCTCGGCGGTGAAACCAGTCTAGCGTAAGCGTCTGCGTAATGTCGGTCCGGGCCGCTTCATCTCACAATACCGCCAACCAAAGTATGACATGCTGGTAAGCAGTATGACTTATATCGCCCACAACTCACTTGTGTTCTACTCGTGCATATGACATCAACGCATAAAACCAGGCTCGGATGCCACTGTTGGGGAACGTAGTAATTTCAAAAAAATTCCTACGCACACGCAAGATCATGGTGATGGCATAGCAACGAGAGGGGAGAGTGTATGTCCACGTACCCTCGTAGACCGTAAGCGGAATCGTTATAACAATGCGGTTGATGTAGTCGTACGTCTTCACGATCCGACCGATCCAAGTACCGAACGCACGGCACCTCCGAGTTCAGCACACGTGCAGCTCGATGACGATCCCCGGGCTCCGATCCAGCAAAGCGTCGGGGATGAGTTCCACAACCTGACGGCGTGGTGGCGATGATGATGCTCTATCGGCGCAGGGCTTCGCTAAGCTCATGCGACGATATGAGCGAGGTGGAATATGGTGGAGGGGGCACCGCTGCGGCTAAGGAACGATCCGTAGATCAACTTGTGTGTTGTGGGATGCCCTTGCCCCGTATATAAAGGAGCAAGGGGGTGCGGCCAGCCCTAGGAGGAGGCGCGGAGGAGTCCTACTCCCACCGAGTAGGACTCCCCCTTCCTAGTTGGATTAGGACTTGGGGAGGGAAGAGAGGGGTGCCGCCCCCCCTTCCTTGTCCTATTCGGACTAGGGGAGGGGGCGCGCCTGCCCTGGCCGCCCTCCTCTTCTCCCTCATGGCCCACTAAGGCCCATTAACCCCGGAGGGTTCCGTAACCCCGGTGTTCGGTAAAATCGATTTCACCCGGAACTATTCAAGTCCAAACATAGGCTTCCAATATATCAATCTTTATGTCTCGACCATTTCGAGACTCCTCGTCATGTCCGTGATCACATCCGGACTCGAACAAACTTCGTACATCAAAACTTATAAACTCATAATAAACCGTCATCGTAACGTTAAGCGTGCGGACCCTACGGGTTCGAGAACTATGTAGACATGACCTAGAACTATTCTCGGTCAATAACCAATAGCGGAACCTGGATGCCCATATTGGTTCCTACATATTCTTCGAAGATCTTTATTGGTCAAACCGCATAACGACATACGTTGTTTCCTGTGTCATCGGTATGTTACTTACTCGAGATTCGATCGTCGGTATCCAATACCTAGTTCAATCTCGTTACCGGCAAGTCTCTTTACTCGTTCCGTAATACATCATCTCACAACTAACTTATTAGTTGTAGTGCTTGCAAGGCTTATGTGATGTGTATTACCGAGAAGGCCTAGAGATACCTCTCCGACAATCGGAGTGACAAAACCTAATCTCGAAATACGCCAACCCAACATGTACCTTTGGAGACACCTGTAGTACTCCTTTATAATCACCCAGTTACGTTGTGACGCTTGGTAGCACCAAAGTGTTCCTCCGTAAACGGAGTTGCATAATCTCATAGTTACAGGAACATGTATAGGTCATGAAGAAAGCAATAGCAATATACTAAACGATCAAGTGCTAAGCTAACGGAATGGGTCATGTCAATCACATCATTCTCCTAATGATGTGATCCCATTAATCAAATAACAACACATGTCTATGGTTAGGAAACATAACCATCTTTGATTAATGAGCTAGTCAAGTAGAGGCATACTAGTGACTGTATGTTTGTCTATGTATTCACACATGTATTATGTTTCCGGTTAATACAATTCTACCATGAATAATAAACATTTATCATGATATGAGGAAATAAATAATAACTTTATTATTGCCTATAGGGCGTATTTCCTTCAAAAAGAGTACAGAGGTTGTAGCAAAAATAGGTTGCCGCCGTCGAGCCTGCAGGTTCACCATGAAAAAAGGGATGTAGCACAAACCATCAACATACGTAGCAAAAATTACAACGGTTGTAGCAAAAATAGGTCGCAGCCGTCGAGCCTACAGGTTCACAATGAAAGAAGGATGTAGCAAAAATCATCCACGGACGTAGCAAAAACTACAACGGTTGTAGCAAAAATAGGTCGTCGTCGTCATGGGACGCGGCTCGGCCGTGAATGAATGTAGCAAAATCTGTAGCCGTTTCCAGCAAAAATCGCCGCAGATACCAGCAAGAAAGAAAAACGGTAGCACTCGTGTTCCAGCGAAAAGAAAAGTCACCGTTCACCGCATTCAGCTCCCTCGGAGGCTGATTGCAGCTTCCCGCCATCCATGGTTGCAGCTGGAGTTTCGGCCGCAGCTCCCATGGACGCGGGTTGTAGCTCCCACGAAAACGGGTTGCAGCTCCTGCCGTCCATGGTTGCAGCTCGCCGCTCCGGGCGTCGGGGGAGAAGAGGATGCAGTTCCACATCCATGGACGCAGCTCCCGCTTGCATCAGCTTTAGCGTCCTCAAAAGTACAGTCGCCGGCGCTGGTATTTTGGACTCAGAGAAAGGACGGCAGCGGGGATGAACTGGATTATATACTCACGGGTGGAGATAAGGTTTGTGTGGCCAGCGGTGAGTTGTTTCATGCGTGGGCCCTACCACATATACGCGGCTCGCGCGAGACGGTTGTTTCACGGGCGCGTGAGCCAACGTGGCATGGGAAACCGGCCGAAAGTTCGGCCGGACTGCCGGCTCCAAACGTTTACCTTATGCATATGCAGTTTGTTTCACCAATAGAACGAACAAAGTCCAATCTCTCTACTATTAAACCCAGTTATGCGGTCTGCGGGGCCCCCCTGAACCGCCTTAGTCCAATTCCATCCCCATTAATAAATTATATAAATCCCGAAACCATTCGTCATACCTCAGGAAGAATTTATCACCGTCGCTAGTCTATGTTCTGCAAAGATCCAATCTGGAGCTCTGTCGGATAGGGAATCCATTATAGGAATCTTATTAAAAAATGTTCACGGATTTTGAAAAATAAGTAGTTTAAAAAATCATTGAGTTTGTAAAAAAAATCAAAGAATTTGAGAAAAGTTCATTAAATTCTAAAAAAGTTCATCGGTTTTGAAAAGAAACTTCATCAAATTGGGGGAAAAGTTCATTGAAGTTGAAAAAGAATCATCAATGTTGGAAAAAAATCAAAAAATTTGAAAACGGATCATCGTTTTGGAAAAGTTTACTGATTTTGAAAAAAAAATCATTGATTACAAAGACGTCCACAAAGACTGAAAAAAAGTTCATCGATTTTGAAAAAAAGTTCTGTGCAGTTTAAAAAAAAGAAGGAAATAAAAATGGAAAACATTGAAATCCCATTTGGAAAAGTTCATCAAATTAAAAAAAAGTTCATCGATTTTGAAGAGAAAGTTCATCAAATTGGGGAAGAAGTTCATTGAATTTGAAAAAGAATCATCAATGTTGGAAAAAAGTCAAAAAAATTGAAAACAGATCATCGTATTGGAAAAAGTTCATCGATTTTGCAAAAAAGTCCATCGATTACAAAGACGTTCCAAAGACTGAGAAAAAGTTCATCAATTTTGAAAAAAGGTCGTGCAATTTCAAAAAGGAAAGAAAAAAGGAAATAAAATAAAGATAACATTGAAATCCTAGTTGGAAACGTGAAAAAATGAACGGACAAACAATTGGCCGCCCCGCTAACTGGAAGGCGAGCAGCTCAGCCCCCTTGTTAAAATTTGGATATTAAGGAAGTCGTATTTCACAATAGCAGCTCTGAGAAGCTAGGCTTAGGGTGCGCCTCCAGCGGTCGTTTCAGTGACTCAGTTGGCTGGCTTCCCTCAACTCAGACTGGTGTCGCCACCTCTCCTAGGACCGGAATGATTATTCCCGCCCGATGGGTCAACATTCATCCCTGAATGTCGTCGGGTACTCTTCACTTCCCAGCCATTCTTATAACCATCACCTGTAATCCGCGCGGGTGTGTCCGCACCCGCTAGAGTGGATGAGAAAGAAAGGATTTTTTTTCTCGGAGCAAGGACAAGAGCCGACGAAGTCCAATCAAGTTGAGGCCTGGAAAGAGTTAAGAAAACCCACCTTGTACCTGCATTCATGAGTGCTCAACGATAGATTCCACGTCAAGATAGGCAAAGTGAGATACAGCTCGTTTATTACCACAAAGAAAACAAGAAACATGTATTTTCTAATCACGGAACACAAGAATAGCATGCACGAAAGAAGGATTTAGGGAAAGGTATACGTTGCTTTTTCGAGTCTATAGGAGAAAGGTACACGATGATTTTTTCAAAGTCTATATGGGAAGATTTCACTAGCCCCAATTACTTTGGGTGAGAGATTGAACCTCCACTTTTTTCTGCCTTAGTGTACAGTAGCCCTGGCTCTACACCTAGGCCCCATTGTCGAGCGTCAGCAGCACGTGAGTCTGTGTGTACCCCTCAAAAAGAACATGAGGCTGTGTGTCGACAAGGCCGTGGTTGCCGGCAACGAGAAATTGGAGCTCGTACGCGACACATCATCACACGATAGCACGATTGAGGTAATTAATTCTCGCATAATTTATTACGCCTATTAATTTCTCATTTCCACTCATTGACAAGTAGAGCCCGTATATGTAGAGAGAAGTGAGATGACTTGGTTGCATTATGTGCCACGTAGGCAGTTTGACCGGTCAGAGTAAACAACACAGAACTCTACGGTAAGACAATGACTATATAATCACCGAAACTCGTATATAGTGACCGTATTCTTAAGGACAGCGAGTAAAGTAAACTATCGATACAAGTACAGTGATAACCAATGCATTTTACTCTTCCAGATCCCCAGGATTGCCTATTGTATCCAGAGTTCTAAACTTAGCATAGCACATGAATACTTTGTGAAAATTTCTTTTCATCCCGAGCTATAGTGACCCAGTTAAAAAAAAGGAAATGTTTTAAAGTGTCAAAAAATTATGGCAAATATCTGACATGTACATATATAGATATGATCTAGGCAATTACAAATAAGCCAATATGTCGATTTGAATTTATTTATTTCACAAATTTGTATTTTTTGTGTGCGACTCACATGGTAAGGCATTTTCTAATGAAAATCGACAGACATGCGATATACTTATATGCATACGTACATGTGGGAAATTTTCTGAATTTTTCTTGACACTTCAGAATACGAATCTTGATGGAGTTCACTTGAGCTCGGGCTCCAAAGAGTTCTCTGGGTACAAAGTCGTTGTCTCCACAAAATGGAAAACCAAATGACAAGATTCGCTAGCATCGAAAGTGAGAAGCAAGTCGTAGTTACAACCCCCGTCACCACCACCTACGTCAGCGCAACCACGATTTTGTTTCTCGCCCAACATGCTAATAGATAAAGAAAAAATGGTGGGGAAAACTAAGACCTGAGGACGACCAGCTCCACCACATGTAGATGCCGATTTGCCCATGGCGCTTCAGGCCATGGCAGCATTGGAGAGCATCTCAGCTCCTCCTCCACTGACCTTTTACTACTGTTTATCGGTAGTCTAGTTGCCCTTGGCCTCGGCGTCGGACTCCAAACGGAGGAGGACGAGCATCGGCAGCAGAGAAAAGGAAGCGATGGCATCGGCGGGAGCGGAGGCGGTGGCCGCCGTTGACCACCGCGGCCGCCCGGTCTCGCGGCGCTCCTCCGGCCGGTGGCTGGCCGTGCTCTTCGTCATCGGTAAGTACGATGCGACACGAGGCAAACCGCAAACACATTGCGCGCGCGCGCGTACGAGCTGGTGACGGTCGAGACTGATTTAACGGCAACGCAGGGGTGGAGGTCGCGGAGCGGTTCGCGTTCGCCGGCATCTCCGGGAACCTCATCACCTACCTGACTGGCCCGCTCGGGCAGCCGACGGCGGCGGCCGCCGCGGCCGTCAACGCGTGGTCAGGCGTGGCCATGCTGCTGCCGCTGCTCGGCGCCGCCCTGGCCGACTCCTGCATCGGCCGGTACCGCACCATCCTCTACGCCTCCCTCCTCTACATCCTGGTAGGCGAATTTCGCAGAGGGATAAAATCCCGTGTCTCCAAGAAACCAGTTGGATTTCTCCCTTGAACTTCTCCATGGTTTACAGGGGCTAGCCATGCTGACCATCTCGTCGTCGGCGCACGCCTCCGAGGGCACGCCACACGCGAGCCCGTCCGCGGCCCAGGTGGCCTTCTTCTACGTCTCGCTCTACCTCGTCGCCGTCGCCTACGGCGGGCAGAAGCCGTGCGTGCAGGCGTTCAGCGCCGAGCAGTTCGACGAGAACGACCCCGAGGAGCTCGCCTCGAGGGGCTCCTTCTTCAACTGGTTCTTCTTCGTCACGGACGGCAGCGTCACCGTCACCGTGCCGGCCCTGAACTACGTCCAGGACAGCGTGAGCTGGCAGCTTGGGTTCGGGATCCCGGGCGCCGCCATGGCGCTGGCTCTGGCCGTCTTCCTGCTCGGGACCAAGACCTACCGCTTCTATCCTCCGGCGAGGAACGGCGGCCTCCTTGCGCGGCTCGGCGAACCGCTTGTCGCCACGATTCGATCTTGGCATTCATCATTGCGGTCCTCCAAGTAATCAAACTCTTATTTTCTCTGCTTCGATTTATAAGTCCATTCTTCTGAAACTGAACCTTGAATGTTTGGTTCTTTGGCACGCAGATTATCCGACGATTCGCGGCCATTGCTCGATAGCTCCTCACAGTCACCCAAGGGGGGCACCGACAATGCAGGTTTCCCTCATGAAGCGGCATCGCTGCTCAGATTGTTCCCGATATGGTCGGCATGCCTGATCTCCGCCGTCGTCTATGCACAGTGGCCTACTTTCTTCACCAAGCAGGCGAGCACACTCGACAGGAGAGTAGGCAGCCTGGTGGTGCCAGCCGCTGCCCTGCAAAACCTGAGCCATGTCGCGGTCATGATCTTCCTGCCGATCTACGACCGGATCCTCGTTCCGCTGGCTAGAAAGCACACGGGGAACCCTCATGGCATCACAATGCTGCAGAGGATCGGCGTCGGGCTGGCCATCTCGATCGTCACGATGATGGTCGCCGCGCTGGTGGAGATGAAGAGGCTCGGGATCGCGGCGGATCATGGCATTCTGGATGAGCCTGACGCTGTTGTTCCTATGAGCTTGCTGTGGGTGGTTCCCCAGTTCCTCCTCGCAGGGTTGACCAGCGTGTTTGCATATGTTGGCCTGCTGGAGTTCTTCTACGACCAGGTGCCGGACTCTCTCCGGAGCTTGGGCGTAGCTCTGTGCATGAGCATAAGTGGGGTTGGCTGCTTCATCAGCAGCTTCCTTGTGTACGCCATTGACAGGGTGACCAGCAGCAATGGGGGGAGCTGGTTCTCCAACAATCTCAACAGGGGCCATCTCGATTACTTCTTCTGGCTCCTGGCCGCGCTCAGCGCCTTGGGCTTCTCTGCTTACCTGCACTTTGCAAAGGCTTATGTCGAAAAGAAAAAGGATTATTCAGTTTTGGTACAATGATGTACAAAACGTTCAGTGTAATAATCATGACAAGTATCAGAGGAAGTGAAGTTTGCTACTACTACAGAAAAATTAGCAGAAATGATTTGTTGGCATGTATAGGGAGGCAGAATGTTAAAATTGTCTGCTTTTGATCTCTATGGTTACCCAGATGATGGCCAAACACATAAAGTAGTAGTGCACAACACGAGAGATATGGGCATACTACTCACAACTCCCGCAAAGCATAACAACAGCACAAGAACCATTTCACGGTGTTTAAGCACTAAAACAGAGGACGCAAGAGAATCGAACACATTAAGCTACGTGTCAATCGCGCCTCCTCAACGATGCCACGTTGGATCGCTAGAGACAAAGAGAGACAGCTGGGAGCTGGGAGAAAAGAAAACGCGTCGTGGGTGGGGACAAAAGAGAGAGACAGAGAGCGGTTCTTTTTCCTCCTCCTCCCGCATCTCATTGTTTCCATCCCGACTGGCGGCTAGGGTTCCCGTCGGCGCCGCCACAGCCGCCGCTACCATCCTTGCTCCACCATCTACGGCCACTGGAGATAACGCTTTCCTGAGACCCGCCCTCGTCCAAATCTTCTCATCTTGGGCCGATCCCAGCCATCTCGAACCTTCCTGATTTTTTATTCTCCTTTCCTGTTTTGAGCGGCAGGTTGAGTTATGCTTCAACCTCTTCCGCGATGGTCTTCCGCAAGCGATGATCATAGCTGGCCAAACGGGTTGGGCCTGGCATGCCGGCCAGTGAGCACGCTGGCACGACACGCTCTAATCAGGCCGTGCCAGGCAGCGGCACGCCTTGGGCCTGAAGACTGGGTACGCGGGCCGGCACCCGTTTACCTTTTTAGTTTTTATCCATAAAATCAACCCAATAGGCCAAAATCAACCCAAAAACACCCTAGTAGGCCAGCGTGCCTGGCGTGGCGGCCCGCTTAGCTCCTGGGCCATGACTGGGCTGAAGGGGCAACACGTGGGCCGGGCCGGCCCGGCCCGGCTAATAATCGTGCCATGGCAGGCCGGGCCGTGCCAGGCACGATTACAACAGGCCGGGCCGTGCTGTGCCAGCCCGGCCCGTTTGGCCAGCTATGGCGATGATGGATGTACGAATTCCTCATTGTTTTCATGGTCATGATGCTTTGTTTTGTGTGGTTCTCATGCTAAATTTGGAGGTTTAGGATTGGGAAGTGGTGAGCTTGGCTCCCATATCATTTTTCTCCTGTCTACATTTATCTCAATGTATGTAAGAAAATTAGTCTTGATTTACTATGGCAATAGTGGTTGGTTACAGTCATTAAAAAGATTGATTAGTTCTATCAGGTTATTTAAACTACAGCAAGGAATGAACATTACATTTCTTTTTGATTTTTTATGTTTCCTCTTTTGTCTGATCTGAAATAATATGTCATGTATATATATTCTACCCCACATCATCATTTCCTTCTACATTGCTCATAGGAGATGGCACTTCATTAGTTGGTGGTAATAGACACAACTCCAGTCTTGCCATGTTAGTGCAATTAATTTATCTTTCTGTCGCATTTCATCTGTCGAGCATGGACGTATGCCAAGTTCACCTTTTTGTTGCACCTATTGTTAGATCTAGAGTATCATTAGCTGAATCTTCCGTTTGTGTTTAGTGCTGAAGCCACAGAAGGGGTGAATGAGGCGAGGGCTGACGGCAACCACTGGAGGAGGTCGGGGTTGTCGAAGAGTATTGCATGGGCGACTCCAGTGAGATGTGGGTCCAGCGAATGTCAATAATGTGGCAATGAGAAGACCCTCTCTGTGAGCTCTATCCATCTCACTTGGCGTCTCGATTTTTGGTTCTGGTGCTCCCTGTTTCTCTCCTTCATCATGGTGGTTGGTCCGTTGAAAACACCAGCTGCTAAGCTTCTTTAGACAGTTATAAGAAAGCATCCATACTTCCATAGGAAAAAGCTTGCACTTACCAAATAGCAGTTGTATAGTAGAGAGTGCAAGGAAGATTTGATCATTTGCCTGATGTGGTGATGTGCATCTGCTGAATGAACCGTTTGTCTAATCAGCTCTATTTTATTTTGTTTTCATCTCATGTGTTGATTCTTCGACGAGTTTCAAACTTCCAATTTGATAGATGGTCCTGCAGAAAAAGAGCATGGAGAACATCCTTCTTCCTATATATATCTCAAATTGGTTGCTTTCAGTCATAATATTTAAACTACTACTGATCTTCTAAAATGTCATTTGTTATTTCTTTCAGCTATCAACTGGTCACTTTTGATGTGTTTTCGACATTACGAGCCTATCACTTTTGATGTGTTGGTATTAGAATGAAACGGAATTGCCATTTCAGTTTGTGTCTACACTCTATTTAATCTTTCGAAGTACATATCATTGCATAGTTATTAACGTATGATTCATATAGAACATGATGAATTGCAAAGTTATACTTTCAGATTTTGTAAGATACTGAAATAAGTTCGCCTTCTTTTTGATGAGTTGGTTCTCTTAGAAAATCGACACCTGAAGGTGACTGTTTTAATTCCGATAATCAATGCTACAAATTTCTTCTAGCTCTACAATGAGGTAGTTAATGCAACTTATGCCATTAGTACTATACTGGTTATTTTAATTGAACAAAATATGTAATCAATTTTTCACTTATGAATACCTTTTTTCTTAGAACAATGCATCTATTATGCAATCAGTGTGATGATAGAACTGGCAATATTGTTGTATAGCTTGTTGGAGTAGAACATGGCCGCTTGATTTTATTTATCAAACATCCTGGTTCACTACATTTATCAATTTGTTAGTATGTCCGTGCAAGTTGTAGTTCTGTTAATTTCCTTCCCCATGTAGTCTCTTTGTACTGGAGTATTTCATATGTGACTTAACTATATCTTGCTGAATATTTATTTTATATTTTAGATGGTACAAACTAGAAAGTGTACCTTAAAGAATACTTATGTAGCATACCATGCCTGAATGTATGATTAAGTGGTTCATGGATCTATGCACCTACCTGTATCATGATGTCATGAGCCTGTTGTAAACATAGATCTGATTATATTTTATTTTGTTTACCAGATGATAGAAGCTTTCAAAGAATTTTGGAGGGGACTTGGTGTTAATTATAATTAAAAATGTTTAATCTTAGTTGCCTAACAGGCCTTTGCACGTGTTCACTTCTATCAGAAGCATCACATGTTTACTTCTATAGGAAGTAGCATATATTTTTTCACCAGGTAATTGTCAGTCCTACTAGATAATTGCTTATGCATTTCATCTTCACTTCACTATAATATACAATCTGTCTTATCGAGGTAAGTAATTACGTTTATCTCTGGTGTGATGTTTTTCTATGTAGTATCTCCAATCACCAATAGTTTGTCGGGGCTGTACTCCTTTTCAGATGAAACGGTAATTGATTTGGAACTGCAATGTTTAGTTTACTTCATTGGATTTTAATTTTGGTGCTCATTGTCAAAGCGAATGGAACATATTCCTTAGTCGATTGTCTTGTGTGAGGCAATTCATTGTCACTATCTGTGCCACTTGGCATGAAGCTCTTTATGATAACGTATCTTTCCGACTTACTTGATGCTACTTGCACCCTGGAGTGAAAAAATATGATTAAGATCTTGGTGTCTTCTGCTTCATGATCTCCTCCTGCACAAGATGGTTATCTATGATTGTTGCTTGGACGAGGCTTCTTGAATATATCTCTTCCAACCATTTTTCTGACATGGTATGGCCTCCATGCCTCCTTTCCTTATGACACCATGTTTTTTCCCTATATTTATGTCATATGACATACTCCTGTTGGCCTTTAAGTACCAGCAAATTGCTAATGTATTGATTGTTATTTTTCTTGATTATACTGGTCCTGGCTACCCATTTTTTACCTAATAAAACATGTGTCATTCCCTTAAAATATGGAACCCTCATAAAAACTAGAGGAAGATGGACTGGTCTAATCTCAATTGTACAACTTCAACTCTCCCATGCTTTATATTTTGTCTCAATTTGACATTCTTGGAGGGTCATCATGTATCTATGCTAGACCATAGATGTGGTTTAGTTCAGACTTGTGCGTGTACATGATCAGGGTGTTGGGAAACGTTGCATGGAAAACAAAAAATTTCTACCCACATGCAATGATCTATCCATGGAGATGCATAGCAACCAGACGGGAGAGTGTGTCTACATACCCTCGTAGACCGTAAGCGGAAGCGTTTAACAACGCGGTTGATGTAGTCGAACTTCTTCGCGCTCCAACCGATCAAGTACCGAACGTACGACACCTCCGCGTTCTACACACGTTCAGCTCGGTGACGTCCCCCGCCTTCTTGATCCAGCAAGACGACGAGGTAGTAGACGAGTTCCGACAACACGACGGCATGGTGACGGTGATGGTGAAGTGATCTCCGCAGGGCTTCGCCTAAGCACTACGAAAAATATGACTGGGGGTGTAAACGGTGGAGGGGGGCTCCGCACACGGCTAGGAAATTGTTTGGTGTGTACTAGGGCGCCCCCACATATATATAGGTGGGAGGGGGAGGGGAGTGCTACCTCTTGAGCATGCGTTGGTTTTCCCTTGAAGAGGAAAGGGTGATGCAGCAAAGTAGCGTAAGTATTTCCCTCAGTTTTTGAGAACGAAGGTATCAATCCAGTAGGAGATAACACGCAAGTCACCTAGTACCTGCACAAAAAATCAAGAACCTTGCAACCAACGCGATAAAGGGGTTGTCAATCCCTTCATGGCCAATCTCAAAAGTGAGATCTGATAAAGATACTAAGATAAATATTTTTGGTATTTTTTATAGATTGAAAAGTAAAGATTTCAAAATAAAATAAATAGTAAACTAAAATTATAGACCGGAAACTTATATGATGGAAAATAGACCCGGGGGCCATAGGTTTCACTAGTGGCTTCTCTCATGATAGCATATACTACGGTGGGTGAACAAATTACTGCCGAGCAATTGATAGAAAATCATATAATTATGAGAATATCTAGGCATGATCATGAATATATATAGGCATCACGTCCGTGTCAAGTAGACCGAAATGATTCTGCATCTACTACTATTACTCCACACATCGACCGCTATCCAGCATGCTCTAGAGTATTAAGTTCATAAGAACAGAGTAACGCATTAGGCAAGATGACATGATGTAGAGGGATAAACTCAAGCAATATGATATAAACCCCATCTTTTTATCCTCGATGGCAACAATACAATACGTGCCTTGCTGCCCCTACTGTCACTGGGAAAGGACACCGCAAGATCGAACCCAAAGCTAAGCACTTCTCCCATTGCAAGAAAGATCAATCTAGTAGGCCAAACTAAACCGATAATTTGAAGACTTGCAAAGATAACAAATCATGCATATAAGAATTCAGAGAAGAACCAAATATTATTCATAGATAAACTTGATCATAAATCCACAATTCATCAGATCTCGACAAACACACCGCAAAAGAGTATTACATCGAATAGATCTCCAAGAACATAGAGAAGAACTTTGTATTGAGAACCAAAGAGGGAGAAGAAGCCATCTAGCTAATAACTATGGACCCAAAGGTTTGTGGTAAACTACTCACACATCATCAGAGAAGCTATGGTGTTGATGTAGAAGCCCTCCGTGATTGATTTCCCCTTCGACAGATCACCGAAAAAGGCCCCAAGATGGGATCTCAAGGGTACAGAAGGTTGTGGCTGTGGAAAAGTGGTTTCGTGGCTCTCCTGATGTTTTTAGGGTATAAGAGTATATATAGGCGAAAGAAGTACGTCGGTGGAGCTCCGTGAGGCCCACAAGGGTGGGGGCGCACCTAACCCCCTGGGCGCAACCTCCTGCCTCGTGGCCGCCTCGCGGAGTTCCAAACTTCAACTCCAAGTCTTCTGGATTGCGTTTGTTCCAAGAAAGATCATCGCGAAGGTTTCATTCCGTTTGGTATTCCTTTTCTGCAAAGCACTGAAATAGGCAAAAAACGGAAACTAGCATTGGGCCTCGGGTTAATAGGTTAGTCCCAAAAATAATATAGAAGATCATATTAAAGCCCATTAAACATCCAAAATAGATAATATAATAGCATGGAACAATAAAAATTATAGATATGTTGGAGACGTATCAAGCATCCCCAAGCTTAATTCCTGCTCGTTCTCGAGTAGGTAAATGATAAAAACAGAATTTTTGATGTGGAATGCTACCTAACATAATTTTTTCTTTTCAAGGTAATTTCTTTTATGTTGGCATGAATGTTTGGATCCGAAAGATTCAAGACAAAAGTTTAGTATTGACATAAAACAATAATACTTCAAGCATACTAACCAAGCAATTATATCTTCTCAAAATAACATAGCCAAAGAAAGCTCATCCCTACAAAATCATATAGTTTGGTCATGCTTCATCTTAGTCACACAAAATGCTCCCATCATGCACAACCCCGATGACAAGCCAAGCAATTGTTTCATACTTTAGTATTCTCAAACTTCTTCAACTTTCACGCAATATATGAGCGCGAGCCATGGACATAGCACTATAGGTGGAATAGAATGGTGGTTGTGGAGAAGACAAAAAAGAGGATGATGGTCTCACATAAACTAGGCATATCAATGGGCTCTGGAGATGCCCATCAATAGATATCAATGTGAGTGAGTAGGGATTGCCATGCAACAGATGCACTAGAGCTATAAGTGTATGAAAGCTCAACAAAAGAAACTAAGCGGGTGTGCATCCAACTCGCTTGCTCACGAAGACCTAGGGCATTTGAGGAAGCCCATCATTGGAATATACAAGACAAGTTCTATAATGAAAAATTCCCACTAGTATATGGAAGTGACAACATAAGAGACTCTCTATCATGAAGATCATGGTGCTACTTTGAAGCACAAGTGTGGAAAAAGGATAGTAACACTGTCCCTTCTCTCTTTTTCTCTCATCATTTTTTTGGTGGGCTTCTTTCGCCTCTTTTTTATTTGGGCTTCTTTGGCCTCTTTTATTTAGTCTCATCCCGACTTGTGGGGGAATCATAGTCTCCATCATCCTTTCCTCACATGGGACAATGCTCTAATAATGAAGATCATCACACTTTTATTTACTTACAACTCAAGAATTACAACTCGGTACTTAGAACAAAATATGACCCTATGTGAATGCCTTCGATGGTGTACCGGGATATGCAATGAATCAAGAGTGACATGTATAAAAAATTATGAGTGGTGGCCATGCCACATACGATGTCAACTACATGATCATGCAAAGAAATATGACTATGATGAAGCGTGTCATAATAAACGGAACGGTGGAAAGTTGCATGGCAATATATCTCGGAATGGCTATGAAATGCCATAATAGGTAGGTATGGTGGCTGTTTTGAGGAAGGTAAGTGATGGGTTCATGGTACCGGCGAAAGTTGCGCGACACAAGAGAGGCTAGCAATGGTGGAAGGGTGAGAATGCGTATAATCCATGGACTCAACATTAGTCATAAAGAACTCACATACTTATTGCAAAATTCTACAAGTCATCAAATCCAAAGCACTACGCGCATGCTCCTAGGGGGATAGATTGGTAGGAAAATACCATCGCTCGTCCCCAACCGCCACTCATAAGGAAGGCAATCAAAGAAACGCCTCATGCTTCAAATTTGTCACACAACAGTTACCATACGTGCATGCTACGGGACTTGCAAACCCCAACACAAGTATTTCTTAATTTCACAATTACTCAACTAGCACGACTCTAATATCACTATCTTCATATCTCAAAACAATTATCAAGTATCAAACTTCTCATAGTATTTAATGCACTCTATATGAAAGTTTTTATTATACCCATCTTGAATGCCAATCATATTAGGACTAATTTTATAACCAAAGCAAATTACCATGCTGTTCTAAAAGAATCTCAAAATAATATAAGTGAAGCATGAGAGATCAATTATTTCTATAAAATAAAACCACCACCGTGTTCTAAAAAGATATAAGTGAAGCACTAGAGCAAAAATTATCTAGCTCAAAAGATATAAGTGAAGCACATAGAGTATTCTAATAAATTCCGATTCATGTGTGTCTCTCCCAAAAGGTGTGTACAGAAAGGATGATTGTGGTAAGCTAAAAATCAAAGACTCAAATCATACAAGACGCTCCAAGCAAAACACATATCAGGTGGTGAATAAAAATATAGCCTCAAGTAAAGTTCTTGATAGAGCGAAGATTTAAAGAGGGATGCCTTCCGGGCATCCCCAATCTTAGGCTTTGGTTTTCCTTGAATTTTACCTTGGGGTGCCTTGGGCATCCCAAGCTTAGGCTCTTGCCACTCCTTATTCCAAAATCCATCAAATCTTTACCCAAAAACTTGAAAACTTCACAACACAAAACTTAAACAGAAAATCTCATGAGCTCCATTAGTATAAGAAAACAAACCACCACTTTAAGGTACTGTAATGAACCCATCTTTATTTATATTGGTGTTAAACCTACTTTATTCCAACTTCTCTATGGTTCATACCCCCCGATACTAGCCATAGATTCATCAAAATAAGCAAACAACACACGAAAAACAGAATTTGTCAAAAACAGAACAGTCTGTAGAAATCTGTATGAAACGCATACTTCTGGAACTCCAAAAATTCTTAAAAAAATTGATGGATGTGAGGAATTTGTCTATTAATCATCTTCAAAAAGAATCAACCTAAAAGAACTCTCCAGTAAAAAATCGTATCTATTCTCGTGAGCGCAAAAGTTTCTGTTTTTTACAGCAAGATTGCAAAGACTTCACCCATGTCTTCCCAGAGGTTCTACTTGGCACAAACACTAACTAAAACATAAAACCACATGTAAATAGAGGCTATATTATTTATTTATTACTAAACAGGAACAAAAATAAAATTGGGTTGCCTCCCAACAAGCTTATCATTTAACGCCCCTAGCTAGGCATAAAAACAAGAATAGATCTAGGTATTGTCATCTTTGGTATGCAATTCTTCAATAGAACACTCATAACCCTTAGGAGGTTCTTTGGTTTTGTTAATTATCAAACCCCTAGGCAAGAAATCAAGAAATTCATTTGTAGCAAAAGGTTCCTTAATGATATCGAAAAAGCTGGGGTGAACACTTATTGATTTGAGGTCTTCATTTTCCTTACTAGAAGATTCACCCTTAGTTTTAGGAACATAGATAAACTTGGCAACTTTGGTAGGAGGAGGATTTGAGGTATTTTTATCGGCAGAAATGGGTGGAGCCCAAGTTGGTAATAATATCTTCGAGTTTGTCAATTCTAGTGGAATCTTGATCTATCTTCTCATAAACTATGGGTTCCTTTCCCCTAAGATTTTTCAGAGTAACTCCTACCTTAGATCCATATTGGGTAATTTGGTTGTGGATCTTTTTATCCAAATTCTCAATCAACTCTACAGTGGCAATTTTATTTTCAATAATATCAAGCCTTTGCATCACATGTTCCAAAGTTAAAGTAGTTCCATTAACCAAAAGAGGTGGTGGGCCTAACAAATCTATCATAGCATTATAAGAATAAAAAGTATGGCTACCCAAGAAATTCCCTCCGGTAATGGTATCAAGAATATATCTATTCCAAGGAGTGATGCCTACGTAAAAATTGCGAAGAAGGACGGAAGTAGATTGCTTTTTAGTGGATCTATTTTGAGCATTGCAAATTCTATACCAAGCATCTTTTAGATTTTCTCCCTCCCTTTGTTTAAAATTAAGAACTTCGTTATCGGGAGTACTAACAATGATAGAAGGACTAGCCATGAGAGCGAAACAAACGATCTAACACAGGACGCACAAGAAGCAAGCAAAAAGAAGCGGGCGGAAAAAGGCAAAGAAAAGGCAAATGTTTTTGAAAAATCATTTTAGAAGTGGGGGAGAGGAAAACAAGAGGCGAATGGAAAATAATGTAATGCGAGGGAGAAGAGTTTGTGATGGGTACTTGGTATGTCTTGACTTGAGCGTAGATCTCCCCGGCAACAGCGCCAGAAATCCTTCTTGCTACCTCTTGAGCATGCGTTGGTTTTCCCTTGAAGAGGAAAGGGTGATGCAGCAAAGTAGCGTAAGTATTTCCCTCAGTTTTTGAGAACCAAGGTATCAATCCAGTAGGAGATAACACACAAGTCACCTAGTATCTGCACAAGCAATCAAGAACCTTGCAACCAACGCGATAAAGGGGTTGTTAATCCCTTCACGGCCAATCGCAAAAGTGACATCTGATAAAGATAGTAAGATAAATATTTTTGGTATTTTTGTATAGATTGAAAAGTAAAGATTGCAAAATAAAATAAATATTAAACCATAATTATAGATCGGAAACTTATATGATGGAAAATAGACCCGGGGGCCATAGGTTTCACTAGTGGCTTCTCTCATGATAGCATATATTACGGTGGATGAACAAATTACTGCCGAGCAATTGATAGAAAAGCGCATAATTATGAGAATATCTAGGCATGATCATGAATATAGGCATCACGTCCGTGTCAAGTAGACCGAAACGATTCTGCATCTACTACTATTACTCCACACATCGACCGCTATCCAGCATGCATTAGAGTATTAAGTTCATAAGAACAGAGTAACGCATTAGGCAAGATGACATGATGTAGAGGGATAAACTCAAGCAATATGATATAAACCCCATCTTTTTATCCTCGATGGCAACAATACAATACGTGCCTTGCTGCTGTTGGGGAACGTAGCAATAATTCAAAATTTTCCTACGTGTCACCAAGATCAATCTAGGAGATGCTAGCAACGAGAGAGAGAGGGAGTGCATCTTCATACCCTTGAAGATCGCTAAGCGGAAGCGTTACAAGAACGCGGTTGATGGAGTCGTACTCGCGGCGATTCAAATGGCGGAAGATCCGATCTAGCGTCGAACGGACGGCGCCTCCGCGTTCACCACACGTATAGCCCGGGGACGTCTCCTCCTTCTTGATCTAGCAAGGGGAGAGGAGAAGTTGAGGGAGAACTCCAGCAGCACGACGGCATGGTGGCGATGGAGCTCGTGGTTCTCCAACAGGGCTTCGCCAAGCACTACGGAGGAGGAGGAGGTGTTGGAGGAGGGAGAGGGCTGCGCCAGGGGAAGGGTGCGGCTGCCCTCTCTCTCTCACTATATATAGGGGGAAGGGAGGAGGGGAGGCGCCTAGGGTCCCCTAGGGAGGGGCGGCGGCCATAGGGGAAACCCTAGATGGGTTTTGCGCCCCACCCCTAGGAAACTTGCCCCCAAGCCGGGAGGCGGCTGCCCTAGGGGTGGCGCCCCACCTCTCAGGTTACGTGAGATGGGGTGGGAGGGGCGCTCAGCCCCTTAGTGGGCTGATGTGCCCTCTCCCCTTGGCCCATAAGGCCCCCCAAAGCTTGCGGGGCCTCCGAAACCCCTTTTGGACACGCTGGTCATCACCTGGTACCCTCGGAACAATTCCGGACTCCAATACCCTTCGTCCAATATACCGATCTGCACCTCCGGACCATTCCGGAGCTCCTCGTCATGTCCGGGATCTCATCCGGGACTCCGAACAACCTTCGGTAACCACATAGTATTTCCCATAACAACTCTAGCGTCACCGAACCTTAAGTGTGTAGACCCTACGGGTTTGGGAACCATGCAGACATGACCGAGACGTTCTCCGGTCAATAACCAACAGCGGGATATGGATACCCATGTTGGCTCCCACATGTTCCACGATGATCTCATCGGATGAACCACGATGTCAAGGATTCAAGCAATCCCGTATGCAATTCCCTTTGTCTAGCGGTATTGTACTTGCCCGAGATTCGATCGTCGGTATGCCGATACCTTGTTCAATCTCGTTACCGGCAAGTCTCTTTACTCGTTCCGTAACACATCATCCCGTGATCAACCCCTTGGTCACATTGTGCACATTATGATGATGTCCTACCGAGTAGGCCCAGAGATACCTCTCCGTCACACGGAGTGACAAATCCCAGCCTCGATTCGTACCAACCCAATGACACTTTCGGAGATACCCGTAGTGCACATTTATAGCCACCCGATTCGTTGTGACGCTTTGGTACACCCAAAGCATTCCTATGGTATCCGGGAGTTGCACAATCTCATGGTCTAAGGAAATGATACTTGACATTAGAAAAGCTTTAGCATACTGAACTACACGATCTTTGTGCTAGGCTTAGGATTGGGTCTTGTCCATCACATCATTCTCCTAATGATGTGATCCGTTAACAACGACATCCAATGTCCATGGTCAGAAACCGTAACCATCTATTGATCAATGAGCTAGTCAACTAGAGGCTTACTAGGGACATGGTGTTGTCTATGTACCCACACATGTATCTGAGTTTCCTATCAATACAATTATAGCATGGATAATAAACGATTATCATGAACAAGGAAATATAATAATAATAACTAATTTATTATTGCCTCTAGAGCATATTTCCAACAGTCTCCCACTTGCACTAGAGTCAATAATCTAGTTCACATCGCCATGTGATTAACACTCATAGGTCACATCGCCATGTGACCAACATCCAAAGAGTTTACTAGTGTCAATAAACTAGTTCACATCATCATGTGATTAAGATTCAATGAGTTCGGGGTTTGATCATGTTTTGCTTGTGAGAGAGGTTTTAGTCAACGGTGCGCAACATTCAGATCCGTATGTACTTCACAAATCTCTAGGTCATATTGTAAATGCTGCTTCCGCGCTCCACTTGGAGCTATTCCAAATGGTTGCTCCACTATACGTATCCGGTTTGCTACTCAGAGTCATTTGTATAGGTGTTAAAGCTTGCATCGACGTAACCCTTGACGCCGAACTCTTTATCACCTCCATAATCGAGAAACATGTCCTTATTACTCCAAGGACAATTTTGACCGCCGTCCAATGATCCATTCCTGGATCACTCTTGTACCCCCTTTCCAGACATGTGGCAAGGCACACATCAGGTGTGGTACTCAGCATAGCATACTGTAGAGCCTACGTCTAAAGCATAGGGGACGACCTTCGTCCTTTCTCTCTCTTCTGCCGTGGTTGAGCTTTAAGTCTTAACTTCATACCTTACAACTCAGGCAAGAACTCCTTCTTTGATTGATCCATCTTGAACACCTTCAAGATCATGTCAAGGTATGTGCTCATTTGAAAGTACCATTAAGCGTTTTGATCTATCCTTATAGATCTTGATGCTCAATGTTCAATCAGCTTAATCTAGGTTTTCCCTTGAAAAACTCCTTTCAAACAACCCTTTATGCTTTCCATAAATTTTACATCATTTCGGATCAACAATATGTCATTCACATATACTTATCAGAAATGTTGTAGTGCTCCCACTCACTTACAAGTTTCTAACAAACTTTGTATAAACCCCAAAACTTTGATTATTTCATCAAAGCGTATATTCCAACTCCGAGATGCTTGCTCCAGTCCTTAGAAGGATTGCTGGAGCTTTGCACACTTGTTAGCATCTTTTAGGATTGACAAAAACCTTCTGGTTGTATCACATGCAACCTTTCCTCAAGAAAATTTTCGAGGAAACAATGTTTTGACATCCTATCTGCAAGATTTCATAAATAATGCAGTAACTGCTAATAAGATTCCAACAGACTCTTAGCATCACTACGAGTGAGAAAGTCTCATCGTAGTCAACTCCTTGAACTTGTCGGAAACATCTTAGCGACAAGCCGAGCTTTCTTAATGGTGACACATACCATCATTGTCTGTCTTCCCTCTTAGAATCCATCTGTACCCAACAGCCTTATGACCATTAAGTAGTTCTTCCAAAGTCTATACTTTGTTTTTACACATGGATCCTCTCTCGGATTTTATGGCCTCGAGCCATTTGCCGGAATCCGGGCCCACCATCGCTTCTCCATAGCTCGTAGGTTCATTGTTGTATAGCAACATGACCTCCAAGACAGGATTACCGTACCACTCTGAAGCAGTACGCGTCCTTGTCATCCTATGAGGTTCGGCAGTGACTTGATCCAAAGCTTCATGATCTATCATCAGCTTCCACTTCAATTGGTGTAGGTGCCACAGGAACAACTTCCTGTGCCCTGATACACACTAGTTGTAGTGACGGTTCAATAACCATATCAAGTCTCCACCATCCTCCCACTCAATTTTTCGAGACAAACTTTTCCTCGAGAAAGGACCCGATTCAAGAAACAATCCCTATTGCTTTCGGATCTGAATTAGGAGGTATACCCAACTGTTTTGGGTGTCCTATGAAGATGCATTTTATCCGCTTTGGGTTCAGCTTATCAACCTGAAACTTTTTCACATAAGCGTCGCAGCCCCAAACTTTTAAGAAACGACAACTTAGGTTTCTCCAAACCATAGTTCAAACGGTGTCGTCTCAACGGAATTACGTGGTGCCCTATTAAAGTGAGTGCGGTTGTCTCTAATGCCTAACCCATGAACGATAGTGGTAGTTCGATAAGAGACATCATGGTACGCACCATATCCAATAGGGTGCAACTATGATGTTCGGACACACCATCACACTATGGTGTTCGGTAGGTATTAATTGTGAAACAATTTCCACAATGTCTTAATTATGTGCCAAAGCTCGTAACTCAGATACTCATCTCTATGATCATATCATAGAAATTTTATCCTCTTGTCACGATGATCTTCAACTTCACCATGAAATTACTTGAACCATTCAATAATTCAGACTTGTGTTTCATCAAGTAAATATACTCAGTATCTACTCAAATCATCCGTGAAGTAAGAACATAACGATATCCACCGCGTGCCTCAGCACTCATTGGACTGCATACATAAATGTATTACTTCCAACAAGTTGCTTTCTTGTTCCATTTTACTGAAAACGAGGCTTTCAGTCATCTTGCCCATATGGTATGATTTGCATGTCTCAAGTGATTCAAAATCAAGTGAGTCCAAACGGTCCATCTGCATGGAGTTTCTTCATGCATATACGCCAATAGACATGGTTCACATGTCTCAAACTTTTCAAAAACGAGTGAGTCCAAAGATCCATCAACATGGAGCTTCTTCATACGTTTTATACCAATATGACTTACATGGCAGTGCCACAAGTAGGTGGTACTATCATTACTATCTTATATCTTTTGGCATGAACATGTGTATCACTACGATTGAGATTTAATAAACCATTCATTTTAGGTGCAAGACCATTGAAGGTATTATTCAAATAAACAGAGTAACCATTATTCTCCTTAAATGAATAACCGTATTGCAATAGACATAATCCAATCATGTCTATGCTCAACGCAAACACCAAATAACAATTATTTAGGTTTAACACCAAACTCGAAGGTAGAGGGAGCGTGCGATGCTTGATCATATCAACCTTGGAAACACTTCCAACACATATCGTCAGCTCACCTTTAGCTAGTCTCCTTTTATTCCGTAGCTTTTATTTTGAGTTACTAGCACTTAGCAACCGAACCGGTATCTAATACCACGGTGCTACTAGGAGTACTAGTAAAGTACACATTAACATAATGTATATCCAATATATACAGAGACCTTGCCTGCCTTCTTATCTACCAAGTATCTAGGGTGGTTCTGCTTTAGTGTCCGTTCCTCTCATTACAGAAGCACTTAGTCTCGGGTTTGGGTTCAACCTTGGGTTTTCACTGGAGCAGCAACTGTTTTGCCGTTTCATGAAGTATCCCTTCTTGCCCTTGCCCTTCTTGAAACTAGTGGTTTTACTAACCATCAACAATTGATGCTCCTACTTGACTTCTACTTTCGCGGTGTCAAACATCGCGAATACTTCAAGGATCATCATATCTATCCCTGATATGTTATAGTTCATCACGAAGCTCTAATAGCTTAGTGGCAATGACTTTGAAGAAACATCACTATCTCATCTGGAAGATTAACTCCCACTCGATTCAAGTGATTGTTGTACCCAGAAAATCTGAGTACAAGCTCAACGATTGAGCTTTTCTCCCTTAGTTTGTAGGCCAAGAAGCTCGTCGGAGGTCTTATACCTCTTGACGTGGGCACGAGCCTGAAATCCCAATTTCAGCCCTCGAAACATCTCAGATGTTTCGCGATGTTTCGAAATCTTCTGCGGTGCCTTAACTCTAAACCATTTAACATTACTGAACTATCACGTAGTTATCAAAACGTGTATGTCAGATGTTCGCAACATCCACAGACGACGTTCGAGGTTCAGCACACTGAGCAGCGCATTAAGGACATAAGCCTTCTTCCAAGCAACGAGGACAATCCTCAGTTCACGAACCCAGTCCGCATAATTGCTACTATCAACTTTCAACTAAATTTTCTCTAGGAACATATCTAAAACAGTAGAACTAAAGCGCGAGCTACGACATAATTTGCAAGAATCTTTTGACTATGTTCAGGATAATTAAGTTCATCTAATGAACTCCCACTTAGATAGACATCCCTCTAGTCATCTAAGTGATTACATGATCCGAGTCAACTAGGCCGTGTCCGATCATCACGTGAGACGGACTAGTCATCATCGGTGAACATCTTCATGTTGATCGTATCTACTATACGACTCATGCTCGACCTTTCGGTCTCTTGTGTTCCGAGGCCATGTCTGTACATGCTAGGCTCGTCAAGTCAACCTAAGTGTTTCGCGTGTGTAAATCTGGCTTACACCCGTTGTATGTGAACGTTAGAATCTATCACACCCGATCATCACGTGGTGCTTCGAAACAACGAACTTTCACAATGGTGCACAATTAGGGGGAACACTTTCTTGAAATTTTAATGAGTGATCATCTTATTTACTACCATCGTTCTAAGGAAATAAGATGCATAAACATGATAAACATCACATGCAATCAAAAAGTGACATGATATGGCCAATATCATTTTGCTCCTTTTGATCTCCATCTTCGGGGCTCCATGATCATCATTGTCACCGGCATGACACCATGATCTCCATCATTGTGTCTCCATGAAGTTGTCTCGCCAACTATTACTTCTACTACTATGGCTAACGGTTTAGCAATAAAGTAAAGTAATTACATGGCGTTGCTCATTGACACGTAGGTCATACAATAAATTAAGACAACTCCTATGGCTCCTGCCGGTTGTCATACTCATCGACATGCAAGTCGTGATTCCTATTACAAGCACATGATCAATCTCATACATCACATATCATTCATCACATTCTTTTGGCCATATCACATCACATAGCGTACCCTGCAAAAACAAGTTAGACGTCCTCTAATTGTTGTTTGCATGTTTTACATGGCTGCTATGGGTTTCTAGCAAGAACATTTCTTACCTACGCAAAACCACAATGTGATATGTCAATTGCTATTTACACTTCATAAGGACCCTTTTCATCGAATCTGATCCGACTAAAGTGGGAGAGACTGGCACCCGCTAGCCACCTTATGCAACAAGTGCATGTCAGTCGGTGGAACCTGTCTCACGTAAGTTTACGTGTAAGGTCGGTCCGGGCCGCTTCATCTCACAATACCGTCGAAACAAGATTGGACTAGTAACGGTAAGCATATTGAACAAAATCAACGCCCACAACAACTTGTGTTCTACTCGTGCATAGAATCTACGCAATAGACCTAGCTCATGATGCCACTGTTGGGGAACGTAGCAATAATTCAAAATTTTCCTACGTGTCACCAAGATCAATCTAGGAGATGCTAGCAACGAGAGAGAGGGAGTGCATATTCATACCCTTGAAGATCGCTAAGCGGAAGCGTTACAAGAACGCGGTTGATGGAGTCGTACTCGCGGCGATTCAAATCGCGGAAGATCCGATCTAGCGCCGAACGGACGGCGCCTCCGCGTTCAACACACCTACAGCCCGGGGACGTCTCCTCCTTCTTGATCCAGCAAGGGGAGAGGAGAAGTTGAGGGAGAACTCCAGCAGCACGACGGCATGGTGGCGATGGAGCTCGTGGTTCTCCAGCAGGGCTTCGCCAAGCACTACGGAGGAGGAGGAGGTGTTGGAGGAGGGAGAGGGCTGCGCCAGGGGAAGGGTGCAGCTGCCCTCTCTCTCTCTCACTATATATAGGGGGAAGGGAGGAGGGGGAGGCACCCTAGGGTTCCCTAGGGAGGCGGCGACCATAGGGGAAACCCTAGATGGGTTTTGGCGCCCCACCCCTAGGAAACTTGCCCCCAAGCCGGGAGGCGGCTGCCCTAGGGGTGGCGCCCACCTCTCCAGTTACGTGAGATGGGGTGGGAGGCGCTCAGCCCCTTAGTAGGCTGATGTGCCCTCTCCCCTTGGCCCATAAGGCCCCCCAAAGCTTGCCGGGCCTCCGAAACCCCTTTCGGACACGCTGGTCATCACCTGGTACCCTCGGAACAATTCCGGACTCCAATACCCTTCGTCCAATATACCGATCTTCACCTCCGGACCATTCCGGAGCTCCTCGTCATGTTCGAGATCTCATCCGGGACTCCGAACAACCTTCGGTAACCACATACTATTTCCCATAACAACTCTAGCGTCACCGAACCTTAAGTGTGTAGACCCTACGGGTTCGGGAACCATGCGAACATGACCGAGGCGTTCTCGGTCAATAACCAACAGCGGATATGGATACCCATGTTGGCTCCCACATGTTCCACGATGATCTCATCGGATGAACCACGATGTCAAGGATTCAAGCAATCCCGTATGCAATTCCCTTTGTCTAGCGGTATTGTACTTGCCCGAGATTCGATCGTCGGTATGCCGATACCTTGTTCAATCTCGTTACGGCAAGTCTCTTTACTCGTTCCGTAACACATCATCCGTGATCAACCCCTTGGTCACATTGTGCACATTATGATGATGTCCTACCGAGTAGGCCCAGAGATACCTCTCCGTCACACGGAGTGACAAATCCAGTCTCGATTCGTACCAACCCAATGACACTTTCGGAGATACCCGTAGTGCACCTTTATAGCCACCCGGTTATGTTGTGACGTTTGGTACACCCAAAGCATTCCTATGGTATCCGGAGTTGCACAATCTCATGGTCTAAGGAAATGATACTTGACATTAGAAAAGCTTTAGCATACTGAACTACGATCTTTGTGCTAGGCTTAGGATTGGGTCTTGTCCATCACATCATTCTCCTAATGATGTGATCCGTTATCAACGACATCCAATGTCCATGGTCGGAAACCGTAACCATCTATTGATCAACGAGCTAGTCAACTAGAGGCTTACTAGGGACATGGTGTTGTCTATGTACCCACACATGTATCTGAGTTTCCTATCAATACAATTATAGCATGGATAATAAACGATTATCATGAACAAGGAAATATAATAATAATAACTAATTTATTATTGCCTCTAGAGCATGTTTCCAACAGCTGCCCCTACTGTCACTGGCAAAGGAGACCGCAAGATTGAACCCAAAGCTAAGCACTTCTCCCATTGCAAGAAAGATCAATCTAGTAGGCCAAACTAAACCGATAATTCGAAGAGACTTGCAAAGATAACAAATCATGCATATAAGAATTGAGAGAAGAACCAAATATTATTCATAAATAAACTTGATCATAAATCCATAATTCATTGGATCTCGGCGAACACACCACAAAAGAGTATTACATCGAATAGATCTCCAAGAACATCGAGGAGAACTTTGTATTGAGAACCAAAGAAGGAGAAGAAGCCATCTAGCTAATAACTATGGACCCGAAGGTCTGCGGTAAACTACTCACACATCAACGGAGAGGCTATGGTGTTGATGTAGAAGCACTCCGTGATTGATTCCCCCTCCGGCATATCACCGAAAAAGGCCCCAAGATGGGATCTCACGGGTACAGAAGGTTGCGGTGGTGGAAAAGTGGTTTCGTGGCTCCCCCTTATGTTTTAAGGGTATAAGAGTATAAATAGGCGAAAGAAGTACATCGGTGGAGCTCCGTGGGGCCCATGAGGGTGGGGGGCGCGCCCTCCTGCCTCGTGGCCGCCTCGCAGAGTTCCAGACTTAACACTCCAAGTCTTCTGGATTGCTTTTGTTCCAAGAAAGATCATCGCGAAGGTTTCATTCCGTTTGGATTCTGTTTGGTATTCCTTTTCTGCAAAACATTGAAATAGGCAAAAAACAGAAACTGGCACTGGGCCTCCGGTTAATAGGTTAGTCCCAAAAATAATATAAAAGAGCATATTAAAGCCCATTAAACATCCAAAACAGATAATATAATAGCATGGAACAATAAAAAATTATAGATACGTTGGAGACATATCAGGGAGAGGCTAGGAGGCTCCCCAAGTAGGACCGAATCCAACTTGGGCTCCTCCCAAGCCGCGCGCCCCCCTGCCATATATATCGGAGGGGGAAGGAAAGAGGGGGGAGGGGGAAGAAAGGGGGAATCCTATTCCCTTCACTTCCTTTCCTCCTTCCCCTTTCCTTCTCCACCTTGGCAGACCCATATGGGGGGCGCACCAGCCCCTTGTGGCTGATGTGTTTCCCCTCTTGTCCCATAAGTCCCATATCTTTTGCCGGGGGTGCCCGGAACCCCTTCCGGTGACCCGATATGTACCTGGTACCCTCCGGAACACTTCAAGTGTCCGAATACCATCATCCTATATATCAATCTTTACCTCTCGACCATTTCGAGACTCCTCGTCATGTTCGTGTCCTCATCCGGGACTCTGAACAACATCCGGTCACCAAATCACATAACTCATATAATACTATATCATCATCGAACATTAAGCGTGCAGACCCTACGGGTTTGACAACTATGTAGACATGACCGAGATAGCTCTCCAGTCAATAACCAATAGTGGAACCTGGATGCTAATATTGGCTCCTACATATTCTACGAAGATCTTTATCGGTCGAACCGTTATGACAACATACGTAATTCCCTTTGTCCATCTGTATGTTACTTGCCCGAGATTCGGTCGTCGGTATCTTCATACCTAGTTCAATCTTGTTACCGGCAAGTCTCTTTACTCGTTCCGTAATACATCACCTCGTGACTAACTCCTTAGTCATTTGCTTGCAAGCTTATGATGTGTATTACCGAGAGGGCCTAGAGATACCTCTCCGATACTCGGAGTGACAAATCCTAATCTCGATCTATGCCAACTCAAAAAACACCTTCAAAGATACCTGTAGAGCATCTTTATGACCATCCAGTAACGTTGTGATGTTTTATAGCACACAAGGTATTCCTCCGGTATCCGGGAGTTGCATAATCTCATAGTCGAAGAAATAAGTATTTGACATGAAGAAAGCAATAGCAATGAACTGAACGATCATTATGCTAAGCTAACGGATGGGTCTTATCCATCACATCATTCTCCTAATGACGTGATCCCATTATCAAATGACAACACATGCCTATGGTTAGGAAACCTTAACCATCTTTGATCAACGAGCTAGTCTAGTAGAGGCTTACTAGGGACACGGTATTTGTTTATGTATTCACACATGAATTTAAGTTTCCGATCAATAAAATTCTAGCATGAATAATAAACCTTTATCATGATTTAGGAAATATAATAATAACCATTTTATTATTGCCTCTAGGGCATATTTCCATCAGTCCCCCACTTGCACTAGAGTCAATAATCTAGTTCACATCACCATGTGATTTAACACCTATAGTTCACATCGCCATGTGACCAACACCCAAAGAGTTTACTAGAGTCAATAATCTAGTTCACATCGCTACGTGATTAACACCCAAAGAGTACTAAGGTGTGATCATGTTTTTCTTGTGAGAGAGGTTTAGTCAACGGGTCTGTCACATTCAGATCCGTATGTATTTAGCAAATTTCTAGGTCTACAATGCTCTGCATGGAGCTACTCTAGCTAATTTCTCTCACTTTCAATACATATCCAGATTGAGACTCAGAGTCATCTGGATCGGTGTAAAAGCTTGCATCGACGTAACTCTTTATGACGAACTCTTTATCACCTCCATAACCGAGAAATATTTCCTTAGTCATCTAAGGATAATTTTGACCGCTGTCTAGTGATCTTCTCCTGGATCACTATTGTACCCCCTTACCAAACTCATGGCAAGGTACACAACAGGTTTGATACACAGCATGGCATACTTTATAGAACCTATGGCTGAGGCATAGGGAATGACTTTCATTCTATCTCTATCTTATGTGGTGGTCGGGCTTTGAGTCTTACTCAACTTCACACCTTAAAATACAAGCTAGAACTCCTTGGACTGATCCATTTTGAACTCCTTCAAAATCTTGTCAAGGTATGTACTCATTGAAAATCTTATCAAGCATCTTGATCTAGCTATCTCTATAGATCTTGATGCCCAATATGTAAGAAGGTTCATCGAGGTCTTTCATTGAAAACCTTTTATTCAAGTATACTTTTATGCTATCCGAAAATTCTACAGCATTTCCAATCAACAATATGGCATCCACATATAATATTAGAAATGCTACAGAGCTCCCACTCAATTTCTTGTAAATACAGGCTTCTCCGAAACTCTGTATAAAACCATATGCATTGATCAACTCAGCAAAGCGTATATTCCAACTCTGAGATGCTTGCATCAGTCCATAGATGGATCGCTGGAGCTTGCACACTTTGTTAGCACCTTTAGGATCGACAAAACCTTCTGGTTGCATCATATACAACTCTTCTTTGAGAAATACATTAAGGAATGCAGTTTTGACGTCCATTTGCCAGATTTCGTAATCATAAAATGCAGCAATTGCTAACATGATTTGGACGGACTTAAGCATCGCAACGGGTGAGTAAGTCTCATCGTAGTCAACCCCTTGAACTTGTCAAAAACCTTTTGCGACAAGTCGAGCTTTGTAGACAGTAAAATTACCATCATCGACAGTCTTCTTCTTGAAGATCCATTTATTCTCTATGGCTCGCTGATCATCGGGCAAGTCCACCAAAGTCCACACTTTGTTCTCATACATGGATCCTATCTCATATTTCATGGCCTCAAGCCATTTATCGAAATCTGGGCTCATCATAGCTTCTTCATAGTTTGTAGGTTCGCCATGGTCTAGTAACATGACTTCCAGAACAGGGTTACCGTACCACTCTGGTGCGGATCTTGCTCTGGTTAACCCACGAGGTTCAGTAGTAACTTGATCTGAAGTTTCATGATCATCATCATTAGCTTCCTCTGTAGTAGGTGTAGGCATCATGGGAACGGTTTTCTGTGATGAGCTACTTTCCAATTCGAGAGAAGGTACATTACCTCATCAAGTTCTACTTTCCTCCCACTCACTTCTTTCGAGAGAAACTCCTTCTCTAGAAAGGTTCCATTCTTGGCAACAAATATTTTGCCTTTGAATTTGTGGTAGAAGGTGTACCCAATTGTTTCCTTAGGGTATCCTATGAAGACGCACTTCTCCAATTTGGGTTCGAGCTTATCAGGCAGAAGCCTTCTGACATAAGTGTCGCAACCCCAAAATTTAAGAAATGGTGGCTTAGGTTTCTTGCCAAACCAAAGTTCATATGGTGTCGTCTCAAGGGATTTAGACGGTGCCCTATTTAGCGTGAATGCAGCTGTCTCTAATGCATAACCCCAAAACGTTAGTGGTAAACCGGTAAGAGACATCATAGATCGCACCATATCTAATAAAGTACGTTTACGACGTTCGGACACACCATTATGCTGTGGTGTTCCAGGTGGCGTGAGTTGTGAAACTATTCCACATTTTTTTAAATGAAGGCCATACTCGTAACTCAAATATTTGCCTCCGCGATCAGATCGTAGAAACTTTATTTTCTTGTTACGATGATTCTCCACTTCACTCTGAAATTCTTTGAACTTTTCAAATGTTTCAGACTTGTGTTTCATTAAGTAGATATACCCATATCCGCTCAAATCATCTGTGAAGGTCAGAAAATAACGATACCCGCCACGTGCCTCAACACTCATCAGACCGCATACATCGGTATGTATTATTTCCAATAAGTCATTGGCTCGCTCCATTGTTCCGGGGAACGGAGTTTTAGTCATCTTGCCCATGAGGCATGGTTCACAAGTATCAAATGATTCATAATCAAGTGGTTCCAAAAGCCCATCTGCATGGAGTTTCTTCATGCGCTTTACACCAATATGACCTAAACGGCAGTGCCACAAATATGCTGCACTATCATTATCAACTTTGCATCTTTTGGCATCAATATTATGAATATGTGTATCACTACAATCGAGATTCAATAAACCATTTACATTGGATGTATGACCATAGAAGGTTTTATTCATGTAAATAGAACAACAATTATTCTCTGCCTTAAATGAATAACCGTATCCCAATAAACATGATCCAATCATATTCATGCTCAACGCAAACACCAAATAATATTTATTTAGGTCCAACACTAATCCAAAGGTAGAGGGAGTGTGCGATGGTGATCTTATCAACCTTGGAATCACTTCCAACACACATCGTCACCTCGCCCTTAACTAGTCTCTGTTCATTTTGCAACTCCTGTTTTGAGTTACTAATCTTAGCAACTGAACCGGTATCCAATACCCTAGGGTTACTATGAACACTAGTAAAGTACACATCAATAACATGTATATCAAATATACCTTTGTTCACTTTGCCATCCTTCTTATCCGCCAAGTATTTGGGGTAGTTCCGCTTCCAGTGACCATTCCCTTTGAAGTAGAAGCACTCAGTTTCACGCTTAGGTCTAGCTTTGGGCTTCTTCACAGGAGTGGCAACTTGCTTGTCATTCTTCTTGGAGTTCCCCTTCTTTCCCTGGCCCTTTTTCTTGAAACTAGTGGTCTTGTTAACCATCAACACTTGAGGCTCCTTCTTGATTTCTACCTCCGCAGCTTTGAGCATTGCGAAGAGCCCGGGAATTGTTTTCTCCATCCCTTGCGTGGTATAGTTCATAACGAAGACTTTGTAGCTTGGTGGCAGTGATTGGAGAACTCTGTCAATAACACTATCATTTGGAAGATTAAGTCCCAGCTGAGTGAAGTGATTATGATATCCAGACATTCTGAGTATGTGTTCACTCACATAACTATTCTCCTCCATCTTGCAGCTATAGAACTTGCTGGAGGCTTCATATCTCTCAACTCGGGCATTTGCTTGAAATATTAACTTCAACTCCTGGAACATCTCATATGCTCCATGATGTTGAAAATGTATTTGAAGTCCCGATTCTAAGCCGTAAAGCATCGCACACTGAACTACTGAGTAGCCATCAAATCGAGTTTGCCAGACATTCAAAACATCAGCATCTGCTCCTGCAGCAGGCCTTTCACCTAGCGGTGCATCAAGGACATAATTCTTTTGTGCAGCAATGAGGATAATCCTCAAGTTACGGACCCAATCCGTGTAGTTTCTACCATCATCTTTAAATTTAGCTTTCTCTAGGAACGCATTAAAATTCAGGGGAACGGTGGCACGGGCCATTGATCTACAACATAGATATGCAAATACTATTAGGACTAAGTTCATGATAAATTAAGTTCAATTAATCAAATTACTTAAGAACTCCCACTTAGATAGACATCCCTCAAGTCATCTAAATGATACATGATCCAAATCAACTAACCCATGTCCGATCATCACGTGAGATGGGGTAGTCATCAATGGTGAACATATCTACTATATGATTCATGTTCGACTTTTCGGTCTCTAGTGTTCCGAGGCCATGTCTGTACATGCTAGGCTCGTCAGGTTTAACCCGAGTATTCCGCTGCACCCGTTGTATGTGAACATAGAGTCTATCACACCCGATCATCACGTGCTGTCTCAACACGACGAACTGTCGCAACGGTGCATACTCAGGGAGAACACTTATACCTTGAAATTTAGTGAAGGGATCATCTTATAATGCTACCACCGTACTAAGCAAAATAAGAGGCATAAAAGATAAACATCACATGCAATCAAAATATGTGACACGATATGGCCATCATCATCTCGTGCTTTTGATCTCCATCTCCAAAGCATCCTCATGATCTCCATCGTCACCGGCTCGACATCTTGATCGCCATCATTGCATCGTGGTCGTCTCGCCAACTATTGCTTCTACAACTATCGCTAACGCATAGTGATAAAGTAAACCAATTACATGGCGTTGGCATTTCATACAATAAAGAGAAAACCATAAGGCTCATGCCGGTTGCCGATAACTTTTACAAAACATGATCATCTCATACAATAACGTATATAACATGCATCATGTCTTGACCATATCACATCACAACATGCCCTGCAAAAACAAGTTAAACGTCCTCTACTTTGTTGTTGCAAGTTTTACGTGGCTGCTATAGGCTTCTAGCAAGAACCATTCTGACCTTCGCACAAAACTACAATGGTGTTTCGTCAAGTTTGTTATTTGAACCTCTTCAAGGACTGGCCATAGTCAAATTCGATTCAACTAAAGTAGGATAAACAGACACCCGCCAGCCACCTTTATGCAAAACTAGTTGCATGTCTGTCGGTGGAACCGGTCTCATGTACGTGGACATGTAAGGTTGGTCCAAGCCGCTTCATCCCACAATACGCCGAATCAAAATAAGATGTTGGTGGTAAGCAGTATGACTATCACTGCCCACAACTCTTTGTGTTCTACTCATGCATATCATCTACGCATAGACCTGGCTCGGATGCCACTCTTGGGAAACGTTGCATGGAAAACAAAACATTTCTACACACATGCAATGATCTATCCATGGAGATGCATAGAAACGAGAGGGGAGAGTGTGTCTATGTACCCTCGTAAACCGTAAGCGGAAGCGTTTAACAATGCGGTTGATGTTGTTGAACTTCTTCGCGCTCCAACCGATCAAGTACCGAACATACGATACCTCCGCGTTCTGCACACGTTCTGCTCAGTGACGTCCTCCGCCTTCTTGGTCCAGTAAGACAACAATGTAGTAGATGAGTACCGACAACACGACGGCGTGGTGACGGTGATGGTGAAGTGATCTCCGCAGGGCTTCGCCAAAGCACTACGAAAAATATGACCGGGGGTGTAAACGGTGGAGGGGGGCCCCGCACACGCCTAGGCAATTGTCTGGTGTGTACTAGGGGTGCCCCCCACATATATATAGGTGGGAGGGGGAGGGGAGAAGCCAGGAGGCGCCCCAAGTAGGACCGAATCCTACTTGGGCTCCTCCCAAGCCGCGCACCCCCCTGCCATATATATCGGAGGGGGAAGGAAAGAGGGGGGAGGGGGAAGGAAGGGGGAAATCCTATTCCCTTCCTTTCCTTTCCTCCTTCCCCTTTTCTTCTCCACCTTGGCCGACCCATATGGGGGGCGCACCAGCCCCTTGTGGCTGATGCGTTTCCCCTCTTGGCCAATAAGGCCCATATCTTTTGCCGGGGGTGCCCGGAACCTCTTCCGGTGACCCGATATGTACCGGTACCCATTGGAACACTTTCGGTGTCCGAATACCATCGTCCTATATATCAATATTTACCTCTCGACCATTTCGAGACTCCTCGTCATGTCCGCAATCTCATCCGGGACTCCAAACAACATTGGGTCACCAAATCACATAACTCATATAATATTATATCGTCATTGAACGTTAAGCATGCGGACCCTACGGGTTCGGGAACTATGTAGACATGACCGAGACACCTCTCCGGTCAATAACCAATAGTGGAACCTGGATGCTCATATTGGCTCCTACATATTCTACCTATAGTGGAACCTGGATGCTCATATTGGCTCCTACATATTCTACAAAGATATTTATCGGTTGAATCGTTATGACAACATACGTAATTCCCTTTGTCCATCGGTATGTTACTTGCCCGAGATTCGATAGTAGGTATCTTCATACCTAGTTCAATATCGTTATCGGAAAGTCCCTTTACTCGTTCCGTAATACATCACCTCGTGACTAACTCCTTAGTCATTTGCTTGCAAGCTTACGATGTGTATTACCGAGAGGGCCCAGAGATACCTCTCGGATGCTCGGAGTGACAAATCCTAATCTCGATCTATGCCAACTCAACAAACCCATCGGAGATACCTGTAGAGCATCTTTATGATCACCCAGTTACGTTGTGACATTTGATAGCACACATGGTATTCCCCCGGTATCCTGGAGTTGCATAATCTCATAGTCGAAGGAATAAGTATTTGACATGAAGAAAACAATATCCTTAAAATGAACGATCATTATGCTAAGCTAACGGATGGGTCTTGTCCATCACATGTCATGCCCAATATGCGACCCTATCCAAAAGGAACTCGACGGTCCCACCAAGGATAGACCCGCATATTGAAACGCTTTTGCAAGGTGGATATCATTAGATCAACATTACATAATAGATGGGGATACATACATAAGGCATAAAGGCCACAAGAATACATCAACATCACATACAAGATCAACATCCGGCTACGGATGAAACATAAACAGAAACTCAAACGACATCCACCACTGCTAGCCCAGGCTGCCGACCGAACCTATCCCCGATCAAAGAAGCGTAAGAAGAACTCCAATACAAGCAAACATCGCTCTCACGTCATGATCATCGCAATCCTGTACACTGCAATGGTGGTGTAGTAATCTGTGAGCCACGAGGACTCAACAATCCCATTACCATGGGTATCAAGACTAGCAAAGCTTAATGGGAAAGGAAGGGGTAAAGTGGTGAGGTTGCAGCAGCGCTAAGCATATCGGTGGCTAACATACGCAAATGAGGCGAGAAGAGAAACAAAGGAACGGTCGTCAACTAGTAATGATCAAGAAGTGATCCTGAACTCCTACTTACGTCAAACATAACCCAAGAAACCGTGTTCTCCTCTCGATCAACCCCGAAAAGAGACACTCACGGTTACGCACACGATTGGTGTATTTTAGAAGAGTTTGCTTCGAGTTTACTACAACCGGATATTAACAAATTCCCATCTGCCACATAACCACGGGCACGGCTTTCAAAAGTTCAAACCCTGCAGGGGTGTCCCAACTTAGCCCATGATAAGCTCTCGCGATCAACGAAGGATATTCCTTCTCCCGGAAGACCCGATCAGTCTCGGAATCCGGCTACAAGACATTTCGACAACAATAAAACAAGACCAGCAAAGCCGCCGGATATGCCGACAAATCCCGATAGAGTCGCACGTACCTCGTTCTCGGGGCACACCGGATAAGTCAAGCTACGAGTAAAACCAAGCCTTGAGTTTCCCGTGGTGGCCCATGAGTTCTTTCGGTTCGGACCAACACTCGGAGGAGCACCGCCCGGGGGCTAAAATAAAGATGACCCTCGGGCTCCGAAACCCAAGGGAAAAAGGGCATAGGTGAGGCAAATGGTAAAACCAATGTTGGGCCTTCTTTGGAGGAGTCTTATTCAAAGCGAACTGTCAAGGGGTCCCATAAATCACCCGACCGCGTTAGGGACGCAAAATCCGGGAACATAATACCGATATGGCGGAAACTAGGGCGGCAAGAGTGGAACAAAACACCAGGCATAAGGCCGAGCCTTCCACCCTTTACCAAGTATATAGATGCATTAATAATATAAGATATATTGTGATATCCCAACAAGTAAACATGTTCCAGCAAGGAACAACATCTCCATGTTCCAACAAGGAACAAACTTCATCTTCACCTGCAACTAACAACGCTATAAGAGGGGCTGAGCAAAGCGGTAACATAGCCAAACAACGGTTTGCTAGGAAGGGTAACAAAGGTTAGAGGCTGACATGGCAATTAGGTAGGCTTGAGCAACAAGTGATAGGTAGCGTAGCATAGCGAAAGAACGAAGCAACTAGCATAGCAATGATAGTAGTGAGATCCAGGGTAGCGGTCATCTTGCCTGAAATCCCGCAAGGAAGAAGAACGAGTCCATGAAGAAGATGAATGGATGAAGCCGAACCAAGCGTAGACGAACGAATCCTCACGATCGCAACGAAACAGGAACTAACAAGAAGAAGCACACAACAAAGGTAAACACACCACACATGAACATGACAAGATGCACAACAAACATGATGCATGACAATTCTAGATGAGGCTACTCATGGCAAGAGATGATGCAAACAAGAGCAACACATCAAAGCAAGTTTAGCCGGAAACAACATAGAACAATTCCGGTAAGTCCTCATATGCAAATTTCGAAATTGGTCCAGATCTGTATAAACCTTATGTTCAAGTTGTTAAACAGCAAGTTAAGATGCACCATGATGATCTACACGAAATTCTAGTCAAGTTACATATAAAGTTCATTAGATTCGGAGCTACGGCCTAGAAGATATGAGCAAAACAAGTTAAACATGGCATTGATGCAAAATGCATGCAAACATCAAGCAAACACCTCAAAACAAGGATCCAACATGATAATATGAAACTAAATGCAAAATCAAGCAAGTTTCATATAGAGCACACTCAAAACGGAGCAACGGTTCAACACATACACCCTATACAAGTCATGACAACAATCTGTCCAAAACAGCAAGTAGGCATATTGCAAGCATCAAAAGAACATGCTAAAGTATCAGAATATGAAAACAAAAGGCATGGGCATGATGTACAGGTAAAGCATTACAAAACATGAACACTGAGCTATCTCCATAACTCACTAGAACATGCTCAAAATGACATGGCAAGATTGCAAATAATAACAGTTCAGACTTTAGCAGAAATAACATCAGGTTGCAATGTTTAGAGCTATTAAACAACATGTTACAGGAACTTAACATGGCAAACAAAGGCATGGCATGAATCTACTAATTTCATAGAGCAAAAGTCCTTTACTGACCATAAGCCAAAAAGGATCAGAAAATATGATGGCACCCATGTAAATATGGCAAGTTATATTACAGATTCATACATGGTAGGAACAACAATAAGTAGGCATGTTGGTGAGCTTGAACCACTCACCACAGAGCAATACATGGCATGGCAAGGCACCCAACAGTAAGAAGACATGGCATTGAAGCTATACATGGCAAGAACAATATCATAGCATACATGGATCAACTACAACAACCTTGGCGAAATTGAATAACATGTAAACAACCTGCCAGGAAACATTTTATAGCAAAAGTAGAGCTCGATTGACTCAAGCTATGGCACTCCATAATTGCAAACAAGGGCATGGATTGATAGAGAATAACCATATGTTCAAAACATCCTTACTGAAGTATCTCAAAATATGCATGGATCTCTCGGTAGCATCAAGTTAACATGGCATAAAAATATCAAGAAAAGCAGGGCTGAAATCAGCAACATCATGAAGCCTAGTTTGCATGCTTGTGCTAGTCACCACAGAGATCACAAAAATACATGGCATACACCCCTGTAAAGATGGCATGGCATATTACAAAACACATGTAGGACTCAAGTTCATAGGGTGCACACATCAATCATGGCAAAAATGACAAAAGTGCATGTTCTGATAAGAAACAGAAACTAACATCACATAGCACTCTTCCAACAGCATTTCGGGCATCAAGATGAGCTTAAATGAAAATGATGCAATGAGATTAAATGATCTACTCTTCGAGACGAACAATTTGACATATTACACGCCCAAAACGGAGCTACGGATGCAGAGTTATGGCATGATGAAAATGCATGAAAATAACAGCTGATTCGGGACTTAGTGGATTTCGGGGGAGGGGGAAAGTCAACCTTGCGGGGCACGTGAACCGAGGCCGATCCGGAGCTCTCGCCGGAGCTGGGCGGATCCGGCCGGGGAGGAGGCCGGAGAGGCGAGGGGGCGGCCGGAGAAGGGGCGGCGGGCGGCGAGAGGAGGTGGCGGGCGGCGGCGGCGGTGGCGGGAGCCGGTCGGCGGTCGGGCAGCGAGGCGGCAGCTCGCCGGCGACGGGCGGCGGCCGGCGGCGGCGGCGCGGGAGGCGCTGGCGAGGCGCGGGCCTCGTGGCCTCAGATCGGGGCCCGGGCGGGCTGGCGCTGGTCTGGCCAGCGGTGGGAGCGGGCGGCGGCGGGACACGTGGCAGCCCCCGGTTGGGCGCGGGCGGCGGCGGAGAAGCGTCCGGCGGCGGACGGACATGTCCGTCGCGGAGAGGGGAAGATTTTTAGGGTTTCGGGGGGGATTGGACTGCGATTTTTGGAGGGGAAGGTGTTTATATAGGTAGAGGGAGCTAGGAGACTCCAAATGAGGTGCGGTTTTCGGCCACGCGATCGTGATCGAACGACCGAGAGCATGGAGGGGAGTTTGCTGGGTTTTGGGCCACTTTGAAAGGGGTGTTGGGCTGCAACTCAAAAGAGGACTGTACGGTTACCCGGTTAACAGTTGGAGTACCAAACGACCTCCAAATGGCACGAAACTTGACAGGCGGTCTACCGGTGCTATACCAAGGCCGCTTGGCAAACCTCGGGCCATTCCGAGAAAGTTTAACACCCGCACATGAAAAGAGGTAAAAGAGGGCGCCGGGGGACATAGGAGTGCCGGATTGCAAAACGGACAACGGGGAAAATGCTCGGATGCATGAGACGAACACGTATGCAAAATGAAATGCACATGATGACATGATAAAAATGCAGATGATGACATGGCAAAGTGCAACACGCAAGAACATGACATGGCAAAGACGGCGAACAACTGGCAGACACCTGGTGCATCGAATCCGGGGCGTTACATCACATCATTCTCTTAATGATGTGATCCCGTTATCAAATGACAACACATGTCTATGCTTAGGAAACATTAACCATATTTGATCAACGAGCTAGTCTAGTAGAGGCTTACTAGGGACACGGTATTTGTTTATGTATTCACACATGTATTTAAGTTTCCAATCAATACAATTCTAGCATGAATAATAAACCTTTATCATGATTTAGGAAATATAATAATAACCATTTTATTATTGCCTCTAGGGCATATTTCCATCACTGGGATGGATCTACACCCAAAAAATATGGCCATGGTTCAACTACTGTGTGCGCCTCATTGCCAAAGACATTCCAGTTGAATCTGAGTTTGTATTTGTTCACAAGTTATGACATTAGGTAAGTACTAATGCATGTTTGTTTCGTAATGCAGCTGCATAGGGATCTTAAGCAACTTTTGGATATTACTCATGGTTAATACACATATATCTTTGATTGTTTCTTTTTTTGGTTTTCTCAACTTATATTATATATGCGTGGAGTTTGTTTTGTAACATTCATGATTTGTAGTTGATATACTTGAAATATATTATGATGACCTATTGGCTATATTAAACTTGCAGTGATGTAAGTTGTTTCTTGATATAATGTGAGATGAATATCAAACCTTAAATTGCAGTGTAAGCATGTATCATTTACAAATACTATGTGGTAGAAATAATGATGAGAGGATGTCTATTGTGCTTATTTTATGTTGCAATGGAACTTACTATTTCTATCTATATGTACTCCAGATAGCTTCCACTGCTATCACTTGTGACCGAAGAAAATTCCATGTATACTAAAATTGCTTGTGCTATCACTTCCCGTGCAAGATTGCCAGCCACGAACACTAAGAAGGCGGTACTGAGCAGCGATGTGTCGATCAAGGACTGGTGCACGAAGCGGGCGCCAACAGGGAGCATATGGTGTACACGGCCGAGTTCATGGTGGATGCCGGCTTCGGCGAGCCAGGCACTGTCGTAGTGGCCATTCGGAACCACCGTGAGTTCTTCCTCGTCGAGGGTAGTGGGCTGCCTTGCGGAACCATGCACTTCACCTGCAAATCCTGGGTCTTCTTAAGCAACAAGGTACGTCTACTTTGGTTCAGGAAGACATGGACTTGTTCAAAAAATTAGTAGCACTGGGTTATGGTCTTGACTTTGTGCCCTACTGCAGGACATGTTCCCATTCATTTTAGTTCTATATTATGATTCAAATAATGTTTCTTTTACGGTACTATGAAATTGAATTGCACAGAAAAAACACTTTATCATACATTAACTTGAATCACAGACGTTTTCCCTATAATAATGAAATTTAGGGACGTCCTAATGTTACAAAATTAACATACTTGTTATATTACATTAAGCCACAGAAGTATTCTTCTTCCAGACTATAGATTTAGTAATGTTTGTACACGGAAAAAGACACTTTCTCATACATTCGTTTGAATTACAAACATGCTTCCTGTAATAACAAAATTTAGTGTCACCCTAATGTTACACAATTAACAGACCTATTAAGACATTAAAGAATTCTTGTTCAGACTACAATCACACATAAGCACTAAAACATGGTTTGGTCGACTTGGCAATTTGGCATGGGAAGATGCTCGAAGGGGCGTGATGTGTAACAGGTCATGCAAGACACCTGGACTAGGATGGTGGTCAGGTGTTGGAGTATACTCAATGGTAGTACTAAGTGTTTTCTTTCAATATTAATTATGTATGAACAGATATAAATGCATTGTCCCATGTTTCACATTAATGTTTCTTATAGTACTAGATAACCAGGTTTGGCCAGCCAAGAGTCAATTGGACATAGGCAAGTACCCAAAGAGAGTATACATCAGGTCCAGTACTGAAATATGGTCTAGATGTTCCATCATGTATATATGTGTTCTTTCCCGTGTATGTGCATCCTCTTTCATGTGAGACTATTATAACTGAGATGTGGTCTGGCTGTTTATTCTTGCAGGTCTTTAGCATCTTTGTGGGGGATCTTTGCCCGGAGGTTACAGATGCCACTTTCTTTTGCTTTTTCTTGGCATATTCTGTCTGTACGTGTTTGATAGCTCGGTGTACTTCATCCCATTTGTACAGTATATTTTGTCTTACCCCTTTAGCTTGATAACTTATGCAGAGATGCTAGTATTATGTGGGATCAGAAGACTAGACGATCCAGAGGGTTCAGTTTTGTTTCTTTTAGGAATGAGCAGGTAGGCGTTACCATGGCAACTTAAAACATTAGTCTGGACTCAAACTAAGTTTGAGTTTATTTGAACTGCTATTTATTATCTTTCTTTGTTATTTATTTAAAGGATGCATAGAGAACGTATCTGGTGCACCGGAGTTTCTTGTGCTACCGGTGCACCAGACTCGCTTAACACATTTTAAAATGTTTGAAAAAACCTGGAATTCTTTTAGCACATTCAAATAACATTAATGTATGTCGTCACAAAAATTCAAATCAAAATTCGGAACATAGCTCAGGATACAAAAATGACAAATTCGACATTGAATAGTACATAACACAAGTTGGGCTTTAGATTTGGCCCATTATTACATTGATGTCACATTTGTCCTTTTTATATCTTGAGCAATTTTTAAAATTTCAATTTGAATTTTTGTGACAACATGGATTGATGTTTTGTCAATACACCAATTTTTTCATAGATTTTTTTGAACATTTTTACACATCCGGTGCAACGGTAGCACAAGAAGCTTCAGTGCACCAGATACGTCCTCAAGATGCACAAACTACCATAAATGAATTGATGTTGCGCTCTCTATTGCTTGTTGCTAGCTATGTCTAATTCTGGAGTTAACAAATCAGCTTGATGTGATGATAATGTATGTTTACTTTTCTTGTGTTTAGCGAAGTGGCTTGACAACCGCTAAATTCGTACCCTGAGTTTTTCGGTTATCAGTTGACCGATCTTAATGTCAGTGCTATCTTAGTTATTAATGTTCTTTCCTGATGTACATGAATGACACTTTCTGGTTTGGCCATGAATAATGTGTTGGTCTCTTGACAAGAGGTGTATGAATGTGATTTAAAAAAGACCAAAAAATGTTTGTTAGTGCTATTGTTTGCAGCAATTGGTAAAGTTGTGATATATTTTTAACAATTGTCACTTGTCTACACTGTTAGCGCGTTAACAACTATGGAAGCTTGATTAGTGCGCCCAATAACAACATTAGGAAGATTGAACTTGTATGCACTACTTAGTACATATCAGCAGCTAATGTGTGTGTTTTTCAATAACCGATACTAAAAATTCCCTTTTCGTGCTATCAGGCACCACCAAAAATTGTGCTAGAGCCAACTAGAATCACAACATGAAGTAATATATTATTTGGCTCTTGAAAGAACATGATGTTCCCGGACATCAAACACAATATGCGTGGAGCAAAGAGGCTTGCACTACTAGGAAAAACCTTATACATAGAGGTATAGCAGTAGTGCTGGTCAGAACAAAGCGCTACTGCTACTTAGTAGTAGCACGCGTCAACAAAGCGCGCTACAGCTATGGTTGTAGCAGTAGTGCGTCTGCATGCAAAAGCGCTACTACTATAATTCCCACGCGGTTGCCGGTAGGCTAGGAATAGTAGTAGCATTCTGCGGAAAGCACACTACTGCTAAGTGCCTTGTAGCAGCGCATTTCTAGTGTAGAGCGCTACTGGTAAGAAAAATAAAATAAATAGAAAAGTAAATGAAAATGAAAGATATAGAAAAAGAAGAAATGAAAAAAAGTAAAATGTAAATAAAAATAAAAATAAAGGAGAAAGGCATAGCGGTAGCGCTTGTTCTCACAAAGCGCTATAGTTACTTTAGCAGTAGCGTGTTTTGCAGGCCCCCCCTATAGCTAAGTTCCTTAGATAAAAGGAAAAGGAAAAGGGAAATAAATAGCTACTTCCTATAGCAGGAGCGTGTTTTGGTGGAAAGCGCTATAGCTAACTTAGCTATAGCACGTTTTTCCTACCGGCGCTACTGCTAGTTTGACTTAATCACGCATGGGCTCAAAACTTTGCTAAGTCCTCCCCCCCCCTCTCTTCCCACTCGATCAGTCGTCGCCGTCGATCGCCCTGCGTCCAAGCACGCCCTCAACGCCGACCGGCGGCCGAGCCTGCCCTTGACCTCACCGCGACCGCCCGAGGCCGCCCTCGACCTCACCACCGCCGCCCTCGACCTCACCGCCGCCGCACTCGACCTCGCCCGCCGCCCGAGCCCTCCCTGGACCGTCGCCGCCCGAGCCCTAGCCCGCCCGAGCCGCTGACCGTAAGCCTCCCCCCTCCTCTCCCCTGCCCTCCTCTCTCTTTGCTAGCTAAGGAAAATTTCATATGTTGCTGCTGTGATGATGTTCATATGAACCCTAGATTTGTTTAGGACAGTAGGAATTTTTTAGCATTTAGGAAAAAATTAGCAATTTCTTTTAGGAAATTAGCTAGGACAAATTTTTATGAAAATGCCTAAACAGTAATTCCATTTAGATTTAAATTAACAGAGGGTATATAAATAATATTAATATTTAACTTTAAATTAATAGAGGCTATAAACAAAAAACAATAGCATTTAGCTATAAAAAATTATTTGGACTATGGACCTGAATCTGGTCCGAATTTCATTCAAATGAAATTTGAATTATTCGGACTATTGACCTGAATATTTTTGAAGATATTGGGTGTAGGTACTAATGTCTTGCTGTGGAAATTTTGGTGAGGTCAGAAGGGTTAGAGAAAATGGAGTTCCTTTGCAATTTCTAATAAGGTCAAGTATTGTTGGAATATTTGCTCTAAACAATTTGGATGAAAAGAAAATAATGTGTGTGTGTGTATGTGTGAGAGAGAGGAATAGCTAGAACAAAATTTGGGTTCTGTCCTAGGCAGAGAAGTGTTTAGTGAGGTCATTTTGCAAAGGTTTTTGGTTTTTGAAAATACCACTATTTTTCAAGGAAAAGAATTTAGGGAAGTTTTATTTTAAAGATGATCCCTTCCTAGACTTTTAGCTTTAAAAAAAAACATTTAGCTATAAATAAAAAACAGTAGCTATGGCATTTAGCTATAGACAAAAAACAGAATTGTTTTTCTTTTCGAAAACTTGGTTAAAGTAATTGTTGCTATATAAACGAAAAACAAGATTGATGTTATATGATATATGTCATTGATGTTCATTTGCATATTCCATTATTGTTGATTATATCTTTTCATTGAAGTGGTCATGTTATATCTTTTCATTGAAGTGGTTCGATTGTGCCCAAGTGGCATTTTGTTGTTTGCAGAGAATGAAGTCGAGTGGCCTATGTTTTGCTGGAATGTTGATTCATTTTTGTTCCGGGAAATTTCAGGTGCTCGACACTTTGTACCAAAGGTCATGCCGAAATTTTCCGTGAATTTCGGCATGACTTGTGCTACAAACTAAGACATATCGAGTGCCCGGGATTTGCCGCACCGGGAATGAATCAACATTCCTGCAAAACATAGGCCTTTTTAATGTCATTATTCATTTTATTAGATCTACAATTAATTGACTAGATTTAATCGTAGGAAACATGGCTAGCGACGATGAAGGACAGGGTTATGGTGATTGCAACGTCTATGAGGCAGCAAATGCCTATTTGAACCTTCTCGAGGAGCAACGGTTGTTGCAGTGCCCACCTGTCACATCCGAGACTGAGACCGGCGCCAAGACCGGCGCCGAGACCGGCGAAGCCGGTATAGAACCGAAACCAAAGAGGACACGACGCCCAAACGAGCTCAACACTACTAGACTGGTGGTCACGGAGGTGGACTCCGACAATTTTGAGCCAAAAGAGCCTGCGGAAGCGTGCACGTGCTACGACAATCAAATAGGCTGCATCCTACGGGCAACTGCCACCATCAACGATGAGAAACTAAAGAAGATACCAAATATGGAGCACTCCCTCCTAAGGAAGCTGCACCTGGTATTCTTGTTCCCGGGCCGGGATGAAATCAAATATACTCGACCGTGGCAAGACCCGGCAATGAAGAAGATAAACAAACGTGCCATGGGCAAGTTTAGCAGCGTTTTGTCACCTGGAAAGTAAGGGTGAAACATCGGATCATGGTCAAAAGGAACCCTAATCTAAGATTGTAAAGGATAATCCGACAATTACAGAAGAGCAGTTTGAACTATTCAAGGCGGCTGGCATTGCCGATGTTGCCGAAGAAAAGTCGAAGACCATATAGGGGCTTCAAGAGAGGAACCTGGGGTACCACCACCTCGGAAGTTGTGGTTAAGCGGGGAAGAGGCCCATATGGGCCAAGGAGGACTCGGAGCGCGAATGTTTGGGGATCCCAGACCCCTTGGCGGAGTTCACTGTCCCGCAGGAGCGTGACCTCATCGGGGCCCGGTACCATTGGGACCCAGTCAAGAAGGTTTTCGAGACGGACGCGGTCACCACAGAGTTCATGAGACTACTGGTAATTTTTAATTTACCCCCTAATTTTAGCTTCTGATCAATTCGACTGCACGTTTAGTCATATTTGTAAACGGTCCTTGTTCCTTTTGCAGAAAGAGCAGCACAGGACTACGACCGAAAGCAACTCGCCGTCTGAGGCGTTGGCGAGGCCCAAGTGGATAGCCCATTGAACCGGGCCTTGAACATATTGAAAGGACTACCGGTGGACACTCGGACGTCGTATGGACGCGTGCACGGTGTCGGAGATGGCGCCATGTGGAAGAAGTACTACCGTGAGACCACTGAGGAGAGAAAGGAAAGACGAAGGTTAAACTAAGAAAACATCGACAAGAAGGTTGAGATTGCGGTTGATAAGAAATCAGCTGAGACTGTCAAAGCAGCGGTAGCTGCCGCAAGAGAGGAAATGGCAGCTTCGTATGGTGTATTGATTCCGGCTATCATCAATTGGAGCAAGCAAAATCCAAATAAAGAGGTAGCGGACTTTCCCCTTTCCAACTTCTTCGGGAGCAGCTCGTTTAGCATTGCACCAACACCTGCTCATGCAACCGCACCTACTCATAGTAGCCCATCCTTCATCTCTGGCGTGCTCGGCGGGGCTTCGTCCTTGGCTGAGCTCGACGCCCTCATGGTACCTGTAACACCGGCCCTCTTCAATATATGTATAATCTCACTTTTCCGTTGCCTTTCGGATGTCTCACGTCACAGACATGTCTTTGCAGGCCGACGTAACCCCGTGAACCATATTGTTCACCATCAGCGAGCAGAAGGTGGACGTGGGAAAGGCGACGATAGTGAAGCCGAAGGAACAATTGTTCCACAGCCGGCCGATCCCCCCTGACGTCTTCAAGGTTTCCATGGCTAGCGTCGAACCGGGCCACGAGAATTTGGCTCCTCCGGTAGAACTAGGGGGAGATGACGACGAGACCCTGCGGCGGCTTGGTGATTGCAAGCGTTAGGTCCTGTTGTGGCTGAAAAGTTTGCTTCATCCGGAGGCGGCAGGGAGCACACCCACGACTAAGCAGCCTCAGCAAGGTATGAACACCAACACCCCACCTACCCAATTAGCGTCGCCTGTCGTGCCGGGTGAGGAAGAGGCTCCATTTGTGGCTGATGACGTCGCCGCTGTCAAACAAGCAATGCATGGTGCCATCGATGAGGATGATGATGACCCTCTACAGTATCTCAATACCGGCGCCTCTGACGATGGAGGATTGATGGATCAACAGTATGAGTACTCAGGGTTTGAGCGTGATGAGTTGGTGCCTGAATTGCCGGAGGATGAACGTATTATAGGCTCACTTCCAGTAGCAAAGAAGCATAGGAAGAGACTGAGGAAAGGCAAAGCTGCTTCTATGATCCAGCCGCTTTCTCAGCCTCGGGTTCAAGACCGTATACCTATCCTCGGTGCGGCAAAATGTCATATCCCCGGTGATCCGATCCTACCTAAGGCAGCGGTAGTGGCCATATACGGTGATCTAAGGAGACTTCATGGCGATGTGCTGCGGAGAGAGAAAAGACCGATCGCCTAAAAAAAATCCAGGATACCCGCTCTACGTGGTTAACGTGCTGCAGCAAAGGTTGTACATCGACACATTCCCCGTGGAGAAGTTCTTCCTTCGATTCGATTACATCTTCGGCATGTTTCACTTGAAAAAGATGGATTGTACGTTTGTCCGGCTTTTTGCCTTGTACATGAACTACATCATCAGGATTGAGCAGATACCTTATATCTGTGTCGCTGACCCGTACTTCATGCACGAGGGCTTCTTGGCAGTCTGCCCAAAGCACTGTGAATACACGAGTAACTACATCGTTGATTTCATGGTTGGCAATAAGGACAAGGAGACGATTCTCGTGCCTTATCATCACATGTAAGTCATCCGCGCGGATATCCTTCCTTCGATTTCAATCATTCATTTGCACGCGTGGAGGCTAATTTGAGGTGTACTTATTTTGCGCAGCGACAGGCACGTCCTCCTCATCATACTTTACCCCCGATTCTCCCACGCTCTTTACTTGGACTCATCGAAGAACATGAAGAAAAAGGATTACACCCACATCAAGTCTGTTCTCGACAGTGCTATCTTTAGCTACGTCCTACGGGGTGGAGAGATCACGCTCAAGAAGACAAGGAACCGCGCGCCCGCCTTCGGCCATAAGACTTACTTCTGCTGCATCCAGGAACCGAGTGGTACTCTCAGTGATGGATTATATGTTCTCCACCACATGCTGGAGTATAGACGAGATCAACAGAACCTTCACATGTCACCTAGATCCGGTGATGCCCATATTCTGCAATGGGAAAAGAACCTAGGAGATATCTCGGATGATCGACTTCGAGCTTAGTTCTATCATGTCCAGTGTGAACTTGCCCAAATCATCATGAAGGAGGTCCTCGAAAAAACAGGGATGTTCTACGAAGAAGGGAAAATGTCGTGGGAAGACGTCCGAACAAGCGTAGCCGCTCAGCGTCTCGACCTGAAGCCTTTTACTGCGCTCGAAGACTATCTCCATGACTTGGATGGATGGCACGACATGTTGGAGTGATTGACGATATATGACAATGTGTCCCTTTAGTTCATACCTTCTCTATGACGAAACTTTGAGTTATACACGACGAAACTTTATTTGTGATGCAATTAAACCGTCCTCCTCAACTAGCGAAGATCACTCTAGTTAGGGCATTTTGGTTACGATGAACTTTGTTATTTATGCTTATGATACGTTGCTTCTATTTTTGCCAAGTCTATCTCTTTCTGTTGCTCAACTATATATGTTGCATATCATCGTCTCATGTGACGATGCAAGTGCATAGATCATCGATGGTGAAGAAGTGCTATGCCAGGAGCATACGACTAGTGGCCAAAATGTCAGGCCCAGGTGTACCGGTTTCCGAGCGACAGCCAGAGAGGGTTCGATAGCAGAGCCGAAGCGGAAAATAGTTAGTTTAGGTTCACGCTAGTGCGAGAGAGGGATACGAACGAGTGCCTCAAGAAGTACTACATTATGTATGATGAGACATGTCATGTAACTTGTATAGCTATATCGTGATTATGATGTGACGACATGATTTGTGTTTGATGATATGATGAGACTATTATGTGTATGATATAATGAGCATATTGCATGTTTATGATATGATTAGAATACTATATAAAACCTGTACAAAAACATCGCAAATACGTAGCAAAAAAAGATATGAGAAAATATAGTAGTAGCGCTCTTTTGTGCTGGACAGGAAAACGCTACTGCTAAGCCACTTAGAAGTAGTGCTGGTAAAGACATCGCTACTGCTAAGTAGGTATAGCAGTAGCGCGGTTAGAAACGCGCTACTGCTAAACATTAGCTGTTGCGCCGTATCAATAGCGCGGTGCCCCGCGCTACTGCTAGGCTTTTCCCTAGTAGTGTTGGAGAAGCATTGTGAATGCATTCAATACAAAATTTGGTTTATCACTCACAATAACTCAGATCAAACAAAAGGAGCAGGATTTTAAGAAAGATTTTAAAGCTATACAAGACTTGATATCTGAAAGTGGTTTCAGTTGGTATCGTGGTAGAATGATGGTGGTTGCTCCGGATAGTGTTTGGGAAGAATTATAGGCATGTAAGAACAAACATGCCATTCGATGGCAAGACAAGTCATTCCCATACTATAATGATCTATGGTTAGTTTTAAATCATTGACTTGAGTTATGGTTTATCTTATACAATGTTCTTAAGTGAGATTCTTCTCGACATAATTCATGCAGGGCGCTACACTCAGGGAAGGAGTTGTCATGGCATGGATTATTATGCAAACAAGGACACACAACCCTCTCAGGTCACTACATCAGATTCGCAGTAGTTGGAATGTTCCGAGGAGAATTGTCGCTCACCTAGACCAAAATTACCTGCTCCTGTGGAATCGTGCATGCCTAATGATACCGAAGAGGACAATGGAAGCACTAATTGGTTTTGCACCGGTGATCCATTAGACCTAGAAGAAGTGAACTCAACTCAAGTGAAATACTCCACATTGCATGCTCAATCACAAGATGCACTACCTACACCATTTTCTTCAAAACAAGCCCCACATATGTCGAATGAACTTCTTGAATACATGCGTAGAAATTGTAAACCATCTCATTCTGCTCCTGAGCTTACTAGCGCTAAGCGGGGGAAAAGACAAAATACTAATTCTAGTATTAATGATTTCCACGAGAGGTACCCGAGCCTCAAAAGAGAGGAGATGGAACCGTTAGCGGCCATCGAGGAGAGGAAATTGGGGGATACCTATAGCATACAAAAATGCATTTCTGCACTTGAAGAGTTGCCATATTTACAAATGGGAGATATGCTGAAAGCAACTGACCTCTTCACCTACAACAAGGACAACTGGGGAGTCTTCCTCTCTTTTTCAACTAATGTACTGGCTATGGGAATATGCCCCTTGGAGAATGTTTTTGTGTTAATACCAAGAGTGGATTTTGTATGTTGCTGCAGGCACTTGTAGTACTACTAGTGCCATGTTAATGGTAGCAAATTATCATGTAGTGCGAAGGTACTAGGCTAGGAAAGGGTACCCGACTTTTGTGTATGTGCTCCTAGTCAGATGTATAAGTACTAATGCAATGTTAAATGACACTTGATGACAAATACTTTTGATTGAGTAGAATTAAATGCAGTGTAAACCAAATTTGATTACATTTATTACATGTAGTTCATCGCCTTGCATTGTAGTCAACCCACATTGCATTTGCCATGGCATCTCGCATGTCATTCCTAGCCGGCCACATGCTGTCAAATTATGGCACATCAACATTGTATTTGGTATCTCTGTCTGGTACATCTTCCATATTGCTTTCATTTATATCTTCCGTACATCTGTCCAGAAATGACATGTCACCATCACGTAGCTGTATGAAAGTGTGCATCACACAACAAGCCATAGAAATATCAACCTGAGTGTCAATATCATTTGACATAGCAGCCTTCAGTATGGGACACCTCTTTAATATACCGATAATTCTCTCAACATGATTTTGAAGCTGAGCGTGGCAGAGGTTGAACAATTCTTTATTGGATTATGGCCTCTGTTGACTCTTCCTTGTTCTTGCAAATGATACCTTGTTCCCCTATATGGAGCAATGAATTATGGTGTGTTTGCATAGCCCGCATCTACAAGATAGAATTTACCAGGGGGTACACAAAACCCATGCTTAAGTGTGTCTTGTAGAACTCTTGCATCTGAAGCAGACCCTTCCCAACCAGGATGTACATGCACAAACTTTAGATCAAAGTCGCATCCGACCATGCAATTTTGTGAAATGCCTTGTTTTCTGTTTCTATATGGATCGTGCTTCCCAGGTGGAATGGTCATGGGAAAGTGGGTGTTGTTAATAGCTCCAAGACAATTATGTAAATTTTAGGCTATAGTTAGAGATATGCACACATCAAATTTTCTTAGTATGATTTTACAATGTCAAATCAGAACATAAGTAGTACCCGAAAGTATGCAAATTTTCGCTGTCTTAAGATGCGATGTTGGTGTAGGGACGACAATCATATGTAGCTGCATGATAGTGATATAATCGCACCAAGCACAACCCAAAAATAATAACTGACCGTTGATCCATTGTGTTGGAATATATCTTGCACTGTCTGATTGCTTGCATTCTTTGTTGTGTATAGAAATATAGCTACTTGCTCTTCCAAGGATACATATGTTCCATCTTCAAGATTGCACTTCTCAGACAATTTTTGAAATAAGGCTTGAAAGACAGGACCTCATGGCCGGTAAGTGTTTCATGCATGTATGTGGATCCTATGAGGATGGATGTATGCATTGGCTTTTTTGTGGATGAGCTACTGCCTTCTAATGTAGGGTGTATGAGAAAAACGATTTCATTTTCATTTTCCGATCGCCTGTGGTAGTTTCGATTCATTTGCTGCTACTGGAAATGGTGTGCACTTGAATGTGAAAAATGAGATGTTGAAATGTGCTCAGCAGTGAGGAACGGTTGTGTGGTGTGAACGGCTGTGTGATGTGCTTGTGGTTTCTGTATGTATATATAGAGCAAAGGGGAAGCAACAACTAGTATATATGTCTAACGGTCAAAATCCAAGGCAACGGCTAGAAAGTTTCCTATGGTCCGAACACACCTAATTTTTTATTCCTTTGCTAACCACACCTAATTTTTTATTCCTTTGCTTTCGAGACCTGAGGTTTGCACTATACACCTAATTTCACTTCATGTAGTTTTTTCCATTCCTTTGCTTTGCTCTCCTCCAGTCTGAACACAACCTAAACTTGAAAATTTGTGTGCACCTGCTAAACTAGCTAGGACGGAGGGAGTAGTGTTTTCAAGAACAATTTAATTATGGGTAGGCATCCTAATAGCTAATATGAACAATTTAATTGGCCCCCCACTTTTCTCTCCACGCTCTGCCAAAGCAAACGTGATCGAACACAAGTACTCATCAAAAATTACTATGTAGTAGTCATCAACATGACTCATCAATAAAATGTAGTAGCTATAGTCCTAAACTATGTAGTAATCATCAATAAAACACCAATATAACAATGAACAACTTGATCAATCAAATATTTTTTACAAGTCACCACCTAATTCAACATATACAACACCTAATGATTGTACCTTTTTTCTAAAGTCCTAATTAAACTAGACCTGAACTAGTGAAGTCCTAGATCCTAACAAAAAGGAAATTACAAGTCCTAGATAATTAAAGGGTCGCGCTAACTGCCACACGTGTGGCAGGAAGGGAGACGCACCACACGTCTCTAATGTAAACATATTGCCACGTCATCGCATGCATGCATGCAGGAATCTTTTTGGATTTTCAGTTTTTAAAATGTTTTATCTCTTAAACGAAAAATCCGATTGAAAATCCGTTTTCACCATTAAATCCCTCGCGATGAGATCTTCGAAAGTAGATCACATGTTGATATGTTTTGATGAAAAAAAAATTGGATTAAAAGTTGCCATGTCTATTGCATATGAATTGCCATGATGTTTACACTGAAGTTGTCATGATATGTTTCAGCTATTTTCTTCTATATTTAAAAGTAAATTTTGACATTTATAAAACGGGGAATTAAGAAACTAGACTTGCCATGAACCATAAACTAAAATTGCCATGATACATGCACGTAATTGTCATGGTTCATACAAAAAATAATTTTCATGGTCAAAGTACTGGAGTTGCCATCATCAAAATACTAAAATTGCCATGATCTACAAACTAAAATTGCCACATGGCAACTTTAGTTTAAGCCCTATGGCAACTGCAGTGTAAACATCGTGGCAACTTCGGCAAAAAAATCGTCAAACATATCAACATGGGGTCTAGTTTGAAGATCTCGTCGAGACGGATTTAATGGTGAAAACGGATTTTAGTTAAGCTTTTTATTTAGGAGATACAACATTTTAAGACGAAAACCAAAAAAAATTCTACTGATGTCATCTATTTATACGTGGCAAAATGAGTGGTGATGGAGGCGTGTGGGCGATGTGCAAACGCCCACAAGTGTGGGCGTTAACATTTTCGTAATTAAATGCCAACGGTACAAAGTACATTGCTAATTAAATGCCAACGGTACAAAGTACATTGCTGAAAGATGCCAGATCGTGGAGTTATAAGTTAGTAAGTTATAACCAAAGGTAGCTAGAGCTAAACTGAGAGCTTAATTGGAGATGGAATTGGGAGCTTACTACAGCATGGTAACGAGCAATTTGATGCTTGTGCTAACTGTGTCCATGGTCTCTGCTACTTACCTCTTGATGAGGAAGATGAGAGGCAAGAAGAGGCTGCCACCTGGGCCAGGCTTGGCCCTCCCGCTGGTGGGCCACCTCCACCTGCTCCGCGAGAAGCCGCCCCACGTCACGCTCGCCGGCCTCGCCGCGCGCCACGGCCCCGTCCTCTCCCTCCGCCTTGGCCGCCGCGACGCCGTCGTCGTCACCTCGCTGCGGCTGGCCAAGGAGTGCTTCTCCACCGAGCTGGACGTCAACTTCGCCAACCGCCCGCGGTTCACCTCCGCGCGGGAGGTCTCGTTCGGCTACACGGGGCTGTCGGCCGCCAGCTACGGCCCGCACTGGCGCTCCATGCGCCGCATCGCCACCGTGCACCTCCTCTCCGCGCGCCGCGTCGACCTCATGTCCGACGCCGCCATCGCCGGCGAGACCCGCGCCATGGTGCGACGCCTTGCGCGCGCCGCAGCTGCGGCCAGCGGCGGTGTCACCAGGGTCGAGCTGAAGCGGAATCTGTTCGAGCTCTCGCACGGTGTCCTCATGGAGGCCATCGCGGGAGCCAAGGGCACGCGTGATGGCTCCGACGCTGACATGTCTAAAGAGGCGCACGAATTCAAGAAAGTGGTGGACGAGATCGTGCCGCTGCTTGGCATGGCGAACCTGCACGACCACCTGCCAGGACCCCTGCGATGGCTTGACTTCGGCGGCGTGCGCCGGAGACTCACTGAGCTGGTGAACCGGAGGAACGCGCTGATGCACGGTCTGATCGATGCAGAGAGGCAACGGCGGCCGCAGGAGGACCACGCCACCGACGAGCTGCTGCCGGAGTCGAAGAGCATGATAGACGTGATGCTCTCGCTGCAGGAGTCCGATCCGCATCAGTACACGGACACTTTCATCGCCGCTCTAGTCACCGTGAGTACTCCTCCTCCTACTGGTTCGTCTTGCACATTCACAACCAAAATGCATATCCACGCTCCTCTGCTCTGCTGTGTGAAGAACCTCTTCGGCGGCGGCACGGTGACCACGTCGGCGACCATGGAATGGGCCATGTCGCTCCTGCTCAACCACCCGGACGCGCTGCAGAAGGCGCGAGAGGAGGTGAGCGCCCGCGTCGGCCACGCCCGCCTCCTCAGCAGGGAGGACCTCCCCCACCTCCCTTACCTCCAGTGCATCATCAGCGAGACCCTGCGGCTCTACCCCGCCGCGCCGCTGCTAGCGCCGCACGAGTCGTCCGCCGACTGCAGCCTCCATGGGTACCACGTCCCGGCGGGCACCATGCTTCTCGCCAACGCCTACGCCATCCACCGGGACCCATCCGTCTGGGACGACCCAGAGGAGTTCAGGCCGGAGAGGTTCGACGTCAATGGCGCCGACGGGCAGGGCCAGCAGGGGATGATGATGCTGCCGTTCGGGATGGGGCGGCGGCGGTGCCCCGGGGAGATCCTTGCCCTGAGAACCATGGGGCTGGTGCTGGGGACCTTGATCCAGTGCTTCGACTGGAGCAGGGTGGCCGGCGACGAGGTTGACATGACGCAGGCCTCTGCCAAGATCCTGTATAAAGCTGTTCCTTTGGTAGCTCTATGCAAACCGCACGACAACATGCAGACTATGCTTGACAAGATCTAGCCCATAACGTTTTGAGTAATATTCAGTGATGTTGTCTTTTTACAGAGCGCCACGATTTTATTTGACCATGAAACTTTGCAAACACTCGTAACATTTGTTGATGATCATTCCATAAAGTTTCAGAATTTTTTGAAATGTCTTGCTATGTTTTTTTTTAAAGGATTTGCTATGTTTTCTTGAGAGGGTGTAGCGGGGGTGTAGTGGGGTCTGGGGTGGTGCAGCCACTACTTTCCCTTCATTCATAAGTTTTGCTTTCTTTGACTCTATAAAATGATGATTCTATTCTCTTAGAGCAAGTAGGTTGAACCGAATCCTCAAGATATTGTAGATATATAAACGCATCTATCAGCCATTTGATAAGATCCTGACAAGTTCAAGAGCAAAGGCCGGTGTCAAATAAATTCATTCGATGGTGACATCACAGAATCGCTCGGGAGACTTGTTTCACATCATGTAGTAGACATGTCAAGGAATGCCTCCATTGGTAATATTCCGCTCGATGATTTAAATATAATTGCAGAGCGATCTCCGAACCAACTTGACCAACAAACGAACAAAAGGCTTAAGCAAAGGCGGAACTAAACAATTATTCGGCAGATTCTTTTGACCACTTGGAATTCAAAAGCTACTCCCTCTGTCTTCGTCACTAGTGTCAAAAAAACGTCTTACAGTATAAGATAGAGGGAGTATAAATTAAGAAATACTCCCTCCGTAAAGAAATATAAGAGCGTTTGTAGATAATTAAAGTAGTGATCTAAACGCTTTTATATTTGTTTACAGAGGGAGTACCACACATGTTGAACAATAGAATATCTGTGATGAACGAAGCAGCATGGAAAAAAGAAAAGAAAAGTTGTAGCCCATTTTGAGATAATTAATTAATTATTACTACAAAACTACCTGCGCAGTGACGAGGGCGAATCAACTCCAATGGCCTTTGCACCATCTTTCCTGACGACATCTCGGTTCAACACCTGGGCTGGCCCTGGTTCCACTTATCAAGGAAACAGCAGCAAGTTGAGCCAGTTGGATTACTACAGGCTATTGGACAGCCACATAGTGTCTCTGCGCCGGCGGGCGTTTAGGTGAATCAAAAACTAAACTACTTGTGTGATGTTGTAGATCAAATAAGAAAACGTCTGAGGTATGACTGTTAGCATTCATACCTCACGGTAGTACCAGATAAAATGAGCGAACTGCAGCAGCACGCTTCTGCACGAAAGACTAGTAGATCTAGCAATCTTGGCCAAATAACATCCGTACACTACAGATAAGATTTCGTAAGCCTAATACACGATCAAACTGTAAACACGATTTTACAACCATGAGTATAACATAAGAGTCATTTTATAGTGCATCCGGTCGATATGGACCGTCCGCCGAAGCGAATTCGACGGTCCAGATCCGATGTAATACGCTGATGTCACGTGTATTATATCAGACCCCGAGGGGCATTTTCGGGAGAAAAAATATTTCGAAATGGTCATATTTTCCCTCCCAAATATTTCGAGGGTATTCTCGGTATGAATTTCAGGGCTATTTTTGGTTCGATTTTTATCCCGTTCGTTAGGGTTTTACTCCCTCGCCGCGGCAAGATGTTGCGGCAAGATCCTCGCTGGCGGGGAAGGGCCGCGGCAAGATCCCTCGCCGACGGTAGGGTTTTATTCCTGCGATAGGATCTCCTCGTGCGTCGCGGTCCCTCCCTCCGTCCACTCGAATTCCCTCACGCTCTCGCACCTCCTCTTCACCGACGAACACGAGAGGACGATGACTGCCCTCCCCGCGGCAGCCGCCGGGGAAGATTCGGCCTCATCCCACCTCCCGTTCCTCTATGCGGGTGCCTATAGCCACGAGGTGAGTCTCTACCTCTTTCCCACTCCCCACGTGGTTGTTCGCGTCCTCAGACTCACCTCTTCGCCATGGCCGCAACTTGATCTAGCCATGCATCTCGTCCGAAGGCAAGGTGGTTGGGCCTCTAGATGAATCATGTTCTCACTGCTAGCGGGGTACTGCGTGACTGGATGAAGCCGGACGGCCTCTGTCGGTGTACAAAATAGGGGTCCCTTTTTGCACCCCTTTACTTATGCGCGGGCATTCGCAGCCCCACGCCCCTGCGACCACACTTAGCAGGGCAGAGGAGGGAAGCCAAAGGCACAAGACGGGCAAAGCAACGCCAAGACAGAGACACAAAGAGCAAGAGGGCGAGGTGGGCTCCCCCAGCGAGACCCTTGCCGGGGGCAACTCGCCCAACGCCAACAGAGCGCACCACCCTTGAGCCCAAGGGTTCCAACACCATCAACCACATTGGAACCAAGGCTCAGGAGGCACCTCCATGGTGGCGTGCAGATCTTTGTGAAGATCATAAGCACACAAGATCAGATGTGGACCGGAAGACGACGATCCTCGATAAGATCCTTGCCGAGGAAATCCACGAGACCCCCGGCAAGGTCCTTGCCGGGGACGACCGCGATGCTACGGCAAGACCGTTGTCGGGGCCCCGGTAAGACCCTTGCCGAGGACACCTGCGGGGCCACAGCCAGGCCCACGTCTGCCAAGACCCCATCGCCGTTCCCATATAGCGGCCAGCCCAACCAGCTGGGCAGGCACGTGTGTGGCGACGTGCGGCCTCTAGGCCAATTCAGCAAGCACCTACGTGGTGGCATGCAGATCTTCGTGAAGACCCTACCACCACGCTATCTCAGCAGCCAACCAGCCTACGTGGCGCTGCATGCTTCGATGGCCTGGACGCGTGTCGGAGCGAGGCGGAGCGGCAACGGACGGGACGGGCCTCGTTCCGTCCCCAATAAAGCAACGGGACACCTAAGGAGCGCATTGAATGCGCCTTTTCCCGTAATGACAGGCGATAAGCTTGTACACTGTATACCTTTCCACCTCCTGTGTGCCACTGTGGCAACCCCTTTCGTCTATAAAAGGAGGCCCGAGGCGTTCTGGAGAAGGATTCGGATCTTTGGGACTACACACGCACCATAGCTAGTTCAAGAGCTCAAGAACACTCAGATATACACCAAAGCAGGACTAGGGTATTACGCATCCTTGCGGCCCGAACCTGGGTAAACGATCTTTGTGCTGACTACCAGACCCGCTCTTTGCACAACCCCACGCCCGCCAACCGTAGAAGGGATCCCAGTGATTCCATAGGTGTCGTTTCCCCGACATCTTTGGCACGCCAGGTAGGGGGTGCAGTTGTGGAAATCTGGTTTGGTTATAGCAGCGGCTTCATCGTGGTCGTCACTCCAAGGAAGAAGAAGATTGAACGCTCACGCAGCGGCAAAAAAGCTAAGTCATGCGAAATTTTGGCCAATTTCATTTATATAAGTCTGTCCTCCCCGAAAAATCTCGTTCCTTATACGGGAAACCTGCACGCAATGGGACCCTTCCGCCATCGGCAATGCCCTTGTCTCTGTCTCGAGTCCGCTCGACAGTTCATGCGGCCGCGCTGAGAACGGCAAGCTGGCCTACCCGCCACTAGCAGCACTCTTGTCCTGTTTCGAGTCCGCTTGACAGTTCAAGCGACCGCGCTAGCAGCGCAAGGTGGCTTGCCCGGCAGCAAGCGCCCTTCCGGCAGGGTGCTGAGGATCCGTCCTCAAAGCACCACGGCATGGGTTTACGCGCCGACAGCCTTATCCCAACAAGCGTAGGTGCAAACATACAAAGAGATATCTGACGGGAAGATAACATGCATGATACTAAAATATTGCAGAGTTATATTACATCAAATAATCGCTGCGGTTCTAACTTGAGATAAAATCGTCTTGGTCTTGAACTCGCAGCGACGATGAGAAACGGGGTGCCTAGTCCCGGTGCTGACCCTCTATCCTCCAAACTCCGTCGACGCGGCTGATGACGGTCTTGATACGCTCCTCGAGTGCCGCAAGGTCCACACCCTCCGGCAAGCTCTCCAGCGCGGCGTCAAAGTTGAGGTTGGGGTTCCAGTACGCCACCTTGGTGAGGACCTTAGTCATGGCACCCCGGCAAAGCCTCTGGGCCTCATTGGCCAGAGAGGTCGCCCTGTTGGAGCGGAACTGCTCCAGGGCTCCAAGAACACCCTCGAAGAACAGGGTCAGCTTGGCGTTGGGACTCACGTTCGGCTCCGGGGCGTACCTCACGTTTGGCATCCCCATGGCGGCCAGCTTCGTGGTGATCCTGCCGGCGACGTCGGTGAGGCGGCTGATCCAAAGGTTTTCGCCCTTCACATAATCCTCGTGGTTGGCGGCGATATTCCTCCGTAGGCAGCGGGCGGGGGAGTTACCGCGGTAAAAACTCCGCCGCACGCACGCCCGCGCACCGTTCTGGGCCTCGCCCAATAACACCCTGCGCTTATATGTGGCCCAGGCCCGGGGGCTCCTGTCGGTGTACAAAAATAGGGGTCCCTTTTTGCACCCCTTTACTTATGCGCGGGCAGTCGCCGCCCCACGCCCCTGCGGCCACACTTAGCAGGGCAGAGGAGGGAAGTCAAAGGCACAAGACGGGCAAAGCAACGCCAAGACAGAGACACAAAGAGCAAGAGGGTGAGGTGGGCTCCCCCAACGAGACCCTTGCCGGGGCGGCCTCCGCGGCCCCGGCAAGAGCCTTGCCGGGGGCAACTCGCCCAACGCCAGCAGAGCGCACCACCCTTGAGCCCAAGGGTTCCAACACCATCAACAACATTGGAACCAAGGCTCGGGAGGCACCTCCATGGTGGCATGCAGATCTTTGTGAAGATCATAAGCACACAAGATCAGATGAGGACCGGAAGACGACGATCCTCGACAAGATCCTTGCCGAGGAAATCCACGAGAACCCCGGTAAGGTCCTTGCCGGGGACGACCGTGATGCCACGGCAAGACCCTTGCCGGGGCCCCGACAATACCCTTGCCGAGGACACCTGCGGGTCCACAGCCAGGCCCACGTCTGCCAAGACCCCACCGCCGTTCCCATATTGCGTCCAACCCAACCAGCTGGGCAGGCACCTGCGTGGCGACGTGCGGCCTCCAGGCCAATTCAGCAAGCACCTACGTGGTGGCATGCAGATCTTCGTGAAGACCCTACCACCACGCCATCTCAGCAGCCTGCCAGCCTACGTGGCGCTGCATGCCTCGATGGCCTGGACGCGTGTCGGAGCGAGGCAGTGCGGCAACGGACAGGACGGGCCTCGTTCCGTCCCCAATAAAGCAGCGGGACACCTAAGGAGCGCATTGAATGCGCCTTGTCCCGTAATGACAGGCGATAAGCTTGTACACTGTATACCTTTCCACCTCCTGTGTGCCACTGTGGCAACCCCTTTCGTCTATAAAAGGAGGCCCGAGGCGTACTGGAGAAGGATTCGGATCTTTGGGAATACGCACGCACCACAGAGTTCAAGAGCTCAAGAACACTCAGATATACACCAAAGTAGGGCTAGGGTATTACGCATCCTTGCGGCCCGAACCTGGGTAAACGATCTTTGTGCTGACTACCAGACCCGCTCTTTGCACAACCCCGCGCCCGCCAACCATAGAAGGGATCCCAGTGATTCCATAGGTGTCGTTTCCCCCGACAGCCTCGACGGCCAGTCCCATTCATCCTACCTCATCCACATCACGGCAAGATCTACGAATGTTCAATTTTTGCATATGTATTCTTATATATTTCATTGAAGCTCTATTCTTTCATTTTGGCTGATAGGTAGACGTTGGATTTGGAGATCAGGAGAGATGAAAATCTATTAATTCTGAAATGTACTATAGACAATTCATAGCTTATGTTGCTCAATATTTATGATGCTCGCTGCTGATTGTGCAATTGCTGCACTGGGATCAACAGATTTGGCATCTGCTTTATAATTTGTTTGATTCACATGGGATATCCTCCATTTGAAGATTAGTGTAAATTCTTACTATGATTTTTTAGCCTTGTTAAAGACATAGTAATGATCCTCATAGAAAGCAAATAGAAAGGAATGAGCATTCGATTCTTGAATATGTTGCAATAGAAGATCTTCCGTGTTTAGTTATGTGCATCGTTTGTTAGCTGGACACATTTTACAAGGTGAGTACAAGTAGTAATTTTTTCTCTTTTTTGCAGGGTTATGACACAACATGCTATGTGATTCCCTGAGGCAGGATGGATGTACCATGGCCACCCCACTGTGCTCTTGAAGGTGCGTGCAAACCCGGAGATCCCTTCAATTCAGCGCACGCCCTACCATGCCACACCATGGTCATTGCAACACCTGCAAAGGCCCCCTATGGTACGTGCTTTACCATTGTTATCATATGCTCTCTTTTATTGGCTTTGCGGCCTGCCTACGAGACATTAACTGTGCCATTTCCTGGGATAGCTAGGATTGCGTGTTGATTCATGCAATATTTTTCCTTCTGTTGTGAGGCTATGCTCATGCTCCTACCTTTTTCTCTCCTATGAAAATAAACATATCATAATCCATTATTCTTCTAGGGTTGCCCGTGCACTGTAATTGGTCCGAACCTTTTACAGGTACTGTTACTGTCACATGGTTGTAAAAAGCAAATATAGATTTCTATGAGCTCCCGTAGAGATCAAATTTATTCCAAGCAAAGTATTGTAACCAATATTATTGAAGTTTTACAACTTCACTCATCCGCAATGGACTAAGAACACGGCTAGTAAACCTTCTTCAGGACTAAAACTCAACCACACCCTACTCTATCGCTTTATGGCCAAGTGTACGCTCCACATGTAAGAATGAACCATTGCTGGACTAACTGATTGCATCTTCATCGTCTTCAACCGCAGCTGCATCCGATAGCCTAGCATGGTACTGCTTGAGCCTTTTCCTGTATTTCATTTTGTTGTAGGGTGAATCGACAAGCACAATGCTCTCTTCTGAATTTGTCGATGTAGGCCTGCATGCGAGGATACATTAGTATCGTTCCATAATTTTCAGAAAATGACAGAATTTTAGGTGTTACTCTACGTACTTGGTCATATTACATCCTCAGTTTTTCTCCCGTAAATAATTTGATGTTCTTCAGCTTGTACAGTGCACAACAAGAACTGCAACATTTTATTTTGTTAGATCAGCATTTCACGTATTAACAATCTAAAACAAAAACATAAGCTAATATTGTTGACTGATGTCTCATCGAATTTTGGCACTTTAATAAGCTGACCTGGCCATTGCGTCACGTTAATATCTTCCCATGCATTGCTTTCTTTCCCATTGACTCGCATCGCTGCTCTCAGATGTGCTTCCATCCCACGTACTTGCAAGCCCAATGGGATGAGAAGTTGCCTACGACTAATACTTACATACGATGTTAGATCCTTTGTTATAATTAAATATGTTGAAATTCTCACCAAGTTATTTACTTCTCTGGGTACCATATAGTGGAAAAGTGAATCAAGAACCTAAATCTCCTTCCTTCTGGGGTTTACGACCACAAGGAACCAGTGGACGTTTAAACTATTTGTAGGTAGGAAAACCTGGAGTACACAGATAATTAGATCAACGTGTATAGTAATAAAAATACATGTTCCACGTCAGGTTAAAATACCATATCATGTTTCAGGTAGTTGGTGTCTTGTGTTGTTCCCGGAATGCCTACCAAAGCGTCCTCGTAGCACTCCTCTATCCTACCATCTCTTTCGAGCTTAGCGACGCCAGCCACCCTCTCAATGTAAACCACTTGTCCGTCCCTTGTGTCATTTGGTTCATCATGACGCATGAGCTGGATCGCAGCATTAACCACCTAAAACAATAATCAAGTTAATTGTATTGTACAAAAATGAAACTTGATAAACTAATTTGTGAAATATCTTACTTCGTCACCCAACCATATGCCATCTTTAGATTCATCTTTTTTGGTGAGGCATTGCAAATGCTTCGATAGCATGACAATGTCATCAACTAAGACCATTTGTTTTTCACGATTTGTAGTGTTGATCACTGACAGCACGAAATCATGTCGAACCACGTCTAGCTGGTCCCTCTTCCATATAGGAACTTCTGACCTTTTTTTAAGTTGCTAGAGCCGATTTTCCTCGTTTTATTGTTTGTGTCCTCGGAGTCATTTGTAGACACTGATGGAGTCTTGCTTTTCCATTTTTTATTCTCAGTATCGTACGAAAGTCATTCTTAAATAATTCCAATACCACCCTTTTCCTTTCGCACCATGATTTGGTGGCGTCGATTCAACCACACTTACTTCTTGCTGCTTTCGAAAGGATTCATCATGGCTGTCATCATCTGTGAAGGCACGAGGTTCTTCAGGCTCTCGCGATCCCGTAGTCTTCACAGAGTGGTGCTTACTCCGTCTCTTGAACGGATTCTATCATACAAAATAAACCACGTGTTAGCCTTTAGCAGATTCTTGCTCAATTATAGGTCAAATGTGCATCACTTGGAAAGCTTCAAGGCTTGTGGTGGCTTTGGAATGCATTTGCGTATCCAAACTAGGAGCACCCTCGATATCATCCACCTCTTTAAAAAGCTTATGAAAACCCCTGAGATCATGTTCAATTTTTACAACAGCTCTTTCAAATGCTTCATCCTGTACATGGAAGATCACATGTTATTTCTGAAACGAAAATGATTGTTTCATAATTAAGTTAACATGTGTATGTCAAAATCTTCATCAAGGTTCTTCATGGGGGGCTCCATGTTATCCTTTTCTATTCCCTGCTTAAAATGGTGCTTAGCAGCAACCTCCGTGACATCCTTTTGTTTCCCCTGGTCAGAAGCATGCTCACCATTCTCAACAGAGGCCTCCATTGGGTGTGAAGGTGCCCCGAGGTCAGAAAGATGTATGTCTTCCACTCCTGAAAATATTCCATTGTGTTTTATTTCAAAAAATACATGTTAGTCTGGGGTGTTTTCATAGTAAACTAATTTAGAAAAAACCTTGTACACGTAAGTTTCCAATTATATATACTAATCTCGTAATTCTATGCTTATGTTCAATTCTTTGATGAGGTCCTCTATGAGCTTGCCATTTGTAAGGGTATGCCTAAGGCGCTCATCCATTTTCTTTTCAAGGGTGCACATCCTATCGACTTGTTGTGCACTGGCCTCCCGCACGAGGGAGGCAACTTCTTGCAAATCAGTCAATACACGTCCGACGAGTACCTTAATCTGAGACTTTGAAACAGTTAGAATCATATAACTTCATACTAGTTGCAATGTTACAGTATATATTTGTGCCTGATGTAATCATTTACCTCAACGCCAGTCTTCGGTTTGGCCAGCATACCATCTCGTGCTGGAATGAAAGGCAACATCAGGTCCTCAACATACTGCAGTTTAGTGTCGTTAGTATGATTTAGAAAATATGTTACATAATCCAGGCAATGTGCTGACGTTTTACCTCTCCAACTCCCAGATAATTATTCTGGATTATATTGTCAACCTTTTCTGCCTTCTCCTCGCTCCAATTATGGATCAACGACATTAACCTTGATTCATACGAGATGCTAGAGTCCAATTGGTTCACTCTGAACTTCTCGTAGTACCATGTCTACATGAAAACAAAAGCAGTTTACAAACATTCTTGTACATTATGTAATGTATGTTAGGTAACTGATAATTGTACTACTGCGAATTACCTGCAGAAGTGGTAGGTTCTGCTCTAGATTTGCCTCACCATTTACACAATTCTTCACGCTATCCATAAGATAGTCAAGCATTAGCTGTCCAAGATTTGTGCCCTTTATCGTCTCAACGTTTCTAACAATACCAATATATTTGTTATCCACATACTCCTCTTTTGTTCGGCATACATATTTGCCTATGGTGTACAAGACAAATGGCCTGACAAAATTTGGTGTGTTGTCGCCTTTCATCTTGGCTAGCAATCTTTTGAAAGTTATTTTGGTGTCACTACGGTCTTTCAGTTTCTTCCACAACTCCATAATATCATCAAGATTTGAAGGGACATGCTTCTTCCCATCGCAGGGCATGCCTGTTATATGCGCTACATCTTCTAGTGTGATCCTACATGGTCTCCCATTAATGATAAAGGCATCCTGCTCTGCATCATATGAATTAGCGATGGCCTGGCACAGTACACGTCTAATTTTGATGCTAGGTATCTTGAGATGTCCACCCAGTCCTGTCAACTGGATGTATATCCTTTGATCGTGTTTAATCCGTTTATGAACTCCTCATATGGTGGCAAAGAAGCATCCTGGTTCAATGGATGTGCAAGTGTGATTAGATTCAACATGGTATACAATTTAAACACTCATACATACGACTACAGCTTATATATAACACCATAAAAATTGTGCTCTACGCTACTGCATGAGGTAATTGTGTTGGGAAACATAGCATGCAATTTCAAAAAAATTCCTACACTCACGCAAGATCTATCTAGGATATGCCTAGCAACAAGAGGGGGAGAGTGTGTCCACGTACCCTCGTACACCGAAAGCGGCAGTGTTTTACAACGTAGTTGATGTAGTCAAACTTCTTCTCGTTCCGACCGATCAAGCACCGAATGTACGACACCTCCGAGTTCTGCACATGTTCAGCTCGATGACGTCCCTCGAACTCTTGATCCAACAAACTGTCGAGGGAGAGTTTCGTCAGCACGACGGCGTGGTGACAGTGATGGTGAAGTGATCCGCGCAGGGCTTCGCCTAAGCACTACGACAATATGACCGTAGACGTAAACTTTGGAGAGGGGCGCCGCACACGGCTAACAGATGTTTTGTGTGTTCCCTAGGCGCCCCACCTTCCCACATAAATATAGGTTGGATGGGGGAAGAGGAAGCCAGGGGGCGCCCAAGTAGGCCAAATCCTACTTGGGGTGCCACCCCAATTCGGCCCCCCTACCTTGTTTTGGCACTAGGAGAAGGAAGGAGGAGGTGGCGCCCCCCCCTTTTCCTTTCTCCCTTGAGAAGGGGAACGAAAGAGGGGCTAGCCCTCCTCCCTTGCCTTCCCTAGGGATGGACGGCCTGGTGGAGGGGCGAACCAGCCCCCTGTGGGCTGGTCTGTCCCTCCCTAGGACCATTAAGCCCATATAGTTTGACGGGGGTTGGCCGAAACCCCTTCCGGTGACCCGATACGTACTCAGTACCCCCGAAACACTTCCGGTGTCCAAATACTATTGTACTATATATGAATCTTTACCTCTCGACCATTTTGAGACTTCTCGTCATGTTTGTGATCTCATCCAGGACTATGAACAACATTCGGCCACCAAATCACATAACTCATATAATACAAAATCGTCATCGAACGTCAAGCGTGCGGACCCTACGGGTTCGAGAACTGTGTAGACATGACCGAGACACCTCTCCGGTCAATAAGCAACAGCAGAACCTGGATGCTCATATTGGTTCCTACATATTCTACGGAGATCTTTATCGGTCATACCGCAATGACAACATACATAATTCCCTTTGTCATCGATACATTACTTGTTCGAGATTCGATCGTCGGTATCTTCATACCTAGTTCAATCTCGTTACCGACAAGTCTCTTTACTTGTTCCGTAATGCATCATCCCTTAACTAACTCATTAGTTACATTGCTTGCAAGGCTTATCATGATGTGCATTACCGAGAGGGCCCAGAGACACCTCTTCGATACTCGGAGTGACAAATCCTAATCTCGATCTATGCCAATCCAACAAACACCTTCAGAGATACCTGTAGAGCATCTTTATAGTCACCCAGTTACATTATGACATTTGATAGCACACAAGGTATTCCTCCGGTATCCGGGAGTTGCATAATCTCATAGTCAAAGGAATATGTATATGACATGAAGAAAGCTATAGCAATAAAACTGAACGATCAATATGCTAAGCTAACGGATGGGTCATGTACATCACATCATTCTCCTAATGATGTGATCCCGTTCATCAAATGACAACACATGTCTATGGTTAGGAAACATAACCATATTTGATTAACGAGCTAGTCTAGTAGAGGCTTACTAGGGACATTGTGTTTTGTCTATGTATCCACACATGTATCAAGTTTTCGGTTAATACAATTCTAGCATGAATAATAAACATTTATCATGATATAAGGAAATATAAAACAACAACTTTATTATTGCCTCTAGGTCATATTTCCTTCAGTCTCCCACTTGCACTAGAGTCAATAATCTAGTTCACATCATCATGTAATTTAACATCAATAGTTCACATCTTTATGTGATTAGTTCACATCGCCATGTGACTAACACCCAAAGGGTTTACTAGAGTCAATAATCTAGTTCACATCGCTATGTGATTAACACCCAAAGATTACTAAGGTGTGACCATGTTTTGCTTGTGAGAGAAGTTTAGTCAACGGGTCTGCCACATTCAGAGCCATATGTATTTTACAATTTTTTCTATGTCTACAATGCTCTGCATGGAGCTACTCTAGCTAATTGCTCCCACTTTCAATATGTATCCAGATTGAGACTCAGAATCATCCGGATCGGTGTAAAAGCTTGCATCGATGTAACTCTTTACAACGAACTCTTTATCACCTCCATAACCGAGAAATATTTCCTTAGTCCTCTTAGGTAACTAAGGATAACTTTGACCGCTGTCCAGTGATCCACTCCTGGATCACTATCGTACCCCCTTGCCAAACTCATGGCAAGGTACACAATAGGTCTGGTACATAGCATAGCATATCTTGTAGAACCTATTGCTGAGGCATAGGGAATGTCTTTTATTCTCTTTCTATTTTCTGCCGTGGTCGGGTTTTGAGTCTTACTCAACATTACACCTTGCAATACGGGGAAGAACTCCTTCTTTGACTGTTCCATTTTGAATTACTTCAAAATCTTGTCAAGGTATGTACTCATTGAAAAATCTTATCAAGCGTCTTGATCTATCTCTATAGATCTTGATGACCAATATGTAAGCAGCTTTATCGAGGTTTTCATTGAAAAACTTTTATTCAAGTATCCTTTTATGCTATCCAGAAATTCTATATCATTTCCAATCAACAATATGTCATCCACATATAATATTAGAAATGCTAAAGAGCTCCCACTCACTTTCTTGTAAATACAGGCTTCTCCAAAAGTCTGTATAAAAGCATATGCTTTGATCACTTCATGAAAGCGTATATTCCAACTCCGAGATGTTTGCACCAGTCCATAAATGGATCGCTGGAGCTTGCACACTTTGTTAGTACCTTTAGGATTGACAAAACCTTCTAGTTGCTTCATATACAACTCTTCTTTAAGAAATCCATTAAGGAATGCAGGTTTGATATCCATTCGCCAGATTTCATAAAGTGCGGCAATTGCTAACATGATTCGGACAGACTTTAAGCATCGCTACGAGTGAGAAAATCTCATTGTAGTCAACAACTTGAACTTGTCGAGAACCTTTTGCTACAAGTCGAGCTTTGTAGATAGTAACACTACCATCAGCGTCCGTCTTCCTCTTGAAGATCCATTTGTTCTCAATGGCTTGCCGATCATCGGGCAAGTCCACCAAAGTCCACACTTTGTTCTTATATATGGATCCTATCTCAAATTTTATGGCCTCAAGCCATCTGTCGGAATCTGGGCTCATCATCGCTTCCTCATAGTTCGTAGGTTCATCATGGTCTAGTAACATGACTTCCAGAACAGGATTACCGTACCACTCTGGTGCAGAACATGCTCTGGTTGACCTACGAGGTTCGGTAGTAACTTGATCCGAAGTTTCATGATCATTATCATTAGCTTCCTCTCTTGTTGGTGTAGGCATCATGGGAACGGTTTTCATAATGAGCTACTTTCCAATTCAAGAGAAGGTACAATTACCTCATCAAGTTCTACTTTCCTTCCACTCACTTCTTTCGAGAGAAACTCCTTCTCTAGAAAGGATCCATTCTTAGCAACAAAAATCTTGCCTTTGGATCTGTGGTAGAAGGTGTACCCAACAGTTTCTTTTGGGTATCCTATGAAGACGCACTTCTACGATTTGGGTTCGAGCTTATCAGGCTGAAGCCTTTTCACATAAGCATCGCAACCCCAAACTTTAAGAAATGACAACTTAGGTTTCTTGCCAAACCATAGTTCATACGGTGTCGTCTCAACGGATTTAGACGGTGCCCGATTTAACGTGAATGCAGCTGTCTCTAATGCATAACCCCAAAATGATAGTGGTAAATCGGTAAGAGACATCATAGATAGCACCATATATAATACGGTTACGATGTTCGGACACACCATTACGCTGTGGTGTTCCAGGTGGCGTGAGTTGTGAAAGTAATCCACATTGTTTTAAATGAAGGCCAAACTCGTAACTCAAATATTCGCCTCCGTGATCAGATCGTAGAAACTTTATTTTCTTGTTAGGATGATTCTCCACTTCACTCTAAAATTTCTTCGAACTTTTCAAATGTTTCAGACTTGTGTTTCATAAAGCAGATATACCCATATCTACTCAAATCATCTGTGAAGGTTAGAAAATAACGATACCCGCCACGTGCCTCAATACTCATCGGACCGCATACATCGGTATGTATTATTTCCAATAAGTCATTGGCTCGCTGCATTGTTTCGGAGAACGGAGTTTTAGTCATCTTTCCCATGAGGCATGGTTCGCAAGCATCAAATGATTCATAATCAAGTGATTCCAAAAGTCCATCCGTATGGAGTTTCTTCATGCGCTTTACACCAATATGACCTAAACGGTAGTGCCACAAATATGTTGCACTATCATTATCAACTTTGCATCCTTTGACATCAATATTATGAATATGTGTATCACCACGACCGAGATTCAATAAACCACTTATATTGAGTGTATGACCATAGAAGGTTTTATTCATGTAAACAGAACAACAATTATTCTTTGACTTAAATGAATAACCGTATTGTAATAAACATGATCCAATCATATTCATGCTTAACGCAAACACCAAATAACATTTATTTTAGGTTCAGCACTAATCCCAAAGGTAAAGGGAGTTTGTGATGGTGATCCTATCAACCTTGGAATCACTTCCAACACACATCGTCACCTCGTGCTTAACTAGTTTCTATTTATTTTGCAACTCCTGTTTCGAGTTACTACTCTTAGCAACTGAACCGGTATTAAATACCGAGGGGTTGCTATAAACACTAGTAAAGTACACATCAATAACATTTATATCAAATATACCTTTGTTCACTCTACCATCCTTCTTATCCACCAAGTATCTAGGGCAGTTCCACTTCCAGTGACCATTTCCTTTGCAGTAGAAGCACTCAGTTTCAGGCTTGGGTCTAGCTTTGGGCTTCTTCATGGCAGTGGCAACTTTCTAGGCATTCTTTTTGAAGTTTCTCTTTCTTTCCCTTGCCCTTTTTGTTGAAACTAGTGGTCTTGTTAACCATCAACACTTGATGCTATTTCTTGATTTCTACCTTCGCTGATTTCGGCATCGTGGAGAGCTTGGGAATCGTTTTTTCACCCCTTGCATATTATAGGTCATCACAAAGTTCTAGTAACTTGGTGATAGTGACTAGAGAACTCTGTCAATCACTATCGTATCTGGAAGATTAACTCCCACTTGATTCAAGTGATTGTAGTACCCAGACATTCTGAGCACATGCTCACTAGCTGAGTTATTCTCCTCCATCTTGTAGGCAAAGTACTTGTCAGAGGTCTCATACCTGTCGACACGGGCATGAGTCTGAAATACCAATTTCAGCTCTTGGAACATCTCATATGCTCCATGGCATTCAAAACATCTTTGTAGCCCCGATTCTAAGCCATAAAGTATGGCGTACTAAACTATCAAGTAGTCATCATACTGAGCTTGCCAAATGTTCATAATGTTTGTATCCGCTCCTGCAATATGTCCGTCACCTAGCGGTGCATCAAGGACATAATTCTTCTGTGCAGCAATGAGGATAATCCTAAGATCACGGACCCAGTCCGCATCATTGCTACTATCATCTTTCAATTTAGTTTTCTATAGTAACATATCAAAAATAAAACAGGGGAGCTATACGTGAGCTATTGATCCACAACATAGATATTGTCGTGGATTTGTGACGGCAGATGTCCTTAGCGTGAGGACTTGTCATGAGGCCAACGTAACTAGGATAGTAGTTAGAGGGGTTGATCGGGATGAGAGATGTGTGTAGATCGTCGAAGAGGATTAGCACACGAGACAAGATTTAGACAACTTCGGGCCCCGGGAAACATCATCAGGTAATAGCCCTACCTGCTGTTTGTGGCTAGGTCTCATTATGATCATGAGGGAGTTGCTGAATAAGCCGGCTCCCCTTTTGTTGTACGTAGCCTTAGAGATTATATTTCCCCCTCTTGGGGTGCCCTGCCCCTCCTTATATAAGTTGGAGGGGCGGGTTACATGTGGAGTCCCAATAGGATTAGGACTAGTCTATCTTCTAATACATGCTGGATACAAGTCCGGGTCTTGATTCCTTGTAAGGGAAATATTCCTCATGCCTCTCCTCTTAAACCGGCCCACCGTAACATGAGCCGGCTTTCTGGGCCTTGGGCCTTGTCATCCATCCGAAACACCTGCCGGGTCACCATTGAGTCACCAGGCCCGGCCGGCTCATCAGTGAGTCGCCACGCTTCGGGCGGTTTACTAATGAAACACCAAGTCCTAGTCGGGTCATATCTCCGGCCGGGTCATACCGTGGGGTATATTCCCGACATTAGCCCCCAGTTTAATTTGGATTTATCCATGTTAAATTGATCCTGCAAGATAAACACAAGAACAAATTTGACAGGTTGTGCTCCGGGTTAAAAGTTTATGAACTGGCACCTGCTCATCCTTATGTCCTTGTCATTTCCTTCTTGATACGTGTCCATGACTTCATAGCAAAACACCTTTAGCAGACATGTTCAAACTTTGCCAATGCAAAAGATCCTGGTACTTTGTCTGGAAAGTCCGGGTCAATAGGCCAGCTTCATAATCAATTTGCTTGTAGAAAGAAATATTGTAAAAAGAATCTATTTGAATCAGCCTTCAATGCTTCTGACTTGACAAAAATATTGGTCTTGAAATATTCAACTGATATTCAGCCGACATGAAAATGTACAACTTGCCGAGTTATGATTTCCAAAATCGCTGGGTTATAAAAACTGATGATTCCGGGTCATGACTGTTATAGACAACGGGTCATGATTGTTGCCAACGCCAGGTCACACAATTGATCTTCTTGATTTGCTCAAAATTGAGAATTTGAAAACGTTCCTCCTTTATATGCATATTACCTGTAGCCCCCAAGTCTTAAGAGGAGAACATAGTGATAGCTTAAGACTTGCTTCAATATAAATGCTGCAACTTTGGAGAAATCCGGGTTGTTTCATGTAAGCCACCAATCATAAACTGCACATTTTAACTTCCCATGTGTAGCCCCCAAGTGCCGGGTCATTATGTAATAATGAGCAGGGACTTTGTAAATATGATCATGTAGACTTGAGCAGCAAGGTGTAGCCCCCAAGGGCCGGCTCAGTAAGATAATACCGAGCTGGGACTTTATATATACTTCATTGAAAATAACATCATATGATGTAGCCCCCGCTGTGGGGCTTGAACCCACGACCATAAGGTTAAGAGCCTTGTACTCTACCAACTGAGTAGTGGACCCTTCAATATAATGAATTAAGGCTTGTGTACTTTGATTTTTTTTTTGGCAGGAGCAATTGGTAGCCCCCAAGGACCGAATCATTATGATATGATGAGTCGGGTCTTCAATAAGGCGAGTAAAAAATGACTTTGCATTAGCCCCCAAGTGTCATGGTGCATGCTTGCAGCGACATGGGACTTCCATATTTGATATAATCATGATTTAAATAATGTAGCCCCCAAGTGTCGGGTCGTGTGCCTGCAACAACTCGGGACTATTCCTTCCATCGTAGAATTAATCATATCCATTGATAAAGAAACAATAGCCACTATGGTGAAGCGACTTCGAAAACCTCAACCATAATATTGGTTATTGATAACCATAATAAAAATCTAGCCATGTTGGCTATTCAAGATTTGAATAATATAATCCGGTATGAAAACCTCAATCATTCAATATTAAATGAAAATTCAGCCAAGTCTGTTGATAAGTAAATCCGGAGTTTAAATACCCGACGGCTCTTGGCCGATGGTGACTTAATACGCATCCATTGTTATCTGGGATTTTTGTAATCCGGCGGCTTATAGCCTTTGCAAAAATCAATAACTGATAACCCATCCATGGCGGCTCATAGCCTCAATAAACTCAATATTGAACAAAATAACCCGGCAATATCTTCAGATGGCTAGATGATGGGTTTAAACACAATGATTCATATGAGCAATAACAGTATTCTTATGTATGTGTAAAGCTCTGCATGCCCTACACAGTTTAAACATATGCCCTGGCGACTTAACGTCAAAAGCCAGGGCGGGCAACAACCCAAACATAATATAGTCTTATGTAATTACTGAAAAGACTAAGCAAGGCCATTCAATTCTAAACATACTGGCGGCTTAAAGTTCATAGCCAGGGCGGGTTATCAAACCTCGCATATTCAAATAACCAGGAAAACATACCTGTAGGATTGATTTATACTGGGCTTACATTGGCATACCAAGTGAGGGTAACAATCCAATGATTTATAAGCGCATGATTCCAATGGCGCAATCCAAAATATACTGGTGACTTAATGTCCAAAGCCAGGGCGGTTATCAAACCTTGCATATTCATCCAATAATTTTAAAAATATACCTAGAAAATTGGCTCAATTGTCGGCTTACATCACCGCATCCAGTGAGGGTGATAACCCAAGTATTCATAAGTGCATAATCCCAATTGCGTAATCCGAAGTATACTGGCGACTTAAAGTCCATAGCCAGGGCGGTTTACCAAAACCAAAATATTCATACCATTATTGAAATACATACCTGTAGATTATTACCATGGTGATGCCTTGATAATTATAATTTGGGGCCAGTATCTACCCGGAGTCATGAAATATCATCATTTTGATTGCTCAAGGAAAAAATATCCTGGCGGCTTAAAGTCTGCTATCAGGGCGGGTTATCAAACTGAAAGATGCTCAATGATGAGTCATATAATCAAGGCTACGTGGCCTGTGAAATCGTTTCACACTGCCAGCTCATAATGCCATACGCAGCAAGGGTAACAACCAAAAGACTTAGCGCACAGAACACCAAGTGCACAATCAAAGAATACTGGCGACTTATCGTCCAAAGCCAGGATGGGTTATCAAAACCCCAAATATGCTCAAATATGAGTCATAAGGATTAAGGCTACATGGCCTGAATCATTTTGAACCATATGTCAATATGATACAAAGATATGAACCCAAACAATGTTCATAGAAAATAATCAAATCATAAAAACAAGGCTTTCATAGGTTGCCGAACCTCAATATCAAGTGCTATTAATGGGTTGCACAGCCACTGAGTTAATCCTTTAGTCAAACCTGTAAGCCGGGCTTCACATGACCAATCGCCGTTTTAACTTTGACAAGTTCAGGGTCTTTATAAGATTGACTGTCAAGAGTACAGTGAGTCATTCCAGGATTACATGGGCTGAGTGCCAAACATAGAAAGACAGGATAACCCGGATTTTTGGTGAATACACCTGGCATCCAAGCCGATCAAAAGGGTGAATATAGCTATGTTCATTGAATAGGAAGCCCCCAAGTGACCTTCAACAAGCCATCAAGGCAGGTTACCTATGTTTGAACTGCACATTATAGCAAGTTCTCTTTGGTAACAATTAAACTTGGGCAGAAAAGCCCCAAGTTATTTGCAATCAAGGCGTATAAGCCGGATCAGTAGGGTAGTCATAGCTATGCTCAATGAGCAGAAAGCCCCAAGTAATTTTTAACAAGGCATGCAAGCCGGATCAAGAGGGTAATCATAGCTATGCTCAATGAACAGGAAGCCCCCAAGTGACGATAATAAGATAAGCCCATAAGGCAGGATACCCATGTTTGAACCGCGCATCATGGCAGCAAGTTCTCTTTGGCAACCTTTAATTTTTCCTGAGAACTCGAACTTGCGAGAGATAGATTCTTTTCGAACCAGAATTTTAAACCGGATATTGAGAGCTTCAAAGCTTTGTGAGAGACAAATTTCTCTTTTTTTAGAGCACGCAAAGCGCGTGCCTTACTTTTATAGAAGAGAGCAAGCAAAATTTACAAGAGAGTCTAACGAGCGCGAGGCACCTGAAGACAACACACGCACACCACCACTCCTACAAGATAACAAGAGCTAATCTCTCACAAAACGTTGCAAGCTACCACCTCCCTGAATCGCCGTCTTCCACTCTTTGAGCTCCTCAAGGATCTTCTTCACGAGTTCTTGTGCGTCCACTTGTTGCTCCGCTCTGTTGAACACCCTGGCGTTCCTTTGCTTCCAAAGTGACCATGTCGTGCAAATGACCATGGTGTCGAACCCACGCTCAAGGTAGATTTCTCTTGAGCCGGATTTTAAACCGAATCCTTCATTTTAAGCCGAATTTTTTTTGACGGCTTTTAAATTTTCATCAATATAGCAGTAGCCTCCGGGACCGGGTTATTTTCCCTCCAATGACCCGGGGTCATGAATTGATTGAGTCATGTCATTGTAGCCCCCGAGTCTCAAGACGACTCGAGGAGTTGGCTTGAGATTCTTCATACTTGACCATGATATAAACCGGCATATAGTTGAATAGCAAAATGCTGGAATATGTTGAGGCTCGGCGGGTTATAATTGATCCCGTATGAGTTGATGTAGACCCGACCGCGAGAGACGGACAGTAAAGACAACCGCATCATCAGAGGCGACACGGATAGATGAGTCGGCCGCGACGTTGTAAGCCGGTGCGGACGGGCGAGTTCACCCCATCGTGTTGATGTAGATTGGGCTGCAGAGACGACGGTTTGTAAATACATTCATTGAGCATTATGGCATGGTCAGATGCTAGCGCATGATAATAATGGCGCGAGCTATATATCCATGACATGATCATCGCTCTTGCAGTGAACAATTGTCCTGCATTAAAAAATATCACAGGCCACAGTAATTGTTCTTTTTAAAGAATAAAAATGTATCAATAAAAATTGACTGGACAAATTTCACCTGATATGTTTGGCCGGAATTTATCCAACGCGGACTTGATGTTCACTTTGCCCATGCCCCTTTCTTAACTCACCGGCTTAAACACCCCCTTTACCTTTTTATGTCAAATAAAATAAGGCCGCACCAGCAGGGGTGCGTCAGCGAAGCGGGCGGCGACTTGTGGCCGCAGGGGTGAAGTGGTGACATGAGGCCAAGGCGGGGCGGCTCACAGCAAGTGCGGGTCAGCGAGCCACGACAGCGTCGGAGTTGAGGCCGCTCGGGGCGTGCAGTGATCCGGAGCAGAGGTGGAGTTGTGGCCACGCGGCGGAGGCGGAGGCGGCTCAGGCGCTCAGCTGCACGATTGGTGCAGCGAGGTAGGCCCGCGAAGGCGGCTTGGTGATGGTAGCATAGCCCACTCAGCCGCGGATGACCAGCGCTGTTGAGTTGTAATGTGTTGTACGTGTTGTACTCCTGTGTGCGTGTGTGGTGTGACCGTTGTAACCATAGGTCCCTAGTCTCACGCCATCCTCTCTCCCACTCCCTGCATGTAGGGAGTCACGGACACACCGAATGGTCACGCGAGGGAAAAAGGGCTTTTCCATGCCTAAAGACATTTTCGATTTATCCGTCACCACCACTCCATCTCCGCTTCCCTCCTCTACCGTGCGGCTCTCAAAGACCCCCATTGGCATGACGCGATGTTAGACGAGTATAATGCACTAATTCAGAATGATACTTGGTCTTTGGTGCCGTGTCCTGGAGGTGTTAATGTGGTGACGGGCAAATGGATATTCCGGCACAAGCTAAATCCGGATGGGTCTCTAGCATGCTACAAGGCGCGGTGGGTGGTCCGTGGCTTCACGCAGCAGCCGGGAGTGGACTACGGGGAGACCTTCAGTCCTGTCGTCAAACCCGCTACGATCCGTGTGGTTCTCAGTCTCGCCACTTCAAACAACTGGCCCATTCGGCAGATGGACGTCAAGAATGCCTTTCTCCATGGTGATCTTGCTGAGACCGTTTATTGCCAACAACCTTCTGACTTCGTTGACTCCACTCACCCTACACACATTTGCCTTCTGAACAAATCCTTGTATGGTCTTAAGCAGGCTCCACGCAAGTTTGCCAACAACCTTCTGGCTTCGTTGACTCCACTCACCTCTCCTCCAACCCAGTACAAGCTTTCTTGAAAGCGATCCTTGCAAGCTTTCTTGAAAGCGAATCTGTGTGCTTGATGTGAACAAAACCGCTCCCCAGCGTTTTCTGCACCATGGCTCAAGGCGCGAGGCAACAGCGAAGGCCAGACGGCACGGGGCGGAACTGCGATCATGGGCCGAACAAAGTGCGGAGACCCGGCGATTCGAGCGAGGACCATGGCTCGGACAGGCAGGTTTGACGCCGTCCACCGCAGAGGCAAAGCGCGAGGGTGACGGCGGCTTGTAGCAACCCGGGCCTGTACTAAAATAGTAGTTTGTCCAATAATACTACAATTATCTTCTGACTTCGGATAATGTGGGAGACCGATCTGGAGAGCTCACGGAGCTATGGCCTCTTTCTATTCTTTCTCAACTTCCCAGTCAGCTGAGGGACGGAGCTGCCTTATAGGCATTGGGGTCAATTGACCCCAATGAAATTTGAAAATCCTTCACTAATTTTGTACTAAACACTAATATTTATAGAAGGATGAACCCAGTGCCATGTACATGACCCCATCAATCTTTTTTCCAAGCTTCGTCCGACTCAGCTCCCCACTTTCCTTTCTTCAGGCAACAGCCAGTCAATTTTCAGGTGAGCATGCAGGGGCGCAGCCGGAGGCATGGCGCGGTTGCAGGTGACGCCCATAGGTTGACACGAGCGCGCGGCAACCTGGCAGAGGAGGCGACCGCGAGGCCGGGCTGCTGACGCCGGAGCTGTCTGATGGCGGAGGTAAGGGCGCGGCTCTCGGAGGCAGCCAGGCGGCTCTACCCGGAAGGGCCGGGTGACGCGGGGTCCCGACGAATCCGCGATTGAGGGACACCAGCAAGGCGAGGTGCGGCGAGTGACTCGTCAAGTGCAGCTCGGAGATGTGGAAGTGAGGCCACTCGGTCAAGGGCGACTCAGTGCAGCCCCTAGCAGAAGGTGGAAGCGACGCGGCGGGTCTCAGCTGTAGCGGCTCAGCGCGTGGCGACGGCGGTTGCTCAAAGGCTAGGCAAAAGCCGCAGCAGCAGGCCAGGCATGGGAGTGCAACAGCGGAGGGTACAACAATTTTGGAGGCGGCTCGTCGCACAGAGCAGCAGCTCTGAATCCACATCTGGGTCTTCCTTCCATTATAATATTGCTACTCGGAGACAGACCGGCCGGTCCATCATAGCGAGTTGGCAGAGGCGTAAAACGACGGACTAGCACCAGCGAGGCGAGCCTCAGTAGAGCCGCAGGAGGCAGGCCGACTTGAGGAAAAGTTGATTGAGAGCTCACGTGAGCAAGTACAGGCCTCCGAGTAGTATTCGTGGTAGGAGTACCAGATGCAATTGGCTTCGGCCTTTACCCAAAAGTACTAGCACCAGCAGCTACGATTTGACGCCCCCAGGACTTGAACCAGTGAAACAGTGCACAATAGCAGAAAATGACTGTCTCGGCGACTTGGCAATTTGATGACTTGATGTCGACACGCGGGTAGTTTTGGCAGATTGATTGCATGGGAAATCGAGTTGAGGCTGACCTCCGACACAACATACGAAATCAAAATAGTAGTAAAACCATGTCGGTCTCGATAACACCTGGCTGCACAGAAAAACAATCTTGCTTGAGATTTGATGGATCGCCAGGTTGCGTCGGCGGCGGCGCATAGGACGCTGCAACCCTAATCTCTCTTAATATCAGGCATCACAGATTATAAATCTGAACTGATAAACTTAGAAGTTGATGCAGATCTTTCTACCGGCTCTTCTTCATCTGGAAAACCATGAACTTCTCGATCCCCGGGAGAGATCCCTCCAAGAACTCAACACCATTGTGCGTTCCGCCCCACGGTGGGCACCAACTGTAGTGGATTTGTCACGACAGATGTTCTTAGCATGAGGACTTGTCATGAGGCCAATGCAACTAGGTAGTAGCTTGAGAAGGGTTGATTGGGACGAGAGATGTGTAGAGATCGTCGAAGCGGATTAGCACACGAGACAAGATTTAGACAGCTTCGGGCCCCGGGAAACATCATCCGATAAAAGCCCTACATGCTGTTTGTGGCTAGGTCTCATTATGATCATAGGGAGTTGCTGCATAAGCCGGCTCCCCTTTTGTTGTATCTAGCCTTAGTGATTATTTCCCCCCCTCTTGGGGTGCCCTACCCCTCCTTATCTAAGTTGGAGGGGCGGGTTACATGTGGAGTCCCAGTAGGATTAGGACTACTCTATCTTCTAATACAAGCCGGATACAAGTCCGGGTCTTGATTCCTTGTAAGGAAAATATTCCTCATGCCTTTCCTCTTAAACCGGCCCACCATAACATGAGCCGACCTTCTGGGCCTTGGGCCTTGTCATCCATCTGAAACACCTGTCGGGTCACCAAAGTCACCAGGCCCGGCCGGGTCATCAGTGAGTCGCCACTCTTCGGACAGTTTACCAATGAAACACCAAGTCCCAGCCGGGTCATATCTCCGGTCGGGTCATATCGCGGGGTATATCCCCGACAGATATGCAAAAACTATCAAGACTAAGTTCATGATAAATTAAGTTCAATTAATCATATTAGATATACATCCCTCGAGTCATCTAAATGATCACGTGATCCATATCAACTAAACCATGTCCGATCATCACGTGAGATGGAGTAGTTTTCAATGGTGAACATCTCTATGTTGATCATATATTACTATATGATTCACGTTCGACCTTCCAGTCTCCAGTGTTCCGAGGCCATGTATGTACAGGCTAGGCTCGTCAAGTTTAACCCAAGTATTTCGCATGTGCAAAACTGTCTTGCACCCGTTGTATGTGAACATAGAGCTTATCACACCCGATCATCACGTGGTGTCTCAGCACGATGAACTGTTGCAACGGTGCATACTCAGGGAGAACACTTATACCTTGAAATTTAGTAAGGGCTCATCTTATAATGCTACCGCCATACTAAGCAAAATAAGATGCATAAAAGATAAACATCACATGCAATCAAAATATGTGACATTGTATGGCCATCATCATCTTGTGCCTTTGATCTCCATCTCCAAAGCACCGTCATGATCTCCATCCTCACCGGCTTGACACCTTGATCTACATCGTAGCATTGTGGTCGTCTCGCCAACTATTGCTTCTACAACTATCGCTAACGCATACTGATAAAGTAAAGCAATTACATGGCGTTTGCATTTCATACAATAAAGCCACAACCATAACGCTCCTACCAGTTGCCGATAACTTCTACAAAACATGATCATCTCATACAATAACGTATATCACATCATGTCTTGACCATATCATATCACAACATGCCCTGCAAAAACAAGTTAGACGTCCTCTAATTTGTTGTTGCAAGTTTTACGTGGCTGCTACGGGCTTCTAGCAAGAACCGTTCTTACCTACGCATCAAAACCACAACGGTGATTTATCAAGTTTGTTCTTTTAACCTTTAACTAGGACCGGCCGTAGTCAAATTCGACTCAACTAAAGTTTGAGAAACAGACACCCGCCAGCCACCTTAATGCAAAACTAGTTGCATGTTTGTCGGTGGAACCGTTCTCATGAATGTGGTCATGTAAGGTTGGTCCAGGCCGCTTCATCCAACAATACCACCGAATCAAAATAAGACACTGGCGGTAAGAAGTATGACGATCACCGCCCACAACTCTTTGTGTTCTACTCGTGCATATCATCTACGCATAGACCTGGCTCTGATGCCACTGTTGGGAAACGTAGCATGCAATTTCAAAAAAATTCCTACGCTCATGCAAGATCTATCTAGGAGATGCATAGCAACGAGAGGGGAAGAGTGTGTCCACGTACCCTCCGAGTTCTGCACCTCCGAGTTCTGCACACGTTCAGCTCGAAGACGTCCCTCGAATTCTTGATCCAGCAAAGTGTCGAGGGAGAGTTTCGTCAGCACGACGGTGTGGTGACGGTGATGGTGAAGTGATTCACGCAGGGCTTCGCCTAAGCACTACGACAATATGACCGGAGGCATAAACTGTGGAAAGGGGCGCCGCACACGGCTAACAGATGTTTTGTGTGTTCCCTTGGCGCCCCCCTCCCCACATATATATATAGGTTGGATGGGGGAAGAGGCAGCCAGGGGGCGCCTAAGTAGGCCGAATCCTACTTGGGGTGCTACCCCAATTCGCCCCCCTTCCTTGTTTTGGCACTAGGAGAAGGAAGGAGGAGGTGGCGCCCCCCTTTTCCTTTCTCCCTTGAGAAGGGGAAGGAAAGAGGGGCTAGCCCTCCTCCCTTGCCTTCCATAGGGCTGGCCGGCCTGGTGGAGGGGCACACCAGCCCGCTGTGGGCTGGTCTGTCCCTCCCCAGGCCCATTAAGCCCATATAGTTTGCCGGGGGTTGCCCGGAACCCCTTTCGATGACCCGATACATACCCGGTACCCTCGGAACACTTCCGGTGTCCAAATACTATCGTCCTATATATGAATCTTTACCTATCGACCATTTCGAGACTCCTTGTCATGTCCGTGCTTTCATCCGGGTCTCCGAACAATATTCAGTCACCAAATCACATAACTCATATAATACAAAATTGTCATCGAACGTTAAGCGTGCGGACCCTACGGGTCCGAGAACTGTGTAGACATGACCGAGACACCTCTTCGGTAAATAACCAACAGCGGAACCTGGATGCTCATATTGGTTCCTACATATTCTATGAAGATCTTTATCGGTCGTACCGCAAAGACAACATACGTAATTCCCTTTGTCATCAGTATGTTACTTGCCCGAGATTTGATCATTGGTATCTTCATACCTACTTCAATCTCGTTACCGGCAAGTCTCTTTAATCGTTCCGTAATGCATCATCCCGTAACTAACTCATTATTACATTGCTTGCAAGGCTTATCATGATGTGCATTACCGAGAGGGCCCAGAGAGAACTCTCCGATACTCGGAGTGACAAATCCTAATCTCGATCTATGCCAACCCAACAAACTGTTGGAAATATGCCCTAGAGGCAATAATAAAATGGTTATTATTATATTTCCTTGTTCATGATAATTGCCTATTGTTCATGCTATAATTGTATTAATCGGAAACCATAATACATGTGTGAATACATAGACCACAACATGTCCCTGGTAAGCCCCTAGTTGACTAGCTAGTTGATCAATAGATGGTTACGGTTTCCTGACCATGGACATTGGATGTCGTTGATAACGGGATCACATCATTAGGAGAATGATGTGATGGAGAAGACCCAATCCTAAGCATAGCACAAGATCATGTAGTTCATTCCCTAGAGCTTTTCTAATGTCAAGTATCATTTCCTTAGACCATGAGATTGTGCAACTCCCGAATACCGCAGGAATGCTTTGGGTGTACCAAACGTCACAACGTAACTGGGTGGCTATAAAGGTGCACTACAGGTATCTCCGAAAGTGTCTGTTGGGTTGGCACGAATCGAGATTGGGATTTGTCGCTCTGTATGACGGAGAGGTATCTCTCGGCCCACTCGGTAAAGCATCATCATAATGAGCTCAATGTGACTAAGGAGTTAGCCATGGGATCATGCGTTACAGAACGAGTAAAGAGACTTGCCGGTAACGAGATTGAACGAGGTATGGGGATACCGATGATCGAATCTCGGGCAAGTAACATACCGATGGACAAAGGGAATTGTATACGGGATTGATTGAATCCCCGACATCGTGGTTCATTCAATGAGATCATCGTGGAACATGTGGGAGACAATATGGGTATCCAGATCCCACTATTGGTTATTTACCGGAGAGGTGTCTCGGTCATGTCTGCATGGTTCCCGAACCCGTAGGGTCTACACACTTAAGGTTCGGTGATCCTAGAGTTGTAATGGGAATAGTATGTGCTTACCGAAGGTTGTTCGGAGTCCCGGATGTGATCCCGGACGTGACGAGGAACTCCGGAATGGTCCGGAGGTGAAGATCGATATATTGGACGAAGGGTATTGGAGTCCGGAATTGTTCCAGTGGTATTGGGTGACGACCAGCGTGTCCGAAAGGGGTTTCGGAGGCCCCGTCAAGCGTTGGGGGCTTTATGGGCCAAGGGGAGGGGGCACATCAGCCCACTAAGGGGCCGAGCACCCCTCCCACCCCATCTCACATGACTTGGAGAGGTGGGGGCGCCTCCCCTATGGCAGCCACCCCTCCTGGCTTGGGGGGCAAGTTTCCTAAGGATGGGGGCGCCCAAACCCATCTAGGGTTTCCGCTGTGTCCGCCGCCCCTCCCCTTGGGAAACCCTAGGGCGCCTCCTTTACGTCTCCAATGTATCTATAATTTTTTATTGTTCCATGCTATATTATATTCTGTTTTGGACATCAATGGGCTTTATTATACACTTTTATATTATTTTTGGGACTAACCTATTGACCGGAGGCCCAGCCTGAATTGCTGTTTTTGCCTATTTGAGTTTCAGAAAAAGAATATCAAACGGAGTCCAAACGGAATGAAACCTTCAGAACGTGATTTTCGGAACGAACGTGATCCAGAGGACTTGGACCCTACGTCAAGACATCAACCAGGAGGGCATAAGGTAGGGGGGCGCCCCTACCCCCCTGGGCGCGCCCTCCACCCTCGTGGGCCCCATGTTGCTCCACCGACGTACTTCTTCCTCCTATATATACCTACGTACCCCCAAACTACCAGACACGGAGCCAAAAACCTAATTCCACCGCCGCAACCTTACATGCCGTGAGATCCCATCTTGGGGCCTTTTCCGGAGCTCCGCCAGAGGGGGGCATCGATCACAGAGGGCTTCTACGTCAACACCATAGCCTCTCCGATGATGTGTGAGTAGTTTACCTCAGACCTTCAGGCCCATAGTTATTAGCTAGATGGCTTCTTCTCTCTTTTTGGATCTCAATACAATGTTTTCCCCCCTCTCTTGTGGAGATCTATTCGATGTAATCTTCTTTTGCGGTGTGTTTGTTGAGACCGGTGAATTGTGGGTTTATGATCAAGTTTATCTATGAACAATATTTGAATCTCCTCTGAATTGGTTTATGTATGATTGGTTATCTTTGCAAGTCTCTTCGAACTATCAGTTTGGTTTGGCCTACTAGCTTGATCTTTCTTGCAACGGGAGAAGTGCTTAGCTTTGGATTCAATCTGGCGGTGTCCTTTCCAAGTGACAGTAGGGGCAGCAAGGCACGTATTGTATTGTTGCCATCGAGGATAACAAGATGGGGTTTATATCATATTGCATGAGTTTATCCCTCTACATCATGTGATCTTGCTTAAAGCGTTACTCTGTTCTTTTGAACTTAATACTCTAGATGCATGCTGGATAGCGGTCGATGTGGGGAGTAATAGTAGTAGATGCAGGCAGGAGTCGATCTACTTGTCTCGGACGTGATGCATACATGATCATACCTAGATATTCTCATAACTATGCTCAATTCTGTCAATTTCTCAACAGTAATTTGTTCACCCACCGCAATACTTATGCTCTTGAGAGAAGCCACTAGTGAAACCTATGGCCCCCGGGTCTATTTTCCATCATATTAATTTCCCGACAACAAGCTATTTCTGGCGCCACTTTTATTTTGCTTTCTTTACTTTGCATCTTTATCATAAAAATACCAAAAATATTATCTTATCATATCTATCAGATCTCACTCTCGTAAGTGACCGTGAACCCCTTTATTGCGTTGGTTGCGAGGATTTATTTGTTTGTGTAGGTGCGAGGGACTTGTGTGTGGCCTCCTATTGGATTGATACCTTGGTTCTCAAAAACTGAGGGAAATACTTACGCTACTTTGCTGCATCACCCTTTCCTCTTCAAGGGAAAACCAACGCAGTGCTCAAGAGGTAGCAAGAAGGATTTCTGGCGCCGTTGCCGGGGTGTCTACGCAAAAGTCAACATACCAAGTACCCATCACAAACCTTTATCTCCCGCATTACATTATTTGCCATTTGCCTCTCGTTTTCCTCTCCTCCACTTCACCCTTGCCGTTTTATTCGCCCTCTCTTTTCCGTTCGCCTCTTTTTTGCTTGCTTCTTGTTTGCTCGTGTGTTGGATTGCTTGCTTGTCACTATGGCTCAAGACAATACTAAATTGTGTGACTTTACCAATAGCAACGATACGTCTCCAACGTATCTATAATTTTTGATTGCTCCATGCTATATTATCTATTGTTTTGGACTATGTTGGGTTTTATTTTCCACTTTTATATTACTTTTGGGACTAACCTATTAACCGGAGGCCCATCCCAGAATTGTTGTTTTTTGCCTATTTCAGTGTTTCGAAGAAACGGAATATCAAATGGAGTCCAAACGGAATGAAACCTTCTGGAAAGTGATTTTCTCATCAGATAAGACCCAGGAGACTTGGACCCTCCATCAAGAAAGCCACGAGGCGGTCACGAGGGTGGAGGGCGCCCCCCCTAGGGCGTGCCCCCCTGCCTCGTGGGCCCCCCGAGGCTCCACCGACATACTTCTTCCTCCTATATATACCTCGCACTTCAACAGATCGATCGGAGCCAAAACCTAATTCCACCGCCGCAACTTTCTCAGATCCACGAGATCCCATCTTGGGGCATGTTCCGAGCTCCTTTGAAGGGGATTCCACCACGGAGGGCTTCTACATCATCATCATAGCCTCTCCGATGAAGTGTGAGTAGTTTACTTCAGACCTTCGGGTCCATAGTTAGTAGCTAGATGGCTTCTCTCTTTTTGGATCTCAATACAATGTTCTCCCCCTCTTTCATGGAGATCTATTCGATGTAATCTTCTTTTTGCGGTGTGTTTGTTGAGACCGATGAATTGTGGGTTTATGATCAAGATTATATATGAGCAATATTTGAATCTTCTCTAAATTCTTTTATGTATGATTGAGTTATCTTTGCAAGTCTCTTCGAATTATCCGTTTGGTTTGGCCAACTAGATTGGTAGTTCTTGCAATGGGAGAAGTGCTTAGCTTTGGGTTCAATCTTGCGTGTCCTTACCCAAAGGATGAAAGGGTTGCAAGGCACGTATTGTATTGTTGCCATCAAGGATAACAAGATGGGGTATTTATCATATTGCATGAATTTATTCCTCTACATCATGTCATCTTGCTTAAGGCGTTACTCTATTTTCATTAACTTAATACTCTAGATGCATGCTGGATAGCGGTCGATGAGTGGAGTAATAGTATTAGATGCAGGCAGGAGTCGGTCTACTTGTCTCGGACGTGATGCCTATATACATGATCATACCTAGATACTCTCATAACTATGCTCAATTATGTCAATTGCTCAATAGTAATTCGTTCACCCACCGTAAAATACCTATGCTCTTGAGAGAAGCCACTAGTGAAATCTATGGCCCCCGGGTCTATTTTCATCATATCAATCTTCCTACGCTTTATTATTGCTTTGCTTTTTTACTTTGCCTTTTGATTTTACTTTGCATCTTTATACCAAAAATACCAATAATATTATCTATCATTTCTATCAGATCTCACTCTCGTAAGTGACCGTGAAGGGATTAACAACCCCTATTCGCGTTGGTTGCGAGGAGTTATTTGCTTTGTGTAGGTACAAGGGACTTGCGCGTGGCCTCCTACTGGATTGATACCTTGGTTCTCAAAAACTGAGGGAAATACTTACGCTACTCTGCTGCATCATCCTCTCCTCTTCGAGGAAAACCAACGCAAGCTCAAGACGTAGCAAGAAGGATTTTTGGCGCCGTTGCCGGGGAGTCTATGCAAAAGTCAACGTACCAAGTACCTACCACAATTCCTTATATCCCGCATTACATTATTCGCCATTTGCCTCTCGTTTTCCTCTCTCCCACTTCACCCTTGCCATTTTATTCGCCCTCTCTTTTCTGTTCGTCTTTTCGTTTGCCTTGATGACTTACTTGGCTCGTTTGCTCGTTTGGTTGAAATAATTGAGTATTTATTCCTCAACAGAGAAGCTAATATCTATGGATCCTCATCCGCTTGCCAATCTTTTTAAGAGATCCAATTATGATGAACCAATTCCTAGTGATTTGGATGCACTAGATTATCTTTATAAGGTTTTGCCTGAAATCCGTAAATCTGAAAATTGTGATGAAGTGCTTTATGAAGTGATTCACGATAGATCTTTTGAATAAAAAGAATTATATCAATGATTTTATTATAAATTCTATTGATGTAAATTATGCTAATAATATGCAAAACCCTAAGCTTGGGGATGCTAGTTTTGCTATGTCCAATAGTCATGATTGGGGAGATTCTTCTTATGATCTTGAAAATTTATTTAAGCCCCATGATAATATAAGATTGATAATAGTGTTTGCAATAATATTGAAAGTGGGTTTGGATGAGCGTCAACTTTAGATCCCACATATTTGGAAAACCTTCAATCTTATGAAATTTTTGATAAAAGTGGGCCTGGAGAAATCATGACTTTAGTTAATGATAATCCCACTATTTTGGAAGAGTGTCAACTTCGCATGCATGTGGATCGTGTTGAGAATATGTTATGTGATAGCTATATTGTTGAATTTTCTTATGATCCTACAGGTAATTATTATGAGAGAGGAAAATATGGTTATAGAAATTTTCACGTTACTAAATAACTCTCGTTATGTTGAGATTGCTATTGTTCCTTTCCGCTTCCTTGCATATGCTAGTTTTTGCTTGCTACGATAATTTGTTTGCCTATAATATGCCTATGCATAGGAAGTATGTTAGACTTAAGTGTGTTTGTCACATGTTTTGTGATGCTCTCTTTGTGCCTCAATTCTTGTCTTTCTTGTGAGCATTATTGAAATCTCAATGCCTAGCTAAAAAGGCTTTAAAGAAAAGCGCTTGTTGGGAGACAACCCAATATTTTTCCTTGCTGCTTAGTAATAAATAATCCATCTACCTTCTGTTTAGATGTGGTTTTATGCTTTAATTAGTGTTTGTGCCAAGTTAAACCTATAGGATCTTCTTGGATAATAGTTATTTGATCTTGCTGTAATTTCCAGAAACTTCCGGTTCACGAAAACAATTGTTAAAAATCACCCGAACGTGATAAAATAGTGATTCTAATTGCTTATGATCAATAAACAAATTTCCTAGGTCTTCCTAGTTTGGATGAATTTTTGGAGTTCCAGAAGTTTGCGTTAGTTACAGATTACTACAGACTGTTCTGTTTTTGACAGATTCTGTTTTTCGTGTGTTGTTTGCTTATTTTGATGAATCTATGGCTAGTAAAATAATTTATGATCCATAGAGAAGTTGGAATACAGTAGGTTTAACACCAATATAACTAAATAATGAGTTCATTACAGTATCTTTAAGTGGTCTTTTGTTTTCTTTCGCTAACGGAGCTCACGAGATTTCTGTTGAGTTTTGTGTTGTGAAGTTTTCAAGTTTTGGGTGAATTTTTTTTCTATGGATTATGGAACAAGGAGTGGCAAGAGCCTAAGCTTGGGGATGCCCATGGCACCCCCAAGATAATCCAAGGACACCAAAGAGTCAAAGCTTGGGGTTCCCCGGAAGGCATCCCCTCTTTCGTCCACTTCCATCGATAACTTTACTTGGAGCTATATTTTTATTCACCACATGATATGTGTTTTGCTTGGAGCGTCTTGTATTATTTGCGTCTTTGCTTGTTAGTTTACCACAATCATCCTTTCTGTACACACCTTTTGAGAGAGCCATACATGAACTGGAATTTGTTAGAATACTCTATGTGCTTCACTTATATCTTTTGAGCTTGATAGTTTTGCTCTATGTGCTTCACTTATATCTTTTGAGCTTGATAGTTTTGCTCTAGTACTTCACTTATATCTTTTAGAGCACGGTGGTGGATTTGTTTTAAAGAAACTATTTATCTCTCATGCTTCACTTAGATTTTTTTGAGAGTCTTAAATAGCATGGTAATTTGCTTAATAATAATATGCTTGGTATTCAAGATTTGTAGAACTTTCTTTTGAGTGTGTTGAATACTAAGAAAAGTTTGATGCTTGATAATTGTTTTGAGATATGAAGGTGATAATATTAGAGTCATGCTAGTTGAGTATTGTGAATTTGAGGAATACTTGTGTTAAAGTTTGTGATTCCCGTAGCATGCACGTATGGTGAACCGTTATGTGATGAAGTCGGAGCATTATTTATTTATTGATTGTCTTCCTTATGAGTGGTGGTCGGGGACGAGTGATGGTATTTTCCTACCAATCTATCCCCCTAGGAGCATGCGTGTAATACTTTGCTTTGATAACTTGTAGATTTTTGCAATAAGTATATGAGTTCTTTATGACTAATGTTGAGTCCATGGATTATACGCATTTTTCTCACCCTTCCACCATTGCTAGCCTTTCTAATACCGCGCACTTTTTGCCGGTATCATACACCCACCATATACCTTCCTCAAAACAGCCACCATACCTACCTGTCATGGCATTTCTATAGCCATTCCTAGATATATTGCCATGCAACTTTCCACCGTTCCGTTTATTATGACACACTCCATCATTGTCATATTGCTTAGTATGATCATGTAGTTGACATCGTATTTGTGGCAAAGCCACCGTTCATAATTCTTTCATACATGTCACTTACGAATCATTGCATATCCCGGTACACCGCCGGAGGCATACACATAGAGTCATATTTTGTTCTAAGTACCGAGTTGTAATTGTTGAGTTATAAGAAAACTAAAAGTGTGATGGTCATCATTTTTAGAGCATTGTCCCAGTGAGGAAAGGATGATGGAGACTATGATTCCCCCACAAGTCGGGATGAGACTCCAGACGAAAAATAAAAAAGGAAAAAATAAATAAAAGAGGCCATAAAAAGAGAGGAGAAAAGGCCCAAATTAAAAAAAAGGAGAGAAAAAGAGAGAAGGGACAATGTTACTATCCTTTTACCACACTTGTGCTTCAAAGTAGCACCATGATCTTCATAATAGAGAGTCTCTCGTTTTGTCACTTTCATATACTAGTGGGGATTTTTCATTATAGAACTTGGCTTGTATATTCCAATGATGGGCTTCCTCAAAATGCCCTAGGTCTTCGTGAGCAAGCGAGTTGGATGCACACCCACTTAGTTTCTTTTGTTGAGCTTTCATATGCTTATAGCTCTAGTGCATCCGTTGCATGGAAATCCCTACTCACTCACATAGATATCTATTGATGGGCATCTCCATAGCCCGTTGATACGCCTAGTTGATGTGAGACTATCTTCCCTCTTTTTGTCTTCTCCACAACCACCATTCTATTCCACATATAGTGCTATATCCATGGCTCACGCTCATGTATTGCGTGAAGATTGAAAAAGTTTTGAAAATGTCAAAAGTATGAAACAATTGCTTGGCTTGTCATCGGGGTTGTGCATGGTTTAAATACTTTGTGTGGTGAAGATAGAGCATAGCCAGACTATATGATTTTGTAGGGTTAACTTTCTTTGGCCATGTTATTTTGAGAAGACATGATTGCTTTGTTAGTATGCTTGAAGTATTATTATTTTTATGTCAATATGAACTTTTGTCTTGAATCTTTCGGATCTGAATATTCATACCACAATTAAGAAGAGTTACATTGAAATTATGCCAAGTAACACTCCGCATCAAAAATTCTCTTTTTATCATTTACCTACTCGAGGACGAGCAGGAATTAAGCTTGGGGATGCCTGATACGTCTCCAACGTATCTATAATTTTTGGTTGCTCCATGCTATATTATCTATTGTTTTGGACTATATTGGGCTTTATTTTCCACTTTTATATTACTTTTGGGACTAACCTATTAACCGGAGGCTCAGCCCAGAATTGTTGTTTTTTTTGCCTATTTCAGTGTTTCGAAGAAACGGTATATCAAACGGATTCCAAAAGGAATGAAACCTTCGGGAAAGTGATTTTCTCATCAGATAAGACCCAAGAAACTTGGACCCTCCGTCAAGAAAGCCATGAGGCGGTCACGAGGGTGGAGGGCGCGCCCCCTGCCTCGTGGGCCCCCCGAGGCTCCACCGACGTACTTCTTCCTCCTATATATTCCTCGCACTTCAACAGATCGACACGGAGCCAAAAACCTAATTCCACCGCCGCAACTTCCTGTATCCACGAGATCCCATCTTGGGGCCTGTTCCGGAGCTCCGCCGGAAGGGGATTCCACCATGGAGGGCTTCTACATCATCATCATAGCCTCTCCGATGAAGTGTGAGTAGTTTACTTCAGACCTTCGGGTCCATAGTTAGTAGCTAGATGGCTTCTTCTCTCTTTTTGGATCTCAATACAATGTTCTCCCCCTCTCTCGTGGAGATCTATTCGATGTAATCTTCTTTTTGCGGTGTGTTTGTTGAGTCCGATGAATTGTGGGTTTATGATCAAGATTATCTATGAGAAATATTTGAATCTTCTCTGAATTCTTTTATGTATGATTGAGTTATCTTTGCAAGTCTCTTGGAATTATCCGTTTGTTTTGGCCAACTAGATTGGTAGTTCTTGCAATGGGAGAAGTGCTTAGCTTTGGGTTCAATCTTGCGGTGTCCTTACCCAGTGACAGAAAGGGTTGCTAGGAACGTTTTGTATTGCTGCCATTGAGGATAACAAGATGGGGTATTTATCATATTGCATGAATTTATTCCTCTACATCATATCATCTTGCTTAAGGCGTTACACTGTTTTCATTAACTTAATACTCTAGATGTATGCTAGATAGCGGTCGATGAGTGGAGTAGTAGTAGTAGATGCAGGCAGGAGTCGGTCTACTTGTCTCGGACGTGATGCCTATATACATGATCATACCTAGATACTCTCATAACTATGCTCAATTCATCAATTGCTCAACAGTAATTGCTCACCCACCGTAAAATACCTATGCTCTTGAGAGAAGCCACTAGTGAAATCTATGGCCCCGGGTCTATTTTCATCATATTAATCTTCCTCGCTTTATTATTGCTTTGCTTTTTTAATTTGCCTTTTATTTTACTTTGCATCTTTATACCAAAAATACCAAAATATTATCTATCATCTCTATCGATCTCACTCTCGTATGTGACGGTGAAGGATTGACAACCCCTATTCGCATTGGTTGCGAGGAGTTATTTGCTTTGTGTAGGTACAAGGGACTTGCTGCTGCCTCCTCTTGGGATTGATACCTTGGTTCTCAAAACTAGGGGAAATACTTACGCTACTCTGCTGCATCATCCTCTCCTCTTCGGGGAAAACCAACGCAAGCTCAAGACTCAGCAAGCAAAAACAATGATTTCCTTAGCACTCCAATTGCTCCTCTTACCGATACTGAATCTTGTGAAATCAATGCTGCTTTGTTGAATCTTGTCATGAAAGATCAATTCGCCGGCCTTCCTAGTGAAGATGCCGCTACCCATCTAAATAGCTTCGTTGATTTGTGTGATATGCAAAAGAAGAAATATGTGGATAATGATACTGTTAAACTGCAGCTATTTCCTTTTTCGCTTAGAGATCATGCTAAAGCGTGGTTTCATCTTTGCCTAAAAATAGTATTGATTCTTAGAATAAGTGCAAAGATGCTTTTATCTCTAAGTATTTTCCTCCCGCTAAGATCATCTCTCTTAGAAATGATATTATGAATTTTACGCAACTTGATCATGAACATGTTGCACAAGCTTGGGAGAGGATGAAATTAATGATACATAATTTCCCTACACATGGTTTGAATTTATGGATGATCATACAAAAAATTTATGCCATATTGAATTTTGCTTCTATAAATCTTTTAGATTCGGCCGCCGGAGACACTTTTATGGAAATCACTTTAGGATAAGCTACAAAACTCCTAGATAATATTATGGTTAATTATTCTCAATGGCGCACTGAAAGATCTACTAATAAAAAAGTGCATGCGATAGAAGAAATTAATGTTTTGAGTGGAAAGATGGATGAACTTATGAAATTATTTACTACTAAGAGTGTTTCTTATGATCCTAATGATATGCCTTTGTCTACTTTGATTGAGAATAATAATGAATCTATGGATGTGAATTTTGTTGGTAGGAATAATTTTGGTAACGACGCGTATAGAGGAAACTTTAATCCTAGGCCTTATCCTAGTAATTCCTCTAATAATTATGGTAATTCCTACAACAATTCTTATGGAAATTATAAGATGCCCTCTGAATTTGAGACTAGTGTTAAGGAATTTATGAATTCGCAAAAGTATTTCTATGCTTTGCTTGAAGAAAAATTGCTTAAAGTTGATGAATTGGCTAGGAACGTTGATAGAATTTCTCTTGATGTTGATTCTTTAAAACTTAGATCTATTCCTCCTAATCATGATATCAATGAGTCTCTCAAAGCCATGATAATTTCCATTGATGAGTGCAAATAAAGAACCGCTAGGATGCGTGCTAAGAAAGATTGTTTTGTGAAAGCGTGTTCTTCTAGTTTCTATAAAAATAAAGATGAAGATCTAAAAGTTATTGATGTGTCCCCTACTAAATCTTTGTTTTGCAATATGAATCTTGATAATGATGGGACTGAATATGATCCACCTTTACCTAGAAGGCGTTCCAAAATTCGGAGTTTTTAGATCTTCATGCAAAAATTTGTAAAAGTGGGATTGAAGAGATCAAAACTTTAGATATTAATGAACCCATTATTTTGGATTTCAAGGAATTTAATTATGATAATTGCTATTTGATAGATTGTATTTCCTTGTTGCAATCCGTGCTAAATCCTTCACATGCTTATAGTCAAAATAAAGCCTTTACTAAACATATCGTTGATGCTTGATGCAATCTTATGAAGGAAAACTTGAGTTGGAAGTTTCTATCCCTAGAAAAATTTATGATGAGTGGGAAACTACTATTAAAATTAAAATTAAATATCATGAATGCTATGCTTTGTGTGATTTGGGTGCTAGTGTTTCCACGATTCCAAAAACTTTGTGCGATTTGGTAGGTTTCCGTGATTTTGATGATTGCTCTTTAAACTTGCACCTTGCGGATTCCACCATTAAGAAACCTATGGGAAGAATTAATGATGTTCTTATTGTTGCAAATAGGAAGATATAGATTGCAATCCTTCATGTCCTATTATTCTTGGTAGACCTTTCCTTAGAACGATTGGTGCAATTATTGATATGAAGGAAGAGAATATTAGATTCCAATTTCCGTCAAGGAAGGGCATGGAAAATTTCTATAGAAATAAAATAAAATTACCTTATGAATCTATTATGAGAGCCACTTATGGATTGCCTACCAAAGATGGCAATACCTAGATCTATCCTTGCTATTATGCCTAGCTAGGGGCGTTGAACGATACCGCTTGTTGGGAGGCAACCCAATTATATTTTTAGTTTTTTGCCTTTTGCTTCTGTTTAGGAATAAATATTTGATCTAGCCTCTGGTTATATGTGTTTTTATGTTTTAATTAGTGTTTGTGCCAAGTTTAACCTATAGGATCTTCTTGGATGATAGTTATTTGATCTTGCTGAAAATTGCAGAAACTTTCTGTCCAGGAAAATAATTTTTAAAAATCACTAAAACGTGATAAAATATTTATTCCAATTTCTGCTGATCAATGAACTAATTTTCTAGGTCTTCCTATTTTTGCTGAATTTTTGGAGTTCCAGAAGTTTGCTTTAGTTACAGATTACTACAGACTGTTCTGTTTTTAACAGACTCTGTTTTTCGTGTGTTGTTTGCTTATTTTAATGAATCTATGGCTAATAAAATAGTTTATAAACCATAGAGAAGTTGGAATACAGTAGTTTTAACACCCATATAAATAAATAATGAGTTCATTACAGTACCTTGAAGTGGTTTTTTGTTTTCTTTCAATAACGGAGCTCACGAGATTTTCTGTTAAGTTTTGTGTTGTGAAGTTTTCAAGTTTTGGGTGAAAGATTTGAGGGATTATGGAACAAGGAGTGGAAAGAGCCTAAACTTGGGGATGCCCATGGCACCCCAAGATAATATAAGGACACCAAAAAGCCAAATCTTGGGGATGCCCCGGAAGGCATCCCCTCTTTCGTCTACTTCCATCGGTAACTTTACTTGGAGCTATATTTTTATTCACCACATGATATGTGTTTTGCTTGGAGCGTCTTGTATTATTTGAGTCTTTGCTTTTTAGTTTACCACAATCATCTTTGCTGTACACACCTTTTGAGAGAGACACACTTGATTCGGAATTTGTTTGAATACTCTATGTGCTTCACTTATATCTTTTGAGTTATCTAGTTTTTGTTCTAGCGCTTCACTTATATTTTTTAGAGCACGGTGGTGATTTTGTTTTATAGAAACTATTTTTCTGTCATGCTTCACTTAGATTATTTTGAGAGTCCTACAAAACAGCATGGTAATTTGCTTAAATTGAGAAATTAATCCTAAAGTGATAGGCATTGAAGATTAGTAATTTTTTTTCTTATGAGTGTGTTGAATATTATGAGAAGTTAGATGCTTGATAATTGTTTTGAGATATGGAGATGATGATATTAGAGTCATGCTAGTTGAGTAGTTGTGAATTTGAGAAATACTTCTGTTAAAGTTTGTGATTCCCGTAGCATGCACGTATGGTGAACCGTTATGTGATGAAGTTGGAGCATGATTTATTTATTGATTGTCTTCCTTATGAGTGGCGGTCGGGGACGAGCGATGGTCTTTTCCTACCAATCTATCCCCCTAGGACCATGCGCATAATACTTTGCTTTGATAACTTGTAGATTTTTGCAATAAGTATATGAGTTCTTTATGACTAATGTTGAGTCCATGGATTATACACACTTTTCGTCCTTCCACCATTGCTAGCCTCTCTAATACCGCGCACGTTTCGCTGGTATCATAAACCCACCATATACCTTCCTCAAAACAGCCACCATACCTACCTATCATGGCATTTCCATAGCCATTCTGAGATATATTGCCATGCAACTTACCACTGTTCCGTTTATTATGACACGCTCCATCGTTGTCATATTGCTTTGCATGATCATGTAGCGGACATCGTATTTGTGGCAAAGCCACCGTTCATAATTCTTTCATACATGTCACTCTTGATTCATTGCATATCCCGGTACACCGCCGGAGGCATTCACATAGTCATATTTTGTTCTAAGTATTGAGTTGTAATTGTTGAGTTGTAAGTAAATAAAAGTGTGATGAGCATCATTTTTTAGACCATTGTCCCAAGTGAGGAAAGGATGATGGAGACTATGATTTCCCCACAAGTCGTGATGAGACTCCGGACGAAAAGAAAAAAAAAAGAGGCCATAAAAAAGAGAAGAAAAGGCCCAAATAAAAAAATGAGAGAAAAAGAGAGAAGGGACAATGTTAGTATCCTTTTACCACACTTGTGCTTCAAAGTAGCACCATGATCTTCATGATAGAGAGTCTCCTATGATATCACTTTCATGTACTAGTGGGAATTTTTCATTGTAGAACTTGGCTTGTATATTCCAATGACGGGCTTCCTCAAAATGCCCTAGGTCTTCGTGAGCAAGCGAGTTGGATGCACACCCACTTAGTTCCTTTTGTTGAGCTTTCATATACTTATAGCTCTAAGTGCATCCGTTGCATGGCAATCCCTACTCACTCACATTGATATCTATTAATGGGCATCTCCATAGCCTGTTGATACGCCTAGTTGATGTGAGACTATCTTCTCCTTTTTTTGTCTTCTCCACAACCACCATTCTATTCCACATATAGTGCTATGTCCATGGCTCACGCTCATGTATTGAGTGAAGATTGAAAAAGTTTGACAACACTAAAAGTATGAAACAATTGCTTGGCTTGTCATCGGGGTTGTGCATGATTTAAATATTTTGTGTGGTGCGGATAGAGCATAGCCAAACTATATGATTATGTAGGGATAACTTTCTTTGGCCATGTTATTTTGAGAAGACATGATTGCTTAGTTAGTATGCTTGAAGTATTATTATTTTTATGTCAATATTAAACTTTTGTCTTGAATCTTTCGGATCTGAATATTCATACCACAATTAAGAGAATTACATTGAAATTATGCCAAGTAGCATTCCACATAAAAAATTCTGTTTTTATCATTTACCTACTCGAGGACGAGCAGGAATTAAGCTTGGGGATGCTTGATACGTCTCCAACGTATCTATAATTTTTGATTGTTCCATGCTATATTATATTCTGTTTTGGACATTAATGGGCTTTATTATACACTTTTATATTATTTTTGGGACTATCCTATTAACCGGAGGCCCAGCCTAGAATTGCTGTTTTTTGCCTATTTCAGAGTTTCACAGAAAAAGAATATCAAACGGAGTCCAAACGGAATGAAACCTTCGGGAACGTGATTTTCGGAACGAACGTGATCCAGAGGACTTGGACCTTACGTCAAGACATCAACCAGGAGGGCACGAGGTAGGGGGGCGCGCCTACCCTCCTGGGCGGGCCCTCCACCCTCGTGGGCCCCACGTTGCTCCACCGACGTACTTCTTCCTCCTATATATACCTATGTACCCCCAAACTACCAGATACGGAGCCAAAAACCTAATTCCACCGCCATAACCTTTTGTACCCGTGAGATCCCATCTTGGGGCCTTTTCCAGAGCTCCGCCGGAGGGGGCATCGATCACGGAGGGCTTCTACATCAACACCATAGCCTCTCCGATGATGTGTGAGTAGTTTACCTCAGACCTTCGGATCCATAGTTATTAGCTAGATGGCTTCTTCTCTCTTTTTGGATCTCAATACAATGTTCTCCCCGTCTCTTGTGGAGATCTATTCGATGTAATCTTCTTTTGCGGTGTGTTTGTTGAGACCGATGAATTGTGGGTTTATGATCATGTTTATCTATGAACAATATTTGAATCTCCTTTGAATTCTTTTATGTATGATTGGTTATCTTTGCAAGTATCTTCGAATTATCAGTTTGGTTTGGCCTACTAGATTGATCTTTCTTGCAATGGGAGAAGTGCTTAGCTTTGGCTTCAATCTTGCGCTGTCCTTTCCAAAGGATGAGGGGCAGCAAGGCACGATTGTATTGTTGCCATCGAGGATAGCAAGATGGGGTTTATATCATATTGCATGAGTTTATCCCTCTACATCATGTCATCTTGCTTAAAGCGTTACTCTGTTCTTTTGAACTTAATACTCTAGATGCATGCTGGATAGCGGTCGATGTGTGGAGTAATAGTAGTAGATGCAGGAAGGAGTCGGTCTACTTGTCTCGGACGTGATGCCTATATACATTATCATACCTAGATATTCTCATAACTATGCTCAATTCTGTCAATTGCTCAACAATAATTTTTTTCACCCACTGTAATACTTATGCTCTTGAGAGATGCCACTAGTGAAACCTATGGCCCCCGGGTCTATTTTCCATCATATTAATCTCCCGAGAACAAGCTATTTCTGGCGCCGCTTTTATTTTGCTTTCTTTACTTTGCATCTTTGTCATAAAAATACCAAAAATATTATCTTATCATATCTATCAGATCTCACTCTCGTAAGTGGCCTTGAAGGGATTGACAACCCCTTTATTGCGTTGGTTGCAAGGATTTATTTGTTTGTGTAGGTGCGAGGGACTTGTGCGTGGCCTCCTACTGGATTGATACCTTGGTTCTCAAAAACTGAGATAAATACTTACGCTACTTTGCTGCATCACCCTTTCCTGTTCAAGGGAAAACCAACGCAGTGCTCAAGAGGTAGCACTCCTCCCCCCCCTTCCCCCTATATATAGTGAGGGAGAGAGAGGGCAGCCGCACTGTAACGCCCCGGATCCGATGCGCCAGGTGACTGCCCGTTATTCGCCGTCGTTGCCATGTCATTTGCTTGGGTGCTGCATTTTGCCATGTCATCATCTGCATTTCATCTGCATGTTTTTCAAAACTTGCATCCGTTCGGGTTCCGCCGGTTCTCTCCGTTGTCCGTTCTGAGCCAGACACACTCGCACGCGCCCGCGGCACCTCCGAAATATTATTTTATAAGTGGCACAAAAATGTTCTCGGAATGGGATGCAACTTGGCATGCGGTCTTATTATAGTGTAGACAGAGCGCCTGTCAAGTTTCGTCGCATTCGGAGTCCGTTTGACTGCCCAACCGTTAAATATATAGCGGTACCGCTGCCGGTACCTTCGTCGGACGTTTCGGTCTCTGAAACTGCTGTCGGGCCTCTCTCTCTTCTCAGCCCAATGCATTCTACACAGCCCTCCTGCAGCCCACCTAGTCCCCCCTTTGCCCGGAGCCGCATGATCGCGATCGTACGCTTCGAATCGTTCCTAATACCCCCTAACCCTAGCCATTTCCCTATATAAACACCCACATAGCTCATTTTGGGCATCCCTAGCCCCTAAACCTACCCTACCCCTCCTCCCACCTCTCAGCCGCCGCATCTCCCTCAAATTCCGCCCCGGCCCTCTTCCCCGCCGCCACTTGTCGCCCCCCTCCTCGCCTGCGCCGCCGCTCTCCACCTCACGGGCGCCACTTGGCGCAGAGCCATTGGCTGCGCCACACCGAGGCGTCCGCCAGCCAACCGGGCGCCTCACGTCGCCTCCCCGCCTCCATGTCGCCCCAGCGTCCCCCCCTCCACCACTGCTGCCCGCCAGTTCAGGCGCAGCCCGCCAAGCCCATCAGGGCCCGAACCGCGTCGCCCCGCGCCCTGAGCTCCAGATCGGGAGAGGAGCTCCCGATCCAGAGCTCCGACCCCGCCTCGTCGACCCCGCCGCCCGCACTCCTCGGCCTTGCTGCCGGTGACGAACTCCGCCGTCCCAGGTCGCCGCCTCCGCCGTCTCTCGTCCTCCTCTCCTCCTTCCTCACTACATCTCTCTCTCTCTCTCCCGCAGATGCCGCCGGGAGCCTCGAGCTCGCAGCCCCACTCGCCCCTGCCTCCACCACCGGATCCGGCGAGTCGCCGCCGGATCCGCTGCGTTCCGTCCCTCCGGGCCTCCTCCGCCTCCTCGACGTCAAGCCGCCGCCCCTTGCCATGGCTCCTGCTGCGTGGGAGCACGAGGAGACGACGAGCGGCCTCCGCTTCCCGTGGGCCCGCACGCCGGCCTCCTCGAGGCCCAGCCCAACCGGCCCGGCCTCCCCATAGCCGGCCTGCCTCCTCCTCCGCGACATGGGCCGAAGCCCAATGTGAGCAGCCCCAGATCCCCACTTTTGGCCCAGCACATTTTTTTTTCTGATCTGCGAATTTTGACTAAGTCCCGAATCTGCAGAAATTTTGGTGCATTTCCATCGCACCATAACTCTCTGCATATTGCTCCGTTTCGTGCGTGTAATATGTCAAAATGTTCGTCTCGATGAGTAGATCATTTCATCTTTTTGCATCATTTTCATTTGAGCTCATGTTGATGCCCGAAATGCTGTTGGAAGAGGGCTATGTGATGTTAGTTTCTGTTTCTTAACAGAACATGCACTTTTGTCATTTTTGCCATGATTGATGTGTGCACCCTATGAACTTGAGTCCTACATGTGTTTTGTAATATGCCATGCCATCTTTACAGGGGTGTATGTCATGTATTTTTTATGATCTATGTGGTGACTAGCACAAGCATGCAAACTAGGCTTCATGATGTTGCTGATTTCAGCCCCTGTTCTGTTGATATTTTTATGCCATGTAAACTTGATGCTACAGAGAGTTTCATGCATATTTTGAGATACTTCAGTAAGGATGTTTTGAACATATGGTTATTCTCTATCCATTCATGCCCTTGTTTGCAATTATGGAGTGCCATAGCTTGAGCCAATCGAGCTCTACTTTTGCTACAAAATGTTTCCTGGCAGATTGTTTACATGTTATTCAATTTTGCCAAGGTTGTTGTAGTTGATCCTTGCATGCTATGATGTTGTTCTTGCCATGTATAGCTTCTATGCCATGTCTTCTTACTGTTGGTTGCCTTGCCATGCCATGTATTGCTCTGTGGTGTGTGGTTCAAGCTCACCAACATGCCTACTTATTGTTGTTCCTGCCATGTATGAATCTGTAATATAACTTGCTATGTTTACATGGGTGCCATCATATTTTCTGATCCTTTGTGGCTCATGGTCAGTAAAGGACTTTTGTTCTATGCAATTATTAGATTCATGCCATGGCTTTGTTTGCCATGATAAGTTCCTGTAGCATGTTGTTTGATAGCTCTAAACATTGCAACCTGATGTTATTTCTGCTAATGCCTGAAACTGTTATTATTTGCAATCTTGCCATGTCATTTTGAGCATGTTCTAGTTGTTTCTGGAGATAGTTCAGTGTTCATGTTTTGTAATGCTTTACCTGTACATCATGCCCATGCCTTTTTTTTTCTTGTTGAGGTCCTGTAGCATGTTGTTTTGATGCTTGCAATATGCCTAGCTGCTGTTTTGGACAGATTGTTGCTATAACTTGTATAGGGTGTATGTGTTGAACCGTTGCTCCGTTTTGAGTGTGCTCTATATGAAATTTGCTTGATTTTGCATGTAGCTTCATATTACCATGTTGTATCCTTGTTTTGAGGTGTTTTCTTGATGTTTGTATGCATTTTGCATCAATGCCATGTTTAACTTGTTTTGCTCATATCTTCTAGGCCGTAGCTCCGAATCTAATGAACTTTATATGTAACTTGACTAGAATCTCGTGTAGATCATCGTGGTGCATCTTAACTTGCTGTTTAACAACTTGAACATAAGGTTTATTCAGATCTGGACCAATTTCGAAATTTGCATGAGGACTTACCGGAATTGTTCTATGTTGTTTCCGGCCTCATTTAAACTTGCTTTGATGTGTTGCTCTTGTTTGCTTCATCTCTTGCCATGAGTAGCTTCATCTAGATTTGTCATGAACCATGCTTGTTTTGCATCATGTCTTGTCTATGTGTGGTGTGTTTACTATGTTGTGTGCTTCTTCTTGCTAGTTCCTGTTTCGTTGCGATCGTGAGGATTCGTTCGTCTACGCTTGGTTCGGCTTCATCCGTTCGTCTTCTTCATGGACTCGTTCTTCTTCCTAGCGGGTTTTCAGGCAAGATGACCGCTACCCTGGATCTCACTACTATCATTGCTATGCTAGTTGCTTCGTTCTATCGCTATGCTGCGCTACCTATTACCTGTTTATCAAGCCATCCCAATTGCCATGTCAGCCTCTAACCTTTTGCACCCTTCCTAGCAAACTGTTGTTTGGCTATGTTACCGCTTTGCTCAGCCCTCTTATAGCGTTGTTAGTTGCAGTGAAGATGAAGTTTGTTCCTTGTTGAACATGGAGATGTTGTTCCTTATTGGAACATGTTTACTTGTTGGGATATCACAATATATCTTATTTAATTAATGCATCTATATACTTGGTAAAGGGTGGAAGGTTCGGCCTTATGCCTGGTGTTTTGTTCCACTCTTGCCGCCTAGTTTCCGTCATATCGGTATTATGTTCCCGGATTTTGCGTCCCTAACGCGGTCGGGTGATTTATGGGACCCCTTGACAGTTCGCTTTGAATAAGACTTTTCAAAGAAGGCCCAACATTGGTTTTACCATTTGCCTCGACCTATTACCTTTTTCCCTTGGGAGTCGCGCATCCCAAGGGTCATCTTTATTTTAGCCCCCCGGGGCCAATGCTTGTCTAAGTGTTGGTCCAAACTAGAGCCACTTGCGGTGCCGCCCGAGGCAACTTGGGGTATCGTCGGTTGCCGTCGACGCATCGCTCATCCGGTCGTGGCTCGAGACGAGATACGCTGCTACTATCGGGTGTCGGCACGCCGGAGGTCTTGCTGGTCTTGTTTTATTGCTGTCGAAATGTCTTGTAGCCGGATTCCGAGACTGATCGGGTCTTCCGGGAGAAGGAATATCCTTCGTTGATCGCGAGAGCTTATCATGGGCTAAGTTGGGACACCCCGCAGGTATAAACTTTCGAGAGCCGTGCCTGCGGTTATGTGGCGATGGGAATTTGTTAATATCCGGTTGTAGTAAACTTGAAGCAAACTCTACTAAAATACACCAACCGTGTAAGCGTAATCGTGAGTGTCTCTTTTCGGGTGATCGAGAGGAGAACACGGTTTCGGGTTATGTCCGACGTAAGTAGGAGTTCAGGATCACTTCTTGATCATTACTAGTTGACGACCGCCCTTTGTTTCTCTTCTCGCCTCATTTGCGTATGTTAGCCACCATATCATGCTTAGTCGCTGCTGCAACCTCACCACTTTACTCCTTCCTTACCCATTAAGCTTTGCTAGTCTTGATACCCATGGTAATGGGATTGCTGAGTCCTCGTGGCTCACAGATTACTACACCACCAGTTGCAGGTACAGGTTTGCGATGATCATGACGTGAGAGCGATGTTTGCTTGTTTTGGAGTTCTTCTTCTGCTTCTTCTTCGTTCAGGGGATAGGTTCCAGGTCAGCAACCTGGGCTAGCAGGGTGGATGTCGTTTGAGCTTCTGTTTATGTTTCATCCGTAGTCGGATGTTGATCTTGTATATGATGTTGATGTATTCTTGTGGCATTTGTGCCTTATGTATGTATCCCCATCTATTATGTAATGTTGATGTAATGATATCCACCTTGCAAAAGCGTTTCAATATGTGGGTCTATCCTTGGTGGGACCGTCGAGTTCCTTTTGGATAGGGTCGCATATTGGGCGTGACACGCACCCCTTCTCCTGGCGCAGCCCTCCCCCTCTCCAACACCTCCTCCTCCTCCGTAGTGCTTGGTGAAGCCCTGCCGGAGAACCATGAGCTCCATCGCCACCATGCCGTCGTGCTGCTGGAGTTCTCACTCAACTTCTCCTCTCCCCTTGATGAATCAAGAAGGAGGAGACGTCCCCGGGCTGTACGTGTGTTGAACGTGGAGGCGCCGTCCGTTCGGCGCTGGATCAGATCTTCCGCGATTTGAATCGCTGCGAGTACGACTTCTGCTTAGCGGTCTTCAAGGGTATGAAGATGCACTCCCTCTCTCGTTGCTAGCATCTCCTAGATTGAGCTTGGTGACACGTAGGATTTTTTTTAATTATTGCTACGTTCCCCAACAGTGGCATCATGAGCTAGGTCTATGCATAGATTCTATGCACGAGTAGAACACAAAGTAGTTGTGGGCGATGATTTGGTCAATTTGCTTACCGTTACTAGTCTTATCTTTATTCGGCGGCATTGTGGGATGAAGCGGCCCGGACCGACCTTACATGTACGCTTACGTAAGACTGGTTCCACCGACTAACATGCACTTGATGCATAAGGTGGCTAGCGGGTGTCTGCCTCTCCCACTTTAGTCGGGTCGGATTCGATGAAGAGGGTCCTTTTGAAGGTTAAATAGCAATTGGCATATCACTGTTGTGGCTTTTGCGTAGGTAAGAAACGTTTTTGCTAGAAACCCATAGCAGCCACGTAAAACATGCAAACAACAATTAGAGGATGTCTAACTTGTTTTTGCAGGGTATGCTATGTGATGTGATATGGCCAAAAGGATGTGATGAATGATACATGTGATGTATGAGATTGATCATTTTCTTGTAATAGGAATCACGACATGCATGTTGATGAGTATGACAATCGGCAGGAGCCATAGGAGTTGTCTTAATTTATTGTATGACCTGCGAGTCAATATAAATGCCATGTAATTACTTTAATTTATTGCTAACAGTTAGCCATAGTAGTAGAAGTAATAGTTGGCGAGACAACTTCATGAAGACAAGATGATGGAGATCATGATGTCATGCCGGTGACGATGGTGATCATGCCGCGCCTCAAAGATGGAGATCAAAGGTGCAAGATGATATTAGCCATATCATGTCACTTTATGATTTGCATGCGATGTTTGTCATGTTTACATCTTATTTGCTTAGAACGACGGTAGCATAAATAAGATGACCCCTCACTAAAATTTCAAGAGATGTGTTCCCCCTAACTGTGCACCGTTTCGATGGTTCGTTGTTTTGAAGCACCACGTGATGATCGAGTGTGATAGATTCTAACGTTCGCATACAACGGGTGTAAGCCAGATTTACACATGCGAAACAGTTAGGTTGACTTGACGAGCCTAGCATGTACATACATGGCCTCGGAACACGAGAGACCGAAAGGTCGAACATGAGTCGTATAGTAGATGCGATCAACATGGAGATGTTCACCGTTGGTGACTAGTCCGTCTCACGTGATGACCGGACACGGCCTAGTTGATTCGGATCATGTATCACTTAGATGACTAGAAGGATATGTCTATCCCTACAAAAAAAATACACTTCCGTGATGATACGTGTTTGTCACAGTAGGTCACGTTTTCTGTCATGCATGTACATCCATGACAAATTTATGACAGAATCAAGATAGTCATACCTATGCTGTCGTAGAAGTGTTCCATGACATTACAAAATTATCATCACGGAAGTGTCCACTTCCATGACGATAAATCGCGCTTCACAGAAGTGCTTTCGTCAAGGGTAACCGACACGTGGCATCCACCGTAACGGAACGCCATTAAGCTATCGGGTCCGGTTTTGGATCCGACAACCCTTTAACAGCCATGACCAATGGGGATTTTCCACGTGTAAAATCATCATTGGCTGGAGGGAACACGTGTCGGCTCGCCGTTGGGAAAGATGTCATACACTCATTGGATCCAAAGCGCCTATGATATGTCAACACGTGGCACGACCCAATAGAGGCCCATTCCTATGAAAAGGTTGGCCCGTTTAACTTGGTCAAAAGGTGGCGGGCCGGCCCACGGCAAGCCTGTTAATGGCCTGTTTGCATATAGCCCATTTACAGCCCGCTAACCCAGGGCTTGTTTACGGCCTATCCGAATTAGGCCCAGTAGCGTCATCTGGGCCGTCAATATAATTCCAACCCATTTTAACTTCCGGCCCATGTATGTCCCATGACATCTTTCGGCCCATATGAGGCCCTTAGTAACCCTCGGCCCATTAATGGCCCGTGGTAAAACTGGCTCGTAATGAACAGTGTATCACTTTATACCCATTAATGGCCCATTATTCCGTTGGGCCGTTTCCAGCCCATGTTATCTTTCGGCCTCCTCAGGGCCCATTTATTCTTGGGCTCATTTCCAGCATTCGTTTACTTTTGGCCCGTTGCTGTCATTTTTTGCTTGTGGGCCAAATTCAGCCCGTGGTTACAGTCGACCCGTTTGTGGCCCGTTAATACGTTGGGCCGTTTTCATAGCGTCATCAAATACGGCTGATTAACGACAGCCCGTTATGGTCAGCCCATGAACGGACGATTTCAACTCTAGCCCATTTACGGCCATAATGTGGCCTGTTATTGGCCCATGTTTGGCCAATCGATCGTACGGCCCCTAGAAGGCCCATTGATGATACGGCCCGTAGAAGGCCCATTGTGTCTACGGCCCGTATAAGGCCCATTGTTTACGCCCCGTAGAAGGCCCATTGTTTCTACGGCCCTTAGAAGGCCCATTGTTTCTACGGCCCATAGGAGGCCCATGTTAACTACAGTAAATATGTAGCCCATGGTTAATGTGGCCTAGTTTTAAAAAATAGGCTACTGCGGCCACTAGCAAACCGCGGAAAAAGAACTGCACTGACTACAAGAATACAAATAAACAAGACAATAAGGAAATAATAGTCAAGCAACTTACGCTAGGCTATCACGGGCACATATTACATCCACCGGGCATCAAAGTTCGCCACCAGTGCAAATATAGGGAACAAAGCAGCATATAAACGCCGCAGCAAAACAAGTCCAGAATTGAAACCACTTAAGAAGAGCTCAAGAAACAATATCCTGGGTACCCATAATGCTGGCAAGATGCTTAGCAAGCTTATTAACTTTCTCTTGTTTGGCGCTTAAATCCTCCAAAGACTTGTCGTTGCACCGTAAAGTATGCATCTGAATTCTGCAGGACTTCTCGGTCCTTCGACTTCTCGTCGATAACATCTCGATCGATGTCTTTCAACTTGAAGTTGAGACTCAAGAAGCCGAACTGATTCAGCAACAAGTTCAAGAGCTGGTGCCAGCAGTAGTAGCCAGTAAATCGAACACTACATCAAGACAGGACTTTGGGGTTGTCTCAGTGTCTTCAATATAGTTTTTATCAGCTTTCTTGGAGACCAACAGGGATGTCTCACTATCTTGAACCTTATCTGCATTACTTCATGTACCATTGCATAACGAGGTACTCTTCTCCAATATTTTATCCGCATTCTAAAAGAGAAACAAACAAACACATCACATGTTTACAATGTAGTATATGAAACTCATTTTGGTAAACCAGTTCAGTAGTAAGGTGGACAGGATAACAGCATGAAACAAACATATATCTATGTAGTATGGTCACTGTATGGTCTATATCATTCTAGTTTATGTTGCCAAATCAAGATAGATACAGCTCGAATCATATCTATTTAAGACAAAGCAGATTAACAGAATATAAGTGTGGGAAACTACACAGCAATAACAACACTTGTAAGGTGCATGGAATGAGAATATAACTGTTTATTCAATTGAAAATGAAATCAACATAGAGCAAGTTACAACAGCAAACACGTTAAAGAAACAGGTTTAAAACATACCTGTTGCGCCATTGGAGTTTCAATTGCATCCTTCAAATTTGAAATTAGTTGGTATGAGTAAATACAGTGATGCAAGAGCAAAGTAGTATGAACCATAGCTACGGAACCTGACCTGAGAACAATTCTTCTTCTGCTTTAAGCGTTGACTTGGGGTTCAGAGTGGTGGTCCTCGTGCTTTGGGCACTGCAGTTGCCTTACTAACTGCTCGTGTTTGGGTGCTCTGTGGTGGAGACGGTGTTGTGTCAACGGGAACTGGGTTACTATCTGCTGGGGTTGGGCTTAGAAGGGGTGTAGCTGGTTCTCTGTCCAACTGGGTAGGGGTACAATCTGCGTGATTCTGGGTTATGTGTGGTGGGGCTGGTTCTTGGGAAAGTACAACCATGGTTCTATCTCCATCGACAGGTAGCACGATCTTTTCTAAAGACCGTGTTTTTACTCCCACAGATACTGCCATCACCCCTCCAATTGAAATTGCTGATAAACAAGAAAAGTAATTGAATGTACATACATTGTAAGATAGACAGGTGCAATGGATAGTAGGGAAGAAAACAGGGCATGAAATAATTCACATTTATGTTGTCTAACCAAACAGAATAGCAGGACATAATTTCACATATATGATGGCTAATTAAACAGGATAGCATGACACAATTTCACATGTATGATGGCTAACTAAACATGATAGAATGACGTAGTTCAAAATATGATGACTATGTAAACAGGATGACATGATATCACTATACGATGTGTCTATTAAAGTGGTTGGCTTGCCATAAGTCACAAACATGCCGTCGATGAAAACATGATGGCATGATATAATTCACGGATAGAATGAAATAATTCAAAATATGATGACTATGTGAACAGGATGAGATAATATAACTATATTATGTCTTTAGAAAATGGGTTGGCATGCCATAATTCAGATACATGCTGTCTATGTAAACATCATGGCATGATATAATTCAAATATATGATTTATATACTAAGGAAGTGAGCAGAGGGCAATCGATATATGATGTGTCAACTAAGGAGATGGCATTCAATATCATGTATATGATGTAAAAACTAAGCATTGCAATACAACATATGCATGCTATGAGTAATATAACCCTGCCAAGTTTGAGCATACACCTCAGGGGGATAATAGGACTGGTCATCTGCCTGTGAATCCTCCTTTGAAGAGCTATTTGTAACCAGCAAGATATCTGCTTCACCAGGTAGCATTGTCTGCTCTGAAGACCTTGTTTTCACTCCAGATTTCTCCATCACCAATTCAAATGGCTGATGCACAGGAAGAGCAGTTGAATATACAAACATTGTCGACAAAAGCAATGAGAAATGCAAAAAAAAGGACGGCATGATATAATTCACATATATGACGCTTGGCTAAACAGCATGGCATTGCATAATTCACATTTATAATGCCTTGCAACAAGATAGCATTGCATAATTCACATATATAATGTCTTGCAACAAGATGGCATTGCATAATTCACATATATGGTAATTAGACACTAAACAGGTGGCATTCACACAAAGCATGTCTAAACTAAGCAAATGACATAGCAATGCAAGATACAATACATACGATATGAGCATGATAACCCTGCCAAGTTAGAGCATGCACCTCGGGGGGGGGGATAGGATTGGTCATCTGTCTCTGAATCCTCCTCTGAGGAGCTATCTGTAACCAGCAAGACACGCGCTTCGTCAGATAGCATTGTCTGCTCTGAAGACCTTGATTCCACTCCAGATTTTTCCATGATCGTGCCGAATGGCTGATGCACAGGAAGTGTAATTGAATGTACTAAAATTGTTGACAAATTTAACACGTAATAAAAAAATGATGTCATGATATAATTCACATATAAGATGACTGGCTAACCAGGGTGGCAGTGCAAAATTCACATATATGATGCATGGCTAAACAAGATGGAATTGCATGATTCACATATACGATAAAGAAACTAAACATATGGCATTGACACAAAGCATGTCTAAACTAAGCAGATGACATCTTTAATGTATATAGTAAGCAATGCAAGGCACCATATGCATGATATTACCAACATCAGCATGCCAAGTTAGAGCGAAGACCTCATGGGGTAAATAGGAGTGGTCTTCTACTTCTGAATCCCCCTCAGAACAGTTATCTTCCTCTTGATTATGATCCGAAATGGGTGGAGGGGGCTGCCTTTGCGCCCACCATGGAGCGCCGTCTGCATGAAATTTTATTGCCACGCAAGGCTCGTCTCTTTTGCTCTACATGTTCAGTTCCATTGTGTACAATAACTGACATGTATAGGAATAAAACATAGCGAGATTATGTAAGGAGTGCATGCACAAATCCAGAGTGATGGTAGCAAACTGTGGATAGACCCAAAACAAATGATAGCAGGCAGATAATAGCTTTAGTTAAAAATACAGATAATGGCTCCTTTAATGTTTGTTTGCACCCAACATGAAACTCATAGTAGACACCCGAGATTAACCAGATACTAGACAGACAGTACTGATTGTTGCCCCAATATGTACCCCACAACCATTTAAAAACTCAAGTTTCAGCATAAGTTTGGACCTAAGTCGAAGTCTAATAGGTGAACACGATGATAAAGTAGCATGTCATCATATTAAGCGATGCATAACGTAAGCAAACACGGAAGAGTGCGACCTCTCTTGCGGACCCGCGTAGTCCTCAAGGTCATCTGCTCAGTTGATGATGGTAATGCAGTTGTCGTGGCTGCCGACGGCGGGGAAGAAGATCTGAGGCGGCGAAAGACAGTCTGGAGAGCGGATCCCTGCTGTGGTGAACCCTTCCGTCGTTGGAGCAGCTGAGCTGGGGTGGAACACAACACCGCAGGAGCAGGACAAACCACACAATGTTTTCTTTGACACATATCTGTAACAGAAGTAATTGTGTAAGGGCTTATTTGAATTTGAGGATTCTAACAATGCAGGGATAGGAAATAGACAAGAATAGGATAGGAATGCACGTGCAAAACAGAGAATTGAAAAACACATGATTTCTGCCAATCTGGGTGTTTGGCTCAAAAGAATTGGAAGATCACAGGATGCAAAGAAGCATGGTGAGATTAAGTCAAACCACAAGAAGTGTACGACCTCTTTGGTGAAGCCATGTCAATCTCAACGTGATTGGGTTGGCCGGTGAGGATGCTTCGGCTAACTTGGCTGTCGGAGGAGGGGAAGAAGATCTTAGGTGTCTGGAGATGGAGCCCGAGGTACTGCTCCGCTCCGATGGAGGGTTTCATCGTTGGAGCAGCTCCGGTGAGTTGTACGACGCCGAGGCTGAAGCAGGACAAGAGAGACAACGTTAACCTGGGTGGAATTCTAATAGCATCCCAATAGATGACGTAAAATACATAACCACAAAGTGCTAGATGTATACATCAGCAGCTCATCTCTGAACTTAACTGTCAAACTGAATTTAACTGTCAAACTGAACTTAACTGTCAAACTGAATTTTGTCATTCAAACTGAATTTTACCGTCGGCCCGAACGCACTAGAGGTGAGGCTACAAGTCAGTTTATCGACTTTTCATATCTGGTCACCGATTTTGCAGCCGTTGGATACGAAATCGAGGGCCTGCAGCTTCATCTTCAACCTCCACCCCGAGCCGCCAGCCACCACCGGCCAAACAGCCGCCCGGGCCGCCATGTCAGCGGTCGCCGCCACGCCCGCCAAAACACTCCCCACCGCCGGTCCGCTGCCGCCTGCCATCCCTCAGTAGGCCCCCATGCCGAGCTTTTTCTCCAGCGATCCCCACGCCACCGCCCCACCTCCGCCAAATGGCGACAACCGCCCCACACCGAACCCTAAGATAGTAGTGGGGTATCAGAGCGACCGACCTCGATGGTCAAGTCTCCGTGTTTCAAAGTCATCCTGGATCAAGAATGCCGACACACACAAGACTCAAGGATTTATAATAGAGTAGCAATCACACACTTATTACATCGAAAGTCTCAAAGAGAACTTATTACAATAATATGGCTTAAGGCCATCTAATGCGATAACAGCGGAAGGCTTGGAATATAAAGTGAGTCCATCAACTCCAACGGCATAGCTGAGCTGCACGGCAACGACCTATCAAACCTTACTCCTCGTCTGAAAAGTCTGCAACATAATACGCTGCAGCCCGAGAACGGGTCAAGACATGGAATATGCCGCAATATAGCACAAGAGAGCAGGAACAGAATAATGCTATCACTACATGCATATTTGGCTGGTGGAAAAGCTCTATGGTTATAGTTTTGCGAAAAGCCAATTTTTCCCTACAACAAAGGAATAAACTTTATTTAACTATCATGGTGATTGAAACATCATTGAGAAGGTATAACCCCAACTCAATCCAAAGTAGTTAACAACCCAACAATATTAGTTAAGAGTGATGAGATACATGTGAATACTCAAGTACTAGATACTCAAAATTGTCCATAACCGGGACACGGCTAACCATGATTAGATTGTACACTCAGCAGAGGTTTATGACTTTTCCCCACAAGACTCGGTCGCTTCCATTGATTTCTCGTGACTACATGGTGTTTGAGAAATGGATGACCGAGACATAGTCTTCGTAAACATTAACTCTCTACTCCCTAGAGACCATAGCAAACCTACAAAACCCACTACCTGCTGATCTACCTCTTCAAGAGCTTCACGTAACTTACTCAACTATGCTAGAGCCCATAGTAGCTTGTCGCTGCACACGGAAGTTTCTAGCATGAATAATCTCAGTTCCTTTGAGCCTGGGTGGCGGTCCATAGAAGATCACACGGGTACCCCGGATTTCCAAAATAAAAGACAACACTGGTTCCCAGTGCCTCAATCCACCCAGATGTGTATTAAAGTTGCCACCTTAAAGTAAACCATTAATTAACAATCTCACATCTTTCATGGATTCACTCAAACCCAAACCACGTCTACGAGCATAGCATAGCAATAATAGCAACACGTAGAAGTGACTCCCAAGGGTTTGATAGTAACAGGGCAATAGGTTCTACCTCAACTACTACTTCCCAACCCACAAATTAATGACATCCTAATCATGCAATGTTTGAGGATTGAAACTAATGCATAAAAACTGGGTATGAAAAGAGTATGATCAATGTGTTACTTGCCTTGCTGACGATCCGTGAATCCTAGGGACTCGTAGTAACACGCTTCACACTCCGGGAATTCTATCGCAAGCAAACAATAACATACATAAGCAACAAGCAAAGATGCACAAGTAAAACTTCAACTGAAAGAGGCCGACCAGAAAGTTCAACTTAAGAACTCCGGTTCGCAAAAAGAATCAAACCAAACGAAGCAACGAAACTCAAACAGCGAAAGAAATAAGATTCGTTTACTAATCTGAACTAGGGTCAAATTTTACAGAGGCAAAAACTTGTTTGAGTTGGTTATTCGGAAAGAGGGTTTCGAGAAGAAACTCTAAGCGCTTGAATCGCCTGATTCCGATAAACGAGCGAAAAGTTATACTAGATCGAACATCGGATCAGAAATCGCGATCAGAAAAAATCGCGGAATAAATCCGAGAAAAGAAAAGCGACGAACAGCTTAACGAACAAACGTTCGTTATCTGAACCTAAACGAAGAACGCGTTCGTTAAAACGAACGAACGAGCGAATGCTCGCTAAATAAACAAATCGAAGAAATAAACCGATCTAAAAAAACAAAAAACCTAGGGTTTCTAAAAAAACCGAAACGGTTTTCTTCGGAAAACCGGGACGGCGGGCGGCTACCTTGCTCGACTCCGGCGGGGCTCGGGCTCGGCGGGTGGCGGCGGGAGGCGGCGGCGGCTCGGTGTGGCGGCGGCTCGGGAGGGGCGGCGGGCTCGGCTCCCGCCGGGCTCCGGGCGGCTCGGCGGCAGTGGCGGTGGTGGTGACGAGGGGGGCTCTGGTGGCTTGGGGAGGGGCTAGCGGCGGCGGCGGGAGGTGGAGTCCGACCCGGACTCTGTGGCGGCGGCACGGGAGGAAGGCGGCGGCGGCGGCTTGGGCCGGCTCGGCCTGGCTGGGCTTCGCCCCGGTCGGGTCTTGGCGCAAGGGATTTTTTAAATAGTTCCACTGATGTAAAAACTCCTATAAAATAAAACAAAAATCTAAAAATGCCAAAACAAATTTTCACCGTGTAAATGAAATATTTAGAACGAGATGAACATTTTCTTGGCCCTAAAAATGCAATTTTAAAAACATGCAATTTTTCTAACTCAAATAAAATCCAAAGAAAAATCAAATAAAATCCAAATAATGATTTTAACATTTTTCCTCCAATATTTCAACTGTTTTGGAGAAGTCATATTATCTCTCCTCATTTACTTTTAATATGAAATATTTTTCCGGAGGGAAAAATAAGTAAAATAAAAAAAATCCTCGTTCTCAGTATTTGATAAAAATCAAATATGAAAACCGAAAAATCCCTAACTCTCTCCGAGGGTCCTTGAGTTGCTTAGGATTTCGAGGATTGCGGAACGAAGATGCAATAAAATATGATATGCATGGATGACCTATGTATAACATTCTGTCGGGGATATACCCCGCGGTGTAAACCGGCCGGAAGTTAACCCGGCCGGACTTGGCGGTTTATTTGAGGTCCCGCTGAGACTTGGCGGTTCACGAATCATTGGTAATCCGCAAAGGGGGTGCGAGGAGCGATAAGACTGGTGGCCCAACAGGCGGTTCATGAAGGCCGTTCATACTATGGTGGGCCGGTTTAAGAGGAAAGGCATAAGGAATATTTGTCTTACAAGGAGTTAAGACCTGGACTTGTATCCGGTTTGTATTAGAGATAGACTAGTCCTAATCCTAATAGGACTCCACATATAACCCGCCCCTTCAGCATATATAAGGAGGGGCAGGGCTCCCCAAAGGGGGAGAGGCGACAAGCAAGAAGAAACAATCTTAGGGCTAGACACAAAGAGGAGAGCTGGTTTACGGCGACTCCCTCGTGATGATAATGAGACTTAGCCTCAAACAACATGTAGGGTTTTTAACGAATGATGTTCCCGGGGCCCGAAGCTGTCTAAATCCCTGTCTTGTGTTGCGTCTCTCGATTCCGCTCAACCCCTCTCAAGCTACCACATAGATGCGTTGGCCTCGCGACTAAGTCCTGACACTAAGGACATCTGACATGTTAATTCCACGACAGTTGGCGCCCACCGTGGGGCTCGCGCACAGTGGTGTCGAGTTCTTGAAGGGATCTCTCTCAGGGATCGAGAAACTCGCAATTGAGTCAGATGAAAAAGAGTCGGCACGCAGCGATCGCAGAAGAAGAAATTTTAGGGTTTGTGTGCGCCGCCCCGTGCGTGGCTCGGTGACTCGCCGAATCCGAAGACTGGTCAATATCTGCTGCAGCAACCTCCGTACAAACCGAGACGACGTCTACTTCGGCGAGTTATATGTGTCCTGGTCGGATTCTTGGTTAAAGCTACTCGCTGAATAAACAAAAACAACAAACAGTGACAGGAGTAATTCCTGAGAGGATTGAATTGCTACTGCTACACTCGTGGGAATTATGGTCAAGTACTAGTAGTTGCGCGGTTTACAAGAGCTGATTGATTTTAGGAATAGTACTAGGTACTACTTCTAGTACGTGAGTTCTAATGAGAGCAAGTTTTGATTAAGTCAACTCCGATGCATCACGTCAAGACTCAAGTAGCATCAAGGAGACATTTCATAGGAATAATATAGTACAAGCCGGGATCAAAATTGATCCAGACTCGGACTCACCGGCCGTGTGCCCGTCTCCCGAGTTGCCGGGCGGCTCCGCCTCGGATCTGACCTTGTGGTCGTCGTCCTTGTGGCCAGGCCGCCCCGGTCTCAACTCTGAGCCGTCGCTTATCCGAGCACGCCGCGCCTCCTTCGCTGGTTGCTGCCATGGCCAAGCCGCCAGCACATCTCCGCCACCAGGCGTCGAGTGAGCAGCCTCGGCAGCCGCCGCGATGACCCGCCGCCATGCTTTTCACCCGTGGTTGCAGCCCACGTCCGCGGCCTTTGTCCTTGAGCTTCGTTGAGCCGCCGCCTGCAAGCTCTCCTACGCGGAGTCACCGCTGCCTCGTCGACCCGCTAACTAGCCGCCGCGGGTGAGCCGCTCCGGTCTTGGAGCCGCTCTGTGTCAAGTTGCCAAGCTGTCAATGACGAGCCGCCGGCCGTTTCCTCTGTTGTTCTTTTCCACTGTCGAGGCTTCAGACCAGTGCCTACGAGCAAACTGTTTTGCTCAGCCGCCGTGGTTCTTCACAACAAGTGGAGGATCTTCAGAGTTCTTTACAACGACCAAAGATTATGTTCAAAGGTAACCGGAAAAAGGAAGTTCCTGCCGGTGTTAAATCAAGTTGATGGAAGTTGATTGTGGTGCGCAGTGGGATACCCACAAGAGCTCCTCACGCAGGGACTAAATACAGCTACCAGTACATCTAATACTAATGCTATACAGATTTCAAAGTTCAATTGACACAAAGTACAGCCTACGCCGGCTCCTGGAAAGATACCACATCAGCAGGTACACAGTTTTGTTGGTCACCTCCACCGGCTCGCATCGCCGCGGCAATCTACATCCGCTTGTTTACCTCTGCCGGGCCCGGCCTTAAGCCGCCAGTGCGCTGCCTTCGTCCCTGAGGCGCCCTTACCTCGTTCACCCGCTTTTGCCATGCGTCGCTGTCGCACCGAGTCACCGCTCCTACCTCGAGTCGCCACTGGCGCGGGCTGTCGCGTTGAGCCGCCCTCACCCCTTGGCCTGTTTCTGTCGAGAGCCACTGGCTCGCGAGTTGCCTTTGCTGGAGCAACAAGTGTGAGATACAGATGAAAGAAGAGGCTGGGTGCAAATCACTGGACCAAACACATGCGCAGTCCAGGTTTCGAGGCTGAGTTATCCGCAGAACAAAATATGCGTATCCAGTATGAGTGCCTGAGATATAAAAATGCTAGGTGATATCCATCCAAGTTTATTTTACTAAACATATTGTTTTCATCAAAGAACAATTACTTCGGTCTGTATATTCTTATGTGCAGCAAAGGTGGTGCCATGTTGTGCCTATCAAGTGTACGTCCGCACCATCACGCACCGGCGTCTGCGCCTGTTTACTGATGGAACATGTGTGCACAAGTCGCCGCCCGTGCAGCTTAATCTATATCAACCCGCCGGAGCCGCGTTGAGCCGCCCTTGCCGTTTTGAGCTGCCGGGATTATATTAAGTCATCGGCCTGCCTGAGCCGCTGGAACTATATTGAGTCACCGGTCTGTCTGGGCCACCGCTGTGGTGACAAACGGATCATCCGACGTCCAAACACATCAGGTGATATCCATCTAAAGTATCTTTTATTGGCACATATTATTGTCAAAGAGTAGTTTATCTTTGTCTTGGTCTGCAATATTGTTGATGCAGGACAATTGTTCACTATATCAAAACGACGCGGTTAACTCGCCCGTCCGTGCCGGTTTACGACACCAATATCCGGTTTACAATGCCGCGGCCGACTCATCTGTCGGAGCCGCCACTGATGATGCGGTCGTCTCTGCTGTCCGTCTCTCGCGGCCTGGTCTACATCGACATACCAGGCCGCACTGCCTCGCATGAGCTTTTTATTGATATGAGCAAGTCACGGCTTGGGTAGCCCGGTTTTTTCAAATTGAGGCAAATTATCGCCAACCGCCGCTCGCGACCGGATGGCTCAATAAGCAGCACACAAGTCGCCGCCATTACAGCTCGTTAACTTCAAATCGCCAGCTGGAAGGAACCATTGGCCGAGTTGCTGACACGGCTCATACGGGATCATTTATAACCCGCCGCAGTCATCACAACCTTCTGTGGATTCACATCGTGTTATCAACACCAATGATATACAAGTTATGCTGGTTTATATCACGGTCAAATATGGAGAGTTTCAAGCCAACTCCTCGAGTCACCTTGAGACTCGGGGGCTACGATGACATGACTAAGCAAATCTTGCCAGCAAATTTAAGAACCCCAGGACGATGGAGGGAAAGTTAACCCGGTCCCGGAGGCTACTGTTATTTGAAGCCCGTCAGAAAATTTCTGGCTTAGTAAGTATATGAAAGTTACAAAATCCCGCCTCAATGAAGAAGTTCCGGATCATCAGAAAGGATTCCGATTTAAAATCCGGCTCAAGGGAAGTCAGTCTCACCTGAAGCTCTCAAGTATCCGGTTTACAATCTGGGTCAAGGGAAATATATTCTCCCACAAAGCTCTCAAGCGCTCAAATCCGGTTTAAAAATGTCCGGTTCAAAAAGGAATTAAATTCTCGCAAGTTCGAGTTGAAAGGCCATCGAAAATTTTCGCTGAAAATGAAGATTCCAGCCATAATCCGTTCAAGGGAAAGATGTCTCCCACAAAGCTTTGAAGCTCTCAATATCTGGTTCAAAATCCCGGTTCAAGAAGGATTTATCTCTTGCAAAAAGTTAAAGGGTGCCAAAGAGGACATGCTGCCATGAAGCACGGTCCAAACATGGGTATCATGCCTTATTGGCTTATCATATTATTGGTCACTTGGCGGTTTGGTCGTATCCGAACCATAGCCACGCCTCTTGATCGGCTTAGTGCCACAACATCACTTGGGGGCTTGGTCGTGTCCGAACCAATGCAACACCTTTTGATAGGCGAAAGCCACCAGATCACTTGGGGACATGGTCAAGTCTGAACCAGTCACGCCTCTTGATCGGCCTAAGGCCATAGAGTCACTTGGGGCTTGGTCGAACCCAACCATTGCCACACCACTTGATCGGCATAATGCCACGGTTTCAGCTTGGGGCCTCGCTGACTTGAACCATAGCTACACCTTATTGGGAGCTTGGTCGTGTCCGACCATGGTAACACCATCCGATCGGCTCAAGAAAGCCTCTTTTGCAAACGGTCTTATCATTGCCTTTGCTTCCATATTTTTTTCATAACTGTTATTTGATTTTTTTGTGTTTTAAACCGACATTGTTAATCCGCTTCAAACTGTCAATTACAAATTGGCGGAACACGGTCAAATCCTAATCCGAGACTATCTCGCCGGGTTTGATTTTACGTTACCATCTTATTATGGAGTAAACCGTGTTCATTAACCCAGCTTGACTTTCAATTACAAATTGTCAAGACATGATCAAATCATAATCCGAGACTATCCGCCCGATCTGGTTTGACTACGAGTCGCCAAGATATATATGGTTAAACCGGTGTTTATCACAACCCGCACGGTTTCATCATAAACCGCACAAGATGAAAGGAGTTATCATTACTCAAGATTGGGGTTATCACCCTTACTACAAAAAGTTGGTAAACCAATGATGTGATTCAATGTCACAGGTATGACATATTTCATTGATTATTCTTAAGTGCAGCCTTGGTTATAAACCTGGGGTTATATGTTGGGCATTATGATTCATTCCGTGTAAACCGCCAGACACTTTAAACTTGTTGTATGCGTAGACAGGTTGAATAAAGCATGATGATAAATTATCCGAGTTTATTAAACCGCCTGGCTTTAAGATGATAAGTCGCCAAGATATGATGAGAAATTACCGGTGTTTGTTAACCCGGCCTGGCTTTGGACTATAAGTCGCCAGTACATATTTGGATTGCGCCATTGGAATCATGAGCTTATAAATCATTGGGTTATATTATTCAAATAGCCAAACTTGATTGAATTTTCATTATGATATTGAATGAATAAGGTTTTTCATACCAGATTATGTTATCTTTAATAGCCAACACGGCTGGATTTTTATTATGGTTATCAATAACCAATATGATAATTGAGGTTTTCAAACTCGCTTTTAGCGCAATGGTTATCATATTATTAATGGATATGATTTATTCTACAATTGAAGGAATAGTCCCGAGTCGCTGCAGGCTTACGACCGGCACTTGGGGGCTACATTATTTAAATTGAGATTACATCAAATGTGCAAGTCTCATGTCGCTGCAAGCATGCACCATGACACTTGGGGGCTAATGCAAAGTAACTTTTTGCTCATATTATTAAAGACCCGACTCATCACATTATAATGAGTCGGCCCTTGGGGGCTACACATCATTGCTCAAATCTACATGATTATACTTACAAAGTCCCTGCTCATTATTGCATAATGAGCCAACCCATTGGGGGCTACACTGGTTGAAGTTTTTATGAGTATAAGACAATTACAAGTCCTGTGTTGTCGCAAGCATGACAACCCGCACTTGGGGGCTACATAATATGGAGTATTCAGTTTTACTAAGTGACCGGATGAACAACATGGATTTCTTCTTAAGTGGCATTATTTATATTGAAGCAAGTCTTAAGCCATCACTTTGTTCTGCTCAAGACTTGGGGGCTACTGTATTATCTTATTATTGAAGAAATATTTTCAAATTCTCTGATTGAGCAAACTAGGTTGACCCGGCGTCACCAATCATTATGACCTCGTGGCTGCAACCCGGCGTCATTAATAATCATGAACTGGCGTTGGCAACAATCACGAACCGTGTCTCGCAACAATCATGACTCAAATTATCAAGTTTTTATAACCCGACAGTCTTTGGCAATGATAAAACCGCAAGTTCTGCATCTTCAAACCGTTGAATATCGATGAGTATTTCAAGACCAATATTTCTTAAACCGCGCTTTGGAAGCCGACTCAAGTGGATTATTCTTCACAATATTTTTCTATAAGAAGCCAACATCAGCAATTTGAGTATGAAGCTGGTTATTGACCCGGATTTTCTAGAAGGAGGAAATGACAAAGGACTTAAGGACGATCGTGTCGGTCTACAAGAATTCTTAACCCGAGCACAACCTGCCAAATTTGTTCGTGTTTATTTTGCAAAGATAAGTTTACTATGGATAAATCCAAGCTAAACTTGGGGCTAATGTCGGGATATACCTCATGTGTGAACCGCCGAAGTTAACCCGGCCGGACTTGGCGGTTTATTTGAGGTCCCACGAGACTTGGCGGTTCACTAATCATTGGTAATCCCGCAGCGGGTGCGAGGAGCGATAAGACCTGGTGGCCCAACGGCGTTCATGAAGGCCGTTCATACTATGGTGGGCCGGTTTAAGAGGAAAGGCATAAGGAATATTTGTCTTACAAGGAGTTAAGACCTGGACTTGTATCCGGTTTGTATTAGAGATAGACTAGTCCTAATCCTAATAGGACTCCACATGTAACCCGCCCCTTCAGCATATATAAGGAGGGGCAGGGCTCCCCAAAGGGGGAGAGGCGACAAGCAAGAAGAAACAATCTTAGGGCTAGACACAAAGAGGAGAGCTGGTTTACGGTGACTCCCTCGTGATGATAATGAGACTTAGCCTCAAACAGCATGTAGGGTTTTTATCGGATGATGTTCCCGGGGCCCGAAGCTGTCTAAATCCCTGTCTTGTGTTGCGTCTCTCGATTCCGCTCAACCCCTCTCAAGCTACCACATAGATGCATTGGCCTCGCGACTAAGTCCTGACACTAAGGACATCTGACATGTTAATTCCACGACACATTCCAAATTGAAAATTTGGGATGTTACAAACCTACCCCCTTAAGATGAATCTCGTCCTCGAGATTCGGGTTGGCTAGAAAATAGGTGCGGGTGGTCCTTGCGATTATCCTCTTCTCGCTCCTGTGTGGCTTCCTCTTCAAAGATGGTGGCTCCACTGAACTTTGCAAAACTTGATAACCTTGCTGCGCGTGACTCGGCTGTCAAAGTCAAGAATCTTTACTGGCTTCTCATCATAAGTCAAATTGTATCGCCTCCAGGGGCACTGTATCCCTTAACGGTATATCGGCCATCTCAGCATGACACTTCTTCAGCTGTGATACGTGGAACACATCGTGAACTCCTGACAATCCTTCAGGTAACTCCAGCTTGTAGGCAACTTCTCCCATCCGTTCCAAAACACGATACGGTCCTACAAATCTTGGAGCTAGTTTTCCCTTAACTCCAAAACTTTTCACTCCTCGCAAGGGTGATACTCGCAGATATGCTCTGTCTCCAATTTCATAGGTTACCTCCTTGCGTTTTGAGTATGCATAACTTTTCTGCCTGGACTGAGCAATCTTCAATCTGTCACGGATCAGTTTAACCTTCTCCTCCGACTCTTTGATCAAATCTGGTCCAAACAACTGACGGTTTCCTACCTCATCCCACATCAGTGGTGTTTTACATCTGCGTCCATACAGAGCTTTGAGCGGTGCCATCTTCAAACTGGCCTGGTAGCTATTGTTGTATGAGAACTCTGCGTAAGGCAAATTGTCATCCCAACTAGATCCATAGTCTAGCGCACAGGCTCTCAACATGTCCTCCAAAATCTGGTTGACTCTCTCTATCTGCCCATCTGTCTGTGCGTGAAATGCTGTACTGAACTCCAATCTTGTTCCCAAAGTCTGGCGTAGTTGATGCCAAAACTTTGAAGTAAACTGTGTTCCTCTATCTGATATGATGGTCCTCGGAACTCCATGCAAACATACGATCCTGGACATATATATCTTGGCCAACTTTGCACTTGTGTAAGTTGTTTTCACTGGAATGAAGTGAGCCACTTTGGTCAGGCGATCCGTTACTACCCATATTGAGTCATATCCTGCTTTTGTTCTGGGCAATCCGGTGATAAAGTCCATGCCAAGTTTATCCCACTTCCATTCGGTATCGGCATAGGCTGTAACAGTCCTGCTGGCTTCGATGCTCTACCTTCACTCTCGACATACATCACATACGGCTACATACTCGCAATATCCTTCTTCATACCAGTCCACCGTAAACGTTCTTTCAAATCCAAATACATCTTGGTGTTTCCGGGGTGTATCGAGTATGGTGAGTCATGGGCCTCCTAAAGTATTAACTTCCTGATCTCTGGGTCATTGGGCACATAAACTCGATCCTCAAACCATAAGGTATCGTGCTCATCCTCGCGAAAACCTTTGGCCTTTCCTTTGCTCATCTTCTCCTTTATCTCAGCAATCTCTTTGTCTTCCTTCTGAGCTTCTCGAATCTTGTCCAACAATGTCGGCTGAACCTCCATTGTCGCAATGAAACCTCTTGGAACAATCTCCAACCGAAGTTCCATGATATCCTCAGCTAACTCCTTCGGCAAATCCCTTACTTTCAAGGATATTAGCGTAGCTCTTCCGGCTCAAAGCGTCTGCTACGACATTGGCCTTGCCTGGATGATAGTGCAGCTTCATGTCATAATCCTTTATAAGCTCCAGCCATCTCCTTTGTCTAAGGTTCAACTCCTTCTGTGTGAAAATGTACTTCAAACTCTTATGATCCGTGTACACATCACAATGGTTCCCAATAAGGTAATTTCTCCAAGTCTTCAATGCATGCACTACAGCTGCTAGATCCAAATCATGCGTGGCATAGTTCAACTCATGGGGCTTCAGTTGTCGTGAGGCATACGAAACAACCTTTCCGTCCTGCATAAGCACACATCCAAGTCCCAAGCGTGAGGCGTCACAATACACTTGAAACTCCTTATGTATATCTGGCAATGTTAGCACTGGGGCTGTAGTCAAACGTTTCTTCAACTCCTGAAAACTTCCCTCGCAATCCTCTGTCCATTTAAACTTAGTATCTTTCTTCAGCAATTCAGTCATTGGCTTAGCAATCTTGGAAAAATTCTCAATGAATCTCCGATAATATTCGGCGAGTCCAAGGAAACTGTGGATCTCGCGAACTGAAGTGGGTGCCAACCATTCAGTGACTGACTGAACCTTACTGGGATCTACTGCTATATCTTCTCCTGATATAACATGTCCAAGAAATCCAACTTCCTTTAACCAAAACTCACACTTGCTGAATTTGGCGTATAACTGGTGTTCCCTGAGTTTCTCGAGAACTAAACGCAAATGCTCCTTGTGTTCCTCTTCGTTCTTCGAGTATACCATAATATCATCAATAAACACCACAAGAAACTTGTCCAAATATTCCATGAACACCTTGTTCATCATACTCATGAAATAGGCAGGGGCGTTAGTCAGTCCAAACGACATGACCGTATACTCGTATAATCCATACCGCGTGGTGAACGCCGTCTTTCGTATATCCTTCTCTCGAATCTTCAACTGATGGTATCCCGACCGTAGATCAATCTTCGAAAACACCTTAGCTCCTTGCAACTGATCAAACAGATCATTGATCATCGGTAGTGGATACTTGTTCTTTATCGTTACTTCATTCAAGGCTCGGTAATCAACAACCATCCTTAGCGATTTATCCTTCTTCTCAACCAAAAGCACTGGGGCTCCCCAAGGTGATGAACTCCTTCGAATGTAACCTTTCTCCAATAACTCCTTGATCTGCTTCTTAATTTCCTCTAGATCATTCGCAGGCATCCGATATGGTCTCTTGGATATTGGCCCTGTACCTGGCAATAGCTCTATCAGGAACTCGATGTCTCGATCTGGTGGCATGCCTGGTAACTCCTCTGGGAAAACATCCGGAAAATCCTTTACTACATGCACTTCCTCCTGTACAACTCCCGTGAGGGCATTCACTTGGCTCCTCCTAGGCACATGCCTAGATACATACTTAATCATTTTTCTCCGGGTGGTAAGATAAATTGATTTGCTAGCACACCAATGCTTCCTCCATACTTCGACATCCAGTCCATACCTAATATCACATCCAATCCTTGCGACTCCAAGATAATTAGGTCGATGGAAAACATGCGTGCCAATGGTTAGGGGTATCTGGTGCACCATCGGCTAGCCATGTACTCGCCTCGTGCAAGCTCACTAAAAGAGGGGTCCTAAGGGTTTGGGTTGGTAACTTAAACTTGTCCACAAATCCCCTTGATATGTATGAATGCGATGCACCAGTATCGAAAAGAACAAGAGCGGTAAATGACTTAATCAAAAACTTACCTATCACCGCGTCCGGCTGCTCGTCAACTTCCTCCAGTTAACGTGGTTCACTTGTCCTTCGTTGAATGGATTGGGCTTCTTCCCAGCGCTCCCATTTCCGTTTCCATTCCTTCCTTCAGGGCAGTCATTGGCATAGTGCCCTGTCTTCCCGCACTTAAAGCAAGTAACTTGACTTAGGTCCCTTTTGGCGGGTGTAGATGGGTTGGAGCGGTTCTGATTGTTATTAACTCCGTTCCCATTTCCATTCTTAGCACCATTGTGGTTATGCGATCCTCCCCCAGTGTGGTTGTGACCTCCATGGTTATGAACAAGTCCTCCCGAGTTCGGGTTAAGCGGGCTTCGCTGAGCTCCTGAATTATACTTCCCTTGTCCATACTTCCTCTTACGGCTCTCAATCTGCTGCTGCTTTGCTTCTATCATAAGGGCCTTGTCTACCAACTCCTGGTAGTTGTTGAAGGTTGCCACCATCAACTGCATGCTCATCTCATCATTCAGCCCTTCCATAAACTTCTCCTGCTTCACGGCATGTGGCCACATCATCAGGGGCATAGCGTGATAACTTGCTAAACTCATCCACGTACTGAGCCACAGTACGGTTCCCCTGGCACAGGTTGCGGAACTCCCGCTTCTTCATCTGCATGGCTCCAGTTGAGACATGGGCTATGCGAAAAGCTTGCTGAAACTGGTCCCATGTGACATTGGCTATAGGAAAAGTAGCCGTGTAATTCTCCCACCATGCGGCTGCTGGTCCATCCAATTGATGTGCGGCAAAGCGCACCTTCTCAGCATCCGTGCATCCAGCAGTGGTTAACTCCCTTCCAATACGGCGTAGCCAATCATCAGCAACTATTGGCTCGATGCTACTGGAAAACACCGGCGGTTGTAACCACAGGAAACAGGCTAAGTTGTCCACTGGCGGTGGGTTATTGTTGTTGTTGTTGTTGCCCTGGTTCCGAACTAGCAATTGCATCAAGGCATTCTGCTGCTGGATCAACTGGGCGAGCTCCGGTGGGAAAACAAAACCGATGTCACGTCTCAGAGGCATCTGATGGGTTTAGATGGAAGAGATTAGAATAGAAAAAAAGGTCTAGTGAGAAAACACTACCCATATGCATATGAGGCAAACACAATCATTTCACTCAATCAATCAAGCAAGGGCATACAAACGATCTAGGACTATTGCAAAAGTGCTCAACTACTACTAGATACATGGGGGAAATACTACTAATATTTGGTGGTCATCTAGAAATTTTGATCGGTGGAAGACTCCATGATGTTTGCTCCAGCTTCGTCTTCGTAGTCATCATCACTTGGATCAGAATCGTTGTCGTCGATGATGATGTAGTTGTCCGGGCAAGTGGGATCTTCCTCCTCTTCTTCCGGTGCTGATCCTCCCATGAATACTCCGATCTTCTTAACTAGGTCGTCATTCTTCTCCAGTAGTGTCTTGATTTCCTCCTCATATCCATCACGTGTAAACTTGAGTTCTTCCTCCAGCTCGATGATCCTGGTCTTCGCCTTCTTCAACTCCATCATGTCTGCGCACATCTGGTTCTCCTGACGTCGAATGTGCTGGTTTAGCTCCTGGATGAAAGCTGCAATGGATCTGTCCTTCTTGGTGCTGATTACTTCCCTTTGCTCGTCTCGGCGCCCACATATTTGATAGATGGTGTCTTTAAGCTCCCTGTTGTAGACTTCTCCAATACGTCCCATGGTAATGTGAGCTGCCATACTCTTGCCTAGACTCCAGGTGGGTGCTTCGAAAGAAAACTCTACGGGCTTAGAAGTTGGCGAGAACGTCCTTCCTGGAACTTGCACTTGAATCATCTAGCGCTCCTCTTCTGGTAAGGTGGCATTGTATGTCCCGGTGAAGCTTGGTATTCCAATGTTCAAGTACCTAGTGACTTCCTTCAAGTGGCGTCCAAAAGGTGTGTCTTCATCCGGTTCTGCAAACTTGTTCTTCATCTCCGTCATCCTAAAGAGTGGAAAAATGGAGAGGAGTCAGAAATGAGTAGAGAAGAGTGACCTATGGTTTATCTTATTGGTCGTGTCCTACACTCAACGTGTGCTCTGATACCATCTTGTAGCGACCCGACCTCAGATGGTCAAGTCTCTGTGTTTCAGTGTCATCCCTGGATCAGTAATGCTGACACACACAGTACTTGAAGGATTTATAACAGAGTAGCAATCACACACTTATTACATCTAAAGTCTCAAAAGAGAACTTATTACAATAATATGGCTTAAGGCCATCTAATGCGATAACAGCAGAAGGCTTGGAAGATAAAGTGAGTCCATTAACTCCAACGGCATAGCTGAGCTGCACGGCAACGACCTATCGAACCTTACTCCTCGTCTGAAAAGTCTGCAACATAATACGTTGCAGCCCGAGAACGGGTCAACACATGGAATATGCTGGCAATAAAACACAGTAGAGCAGGAACAGAATAATGCTATCACTACATGCATATTTGGCTGGTGGAAAAGCTCTATGGTTATAGTTTTGCGAAAAGCCATTTTTTCCCTACAACAAAGGAATACATTTTATTTAACTATCATGGTGGTTGAAACATCATTGAGAAGGTATAACCCCAACTCAATCCCATTTAAAGTAGTTAACAACCCAACAATATTAATTAAGAGTGATGAGATACATGTGAATACTCAAGTACTGATACTCAAAATTGTCCATAATCGGGGACACGACTAACCATGATTAGATTGTACACTCTGCAGAGGTTTGCGCACTTTTCCCCACAAGACTCGATCGCCTCCGTTGATTTCTCGCACTACATGGTGTTTGAGAAACGGATGACCGAGACATAGTCTTTCAGAAACATTAACTCTCTACTCCGGGTAGAGCATACCAAACCTACAAAACCCACTACCTGCTGATCTACCTCTTCAAGAGCTTCGCGCAACTTACTCAACTATGCTAGAGCCCATAGTAGCTTATGGCTGCACACGGAAGTTTCTAGCATGAATAATCTCAGTTCCCTTTGAGCCTGGGTGGCGGTCCATAGGAAGGTCACACGGGTACCCCGGGATTTCCAAAAATAAAACAGACAACACTGGGTTCCCCAGGTGCCTCAATCCACCCAGATGTGTTTTAAAGTTTCCACCTTAAATTAAACCATTAATTAAAAATCTCACATCTTTCATGGATTCACTCAAACCCAAACCACGTCTACGAGCATAGCATAGCAATAATAGCAACACGTAGAAGTAACTCCCAACGGTTTGATAGTAACAGGGCAATAGGTTCTACCTCAACTACTACTTCTCAACCCACAAATTAATGACATACTAATCATGCAATGTTTGAGGATTGAAACTAATGCATAAAAACTGGGTATGAAAAGAGTATGATCAATGTGTTACTTGCCTTGCTGACGATCCGTGAATCCTAGGGATTCGTAGTAACACGCTTCGCACTCCGGGAATTCTATCACAAGCAAACAATAACGTACATAAGAAACAAGCAAAGATGCACAAGTAAAACTTCAACTGAAAGAAGCTGACCAGAAAGTTCAACTTAAGAACTCCGGTTCGCAAAAAGAATCAAACCAAACGAAGCAACGAAACTCAAACGACGAAAGAAATAAGATTCGTTTACTAATCTGAACTAGGGTCAAATTTTACAGAGGCAAAAACTTGTTTGAGTTGGTTATTCGAAAAGAGGGTTTCGAGACGAAACTCTAGGCGCTTGAATCGCCTGATTCCGATAAACGAGCGAAAAGTTATACTAGATCGAACATCGGATGAGAAATCGCGATCAGAAAAAAATCGCGGAATAAATCCGAGAAAAGAAAAGCGACGAACAGCTTAACGAACGAACAAATCCGAGAAAAGAAAAGCGACGAACAGCTTAACGAACGAACGTTCGTTACCTGAACCTAAACGAAGAACTCGTCCGTTAAAACGAACGAACGAGCGAACGCTCGCTAAATAAATAAACCGAAGAAATAAACCGATCTAAAAAAACAAAAAATCTAGGGTTTCTAAAAAAACCAAAACGGTTTTCTTCGAAAAACCGGGACGGCGGGGCGGCTACCTTGCTCGACTTGGGGGGTTCCGGGGCTCGGCTCAAGGGGTGGCGGCGGAGGCGGCGGCGGCGGCTAGAGGCAAGTGGCTCGGGTGGCGGCTCGGGAGGGTGGCGGGCTCGGGCTCGGGCGGCTCGGCGGCGGTGGCGGTGGTGGTGACGAGAGGGGGGCTCGATATTTAAAGGAGGGGGGGCTCGGTGGCTTGGGAGGGGGCAGGCGGCGGCGGAGGCGGAGTCCGACCCGGACTCTACGGTGGCGGCGCGGTAGGAAGGCGGCGGCGGTGGCTTGTGCCGGCCTGGCCTGGCCGGGCTTCGCCCAATCGGGTCTTGCACGCCGGGATTTTTTTAAATAGTTCCACGCGTAAAAAACTCCTATAAAATAAAATAAAAATCTAATAATGCCAAAACAAATTTTCACCGTCTAAATGGAATATTTAGAACGAGATGAACATTTTCTTGGCCCTAAAAATGCAATTTTAAAAACGTGCAATTTTTCTAACACAAATAAAATCCAAATAATGATTTTAACATTTTTCCTCCAATATTTCAACTGTTTTGGAGAAGTCATATTATCTCCCCTCATTTATTTTTAATATGAAATATTTTTCCGGAGGAAAAAATAATTAAAATAAAAAATCCTCGTTCTTAGTATTTGATAAAAATCAAATATGAAAACCGAAAAATCCCCAACTCTCTCCGAGGGTCCTTGAGTTGCTTAGGATTTCGAGGATTGCGGAACGAAGATGCAATAAAATATGATATGCATGGATGACCTATGTATAACATTCCAAATTGAAAATTTGGGATGTTACAGGTACCTCTCCGGTGAGCCCCCCCCCCCCACTCCGGCTGGTTCTTCCTTAACTTCGGCGAGCCGCCCCCACCCCCTGAAAATCAACTGACCCAAAAGTCGATTCAGTTATCTGAAGTGTAGCTAAATCGGAGCAGCATCACAAGCAAGAGCAATAGCGAGAGCAGCAGCAGGAGCAAGAGCAAACCAGGCAGGGGACTGAGAGCAAGAGCAGAGCAGCAACGCGAGCGAGAGCTAAAGCAGCAGCAGCTCCTACTGATGTGGACGTTGCCGCCGAGGGAGCGACGCCGTGGAGGAAGTGGCCGGCGACGCCGCCGTGGATGGAGCCACGCCATGTCGGCTCGGGACCGAGCGCCGGCAATTCCGTGAGATCGAATCAAGAAGAAAATGCGGCGATTAATTTACAACCTCTTTGGTGGTGCCGATTAGGCCGCAGCTTCATCTGAGGAAACGGTGATGATGATGCTCTTCTGGTGGTGTAGGAGAAGACGACGGTGTGGGAATGGAGGTGGCGCGAAAGACAAGGGGAACGTCGGGGCAGCTCCTTGGAGGTGGAGGATGGGGTGGCTGAACCGGCAGGACGGCCAGATCGACGACGGATCCTCATCCGGTACGGTGGATGAGGGACATCGAGGTGTTGCTGTGGACGACGTCATCAGGGAAGAGGCTTCGGCTGGGTGGCAGACGGAGGAGGGTGTGGGGCTTTGCGGGTTTTGCCGGCCTCGGTGTACAAATGGGTGGGCGGATGGGATGGGAGTGGGGAACCATGGCTTAGGGACGCGCTTGTCCGAAATGTGGGGTAAGTTACAAAAGTACCCCACAGATTTGAGGCGGTTCTTCGGTTCAGGGTATCACGGCATTTCAAGCGTGTCGGGATTTCACAGGAGGTGGGAGTTTTCGCACGCGTTGTAATTTTGGAATAGCAAGGCGTGGGTTGAGATGGAGGGAGTTGTCGGAGCACAATGAGACAAAGATATATCTCAAATATTTCAGGCTAACAAGGCGCGGGTTGAAGAGGCGGGAGTTTCGCAGCTCGATAGACAGAGACGCTAGCTTGAAATTTCGGCATAACAAGGCGCGGCTTGAAATTTCGGGAGAACAAGCTTAACGTGTACAAAAAAATACAATTCAGACTAGTATGATATACTATGTACAATGAGTTTAACACGCACAACACACACACAGACACCATTTAGACTAGTAAGGTACACGTGCATTGCACGCATGAGATTTGGCAACCAAATTATGAATAAATACCACATTATAGCACGTAAGCTTTGAGTCATATATGCATGATGTAGATGCTCGTTTAATTCTTATAGTTCATTTCATTCAAAATCATCTAGTTTTTATACGAAAGCTAATCTATTTTAAGATTCATGGAATTGTGCGTTGTAAGGCATAAAGTAAAAAAAATCATGTAGAAAAACATTTGGGCAATTCTGATACGGAAGATTCTAGAACAAAGAAGAAGTGCTTGTGTTTTGAGGTTTGTGCATTATGCTTAAGTTCAACCATAGAGTCTTCTAGATTGTACATGTGGCAAAATCTGGTGGAATCTAGATGATATCCAATGGCCAAGAGTGCTCAAATTTGCCACTCGCACCATCGGATTGGCCTCATCCAACGACCATCTTTCAAAGTTAAAGTTATCCGCACACTATATAAAAAATAAAAAATATAATATATATATATAGGGGTATAGATATAGATATGTGATGTGAAAGCCACCCATCATCTCCAATTAGAATAGTGTGTCCATGCACGGATGCAATGTGGCCAAACGATATCTGCCATCGGTATCTCAAATTCAAACCAATCTGACCTTGTTCAATGTGTATACATTGCAACATGCTCATTTCCAAACCATACCGCGCAGATCTCCGTTATATTCATGCATGCATGGGTTTCAAACATCATGATCTCTTATTCAAATACTTGAATTCAACTTTACATTGATTATGACCTCACCTAGTCTTTTACAACCACACATTGGTATTATCTTTATAATTGTACCACTAACTTCCTCTCATGCATGCATGCACACACACTACCAGTCGGCATTATCCATCGCACACATGCAATCTTTTTTCTTTAGGTCGGTCTCCCATGAAGGCAAACACACACATCCCCCTCTCCATCATATCGGGCATTATTTATCTCTCACGTGCATGCGCAACGATCGATGTTCCTCTATGTGTGTGTGTATATATAGCTAGGTCTTTCATAGATTTCCACATAAACAGATCAATCTATATATCTAGTGAGGTCTCACCCTCTTTCCCACATCCACATCGATCAATCTATACATCTCTATATAGGATTACATATATAGCTAATACACCCACATTAATTATATATCAAACGCCCCCCTCTCATCATCCATGCCTTCCGCTTCATCTCTCAGACGCGCGCACAATGGCAAAGACAGGGGGCAGCAAGGGCCCTGCCCCCCTAACATCACTATATATCGAGGCTAATATGAATGTGATCATTAGACAATTGCTGGTAAAAATGGTTTAAGTTGATGAATTGGCCCTCCTCATAAAGGATTAGCAATGCTTGGCCCCATAGCTCATGGTATATTTTTCATGGCTCCGCCACTGCGCGCAACAGCGCACATTCTCGCCCCCTCTCTCTAAATATCGATCTCGTAGTTGTGCACTCCTTCATAGTCTCCCTCCACTCGGCCCCTCGCACCATCTTCTAGCCCCCCACCGTATTTTGCCACATGTACAATCTAGCAGACTCCATGGTTGAACTTAAGCATAATGCACAAATCTCAAAACAGCAGTGGTTCTCCTTTGTTCTAGAATCTTCCGTATCATAACTGCCCAAACTTTTTTTCTAGTTGAATTGCCATTATTTGTTTTTACTTTATGCTTTACAACGCACAATTCCATGAATCATAAAATAGATTAAGGGCTTCTTTGATTCAAAGGATTCTTGAAGGAATTTTGGAGGATTCTAATCCTTAGGAATTTTTCCTATCTTGGTTGTTTGATTCGTAGGATTGTAAACCATAGGAATTTTTCCATATGATTCATTTGCACTAGATCTCATAGGAAACATCCCATCCACTCAAACCTCTTTGAAAGAATTCTGCGTTTTTTCTATGCACATTCAAACACTCATACCATCCTGTAGGATTCAAAGACGACATTCCACTCTAATCCCATGTTCTTCCTATTCCCGCGTTTTGGAAATCCTACGAACCAAAGAGGCCCTAGGGTTTTTATAAAAACTAATTGATTTTGAATGAGATGAACTATAAGAATTAAACGAAGGTCTACATCAGGCATATATGACTCAGAGCTTACATGCTACAGTGCGGTGTTTAATCGTAATTTGGTTGCAAAATCTGACGCGTGCAATGCACGTGTACCTTACTAGTACTTCGAGTATGTGCAAAACACAATGGCACGCTACACAGTGTCTCTCTTACAGTTCATGAAGCCATGTGGCACATGTGGAGGCGTTGTTGTGACATCCTTGTGTGGGTTGATCACAGTGACGTGCTGCTGGTTCCAGAAGAATGTACTCATCCTCCCTGAGCCGCACTGGCGGTACATGCACGAAGCTAAGATGTGCACGCACGCCACGCACGCACTCATTCCCTCGCACGCACACGCGGGTACACGGGCGAACGCAATTTTGTACCAAGATCTACCCCATGTGATAATTTGACGCGTGTAATGTCCTTCACTTCATTGATGGTCAATTAATACAGTGCATGCAAATTGAGTGGACGTGAGGGCGGAAGAAAGACATTACTGCTCCATTGCAAGCATGCGAGTAGTTAAATCATGGGTTGCTAGTAGTACTTCCATTGGTCTCCTTCGTATTTCGTGCCAATTTTTGACAGTAACATAATATTTACGCATCTGAGCAGTGTAGTCTACTTGAAATTTATGTTCCACTAAATTCACCGGGAGCCGTTTTGGGCCTCGAAACCAAAAACCATCAATTAATCTTTGCCTTGTTCCCATCACATTCGAAAGTACTAGTGCTACAATTAAGTGCAAGCCTGCTCACACCTACCAGTACGTACCAACCCTGAACGTGTTCCCACTATGCAGGTTTTAGTACTAGTGCTAGTACTTAGGTTATAAAAAGGGGAACTACCTAACCGAAAATTACTCTACCTTCCTCCTCATAAGTCCTCCTTCTTCGTCCGCCCTTGCCATGGCAGGTGTGCAGAGCTCTAGGTCGAGAACTACTCGTAACAAGGGAGCGGCAACCAAGGCTGCGGAAAAAAAGAGAGGGCTCGCCGCCACGCAGAGACCTCGAAAGATCTCTCACGGGCAGGCGATGGCTCCCAGGACCGCCCTAGACGCGGAGGCGACCATGCCGAGCTGGCGGCGCTGGAGTCGTTATCCTTCGACGGCATGCCCGATCAGCTCAATGAGCACCTCAATAAGCAGAAGGAGTTCATCCACGGCTTGGTGGAGCTGCTGAAAGAGAGCCTCGAGGACATGCCCGATGAGCTCAATGAGCAGGGGGAGTTAACCGCCGGCTTGGTGATGCTGCTGAAGAAGAGCATTGCCTCGAAGAAGAAGGCGACCGGCGAAATCCTGCAACTTCAGGAGGATAAGGCGAAGCTCTGCCACGAGCTCGACCTGCTGAAGGAGGAGAACGCCGGCTGGAAGAAGCTGCATGAGAATAGTAGTTCCTCGATGAAGATGTTGCAGGCCCTCGTCATGGAACAGAAGGAGGAGTTGGTGAAGCTCCGCATCGAGCACCCGGCTGCTGTCAAAGTACGTAATGCGGCCGTGGAATAGATGATGAAGGCTCGCGTCGAGAAATCCTGCGTCATGGACACAATGATGAAGATGGCGGAGGAGACGCACAAGGAGATGGAGGTCGTGGAGGCGATGAAGAAGCAGTTACGACTCCGCGGCCAGCAACCCTTCATGTAGTGAGAGCAGCACCCCAGACTTGTGTGTGCGCCCTCCTTCTTTTTTTGGGGTGATAATCCTCCTTCTTCTTTTTCTCCTGTGTTTCTTATTTTCTTCGGTGTTTCACAAGACGTGTCACCTTTCTGCGAGGCATGAATAGAACAATGCTAAAATGAGATGACTAGCAAATTAGATCATTCTTTATCCCCAATAGAACAATGCCTCTTGCTAGTAATATATAATAAGAGTAGAGAGTAGAGGATATGGCACTGGGCTGCCGTGTTTCGTGCTACTCCGTCATACTCCAGTGGAAAACTTGAGTATACCGCACGGTTCTTTGCTCCTCCTCAATTCGTCGGCACATTTATACGAGCAGTCAAATCACAAGGCCCCGCCTTCTAGCAGTAATGAGTCATTAAATCACAAGGGCCCTCGCCTCTCGTGAAAAGGACCAAGCTAGACTGCCCCGCCCTCTAGCCTTTCAAAACACGTATACATTTGTACAGTAGTAGTATCGATGGATTGCACCATGGAACAAAACTAACAAGATGCAATTAAAGAAAAAAGGTGGTACATATAGAGAGCGCTCGTCACCAAATTATGCATATACTATATGACACTACCCACTACAAAGGTACTAGTAACATAGACTAGTAACTGGTCTATGTTACTCTCCACTATGACCAGCCAAAGTCGAGGCGCGGATACCAACAAGGGCCTGGTTGTGTCTATACTTGGATAACTCACCCGACTGCATGTGCACCTGGCAGACGAAGCTCGTGTCGTGTTGGTGCCGTGTGCGGCCTGCACATTAACCAAAACCTCGCGCCTCCATCTTAGCCTCCACGTTTAAAACATCTCAATCTCAAGGCCAAGGAGCAACGTGAAACCTATGATAGAGCCAATCGGATGGTTGAGAACACTACAATTTGTAGCTACATATGCGTGTGTGAGAGAGGACGAGTGAGTGCGTGCACCTCTTCTCAGAGTACAACTGTATGTGGGTGGCATCGACCTAGGGAGTAGTGATGGTGCATGCAAGAAGTCCCGAGAGATAGGTGTAATGCGTATGAAAAAAAGACTAGTCTATAGCTCACCACGAGGCTATTCCTGTCGAACGCCAAGCGTAAGATATGTATCCGACGGTGCCAGTTTTTTCACATAGACAACAGTAAAAAAGAACTAGTACCATGGCATATGCTACACCACGGCTGAGAAAACATGCCGACGTTACGCCATCCGAGAATAGTGCCGCACTTCAAAACTAGAACCGTCAATAAATTTTGAGCGCGTCTCGTCACATTCCAAATTACTACTACTACCACACTATATTTAATTGCAAACCTGTTCACACCGATCAGAACCTAAACGGTTTCCCAGTTAGAAGCGTATTAGTAGTACTCGGTTATAAATACTACTATGCTAAGATGACTGCACATTCCTCCTCAACTCTTCATCCACAAAAAACAATCAAGTCAATCAAGCCATAGCCAGCGTGAGTTCTGGGTCGAGAGATTTCCACCAGGGAGAGGTGAGCATGGAAGAGGAAGCACGAGAGATGTCCCGCCTCGCCGCGAAAGTAGCCGACATGTCCAGCTGCGCAACAGTAGCAGCACAGAGGTCCCGCCTCACCGCCAAAGCAGCACAGAGGTACCGCCACGCCATCGATGTAGCAGACTGGTCCGACCATGCTGCGGAAGTAGCAGAAATGTCTTGCTACGCAGCCGAAGCAGCAGGAAGGTCCCACCGCGCCGCGGCGGCCTGGGAAAATTTCTCGCGGGCAGGCGAGGACTCTTACAGGCGCATGCATGTGATAGTCCATAGCCAGATGGATCAGATCTCTGGCTGGGAGAGGATGCAGGACAAGGCTACCGGCGTCATCCGGCAACTGGGGGAGGGCAATGCGAAGCTCTGGGGCGAGCGCGACCTGCTGAGGGCGAAGATCGCCGGAAGGGCGAAGCAGGAGGAGGAGACTGCTGCCGTGTTGCAGAGGACGTGAGTCATCATCAAGAAACTTATGGACAAGAATGCCATGCTCCGCATCGAGCGCAACAGGCTGGTGGAGGAATCCATGGATGTTGCCAAGCAGCGTATTATGGACATGAAACTGATGAAAGAGATCATCGCCCGCCGCGAGAACTAGTCTCCGCGACCTGCAACGCATAAAGAAAGTAGAGATCAGCGAGCCAGATCGTTGTATGCGTCTTCCTTCTTCTTTTGCCCTTGTGTATTTCGGGCATAGCCGCATGTGGCTTTTTTAATTATCTTCCTAATTATGTAAGAGATTTATTATCCACTTTCATCGTCCTTATATATATTCATCAGTCCTGCTATAAGTCGTAGCAGATGCTATATAGGTCCATCGGATCTTACGTCAAGATCCATGCAAAATTTTCTTTTCAGATTTTCTTTTTTGTCTCTTAAAGATCAGTCGAGTGAGACATTGCCATGCCATTAAACAGAGGCTCGGGTGCCATTAATGGAGACCTTGGGAGAGAGGTGGACGGCAGATGGAGGTCAAAGGGCTCTCTTCCCGATAAGCATGCGCAATGGTTTGATCGCACGCCTCCCGTACTCAAATAGCTACCCTGCATGGCGCCTCCTAGCTAATAAAAAAGGGACGCGTGGCGGCACGTAAATGGTTAATAGAACGCCCACAGTTTCAATAATACTTGTGTTTCCGATTGTAACGTGACAGTACTTGTTCCAAAATGACTTTGTTGATTGTTAATGTGTGCGCCTTCGCAAATCGGACAGCAAAATTACCATAGCATGTTGGTGCCATGTCATGGCACCAAGCCAAGTTTCATGATTTTCATGCGTGTTTTGGATTTAGGAATTAAAAAACCAAGTTTCTCAATGTTTCCAGCCGAGTCATGATGCCCAGATGTTTGAATTTCATTCCCATTTCTGGCATGGGACCTAGAAATTTACCCGAGGACACACATGTGATTTTTCAACCAGCTTTGGTGCACTGAAGCATGTGCTTGTACTTAAAATTTGAATTATGCACACAAATGTGACATGTTCCCTCTCAGAACCACGAGCCTTCTTGAGAGAAGCTCCAGTTTGCAAGAAACTTATACCAAAACTTGTTCCTATTTTGCAATTTTTTTACCACAGCATGGTAGTACCATGACATGACACCATGCCAAGTTTCATGATTTTCAGGCGTGTTTTGGATTTACAAGAATTTTAAAACCAAGCTTCTCAATGTTCTCGGCCGAACCACGATGCCCAAATGTTTGAATTTCATTCCCATTTCTTGCATGGGAGCTATAAATTCACCCGAGGACACACATGTGATTTTTCAGTCAACTTTGGTGCACGGGAGCATGTGCTTGTAGTTCAAATTTGAATTATGCACATTAAATGACCAGATACTCAATTAATGTATAAAAAAGGCCAAACGAACCCAGAATAATTCCAAAATTTAAGAGGGCACTCATATAGTTCTATGTTGCCTTTGTAAAGAAAATCTGGCGGGAGGCAGCGTATATTGTTTCGCACACAAAGGTATAAAGAAATAAATAAATAAAGAAATTAGCCCTATTTAATTCTTGGGTTCTTATTATTTATGCCACTAGTTGTGTATCACTACCCAGTTTTGCCATTAGAAGTTACAACTACTTAAAAAATACCATCGATCCGTGAGATGCCTGCTCAAAAATGCAATTAGATATCTAAAAAATGCCATCATTAAGTTAGATGTTTGCTCAGAAATGCCATTAGACATTGTTATTTTTAGGTCAAACCCGTTGACCATGTTACATGACAAAAATAAGCCGATTCTCACAATGATAAGTTAATGGTGTCCAACACAACACACCCCTCAAATAAAACTAAGCACCCTGGAATTCTTTGACAAAACTAAGCACCCTGAAATTATTTGACTACTAAACTGCTGGCTATATAATGTTGGCCATATATATTGTACGTATATAATGTCAGGAAACGAATGGTAGTACTATACCAACTAAAAGATGAAATGTACGAAATATAACAAGAAGAAACATAACATAGTTCTGCTGGGGGATCAGCACAACACACCCCTCAAATAAAACTAAGCATACCAGAAATTAAACTAAGCAACTAATCCGGTAGACACTGCACTAGAACCACCATGAGCAACGATGCTGCCACCTTACTCGGAGTCCTCGTCCACGTCCTCGACTTCGTTCTTGTCCCTCTTCCTCTTGGGTGATACTTCTTTGCTTGAACCGCACACTTGGCTCTTGCTCTTCATCCAACCCTTGTAGATATTGAAACAAAGGTAGCCATCCATTGCAGCGTAGTGGATGTGGTCTATATCTAGTACAGTCCACTGCCATGCACGATGAAACGTGTGCGGAGGTTTCTTCAGTTCACCGTACATAGGATGAACCATGGCTCCTGCCAGGGTCAACATTGAAGGTTGATCAAGGGCGGGCACCAGCCCTTCCTTCTGGAGGTCGAAGGGGTCGCCTACAACGAGGCCTATCCGATCCAGGATTTCCTTGTCGTTCCTAAAGTCTACAGTAGCGAATTTGACTCGGCCGCCCTTGAGGAAGTTCTTAAATTCCTCGCACTCAACGTTGGCATGGCATATGTGGTAGACCAAGCATAAGTCATGCACGCAAACCTGGATCACATCGGGCTTCTTCTTCTCTGCCTCCTTTAGTTTCTTCTCGCTTCCCAGGACTGTGGTGTACTCAACATCTAGCCCAGCGACCCAGTCATCATTTGAGTTTTTGAACATGCGTTTGAAGCGAGCAAGGCATTCTTTCACCATTGCAGAAGAACGGGTGTAGATGACGTCGAACTCATCGCCGGTGATGGTTCTAACCTTGTACTCACCGCCGGTCATGGAGATTTGGGACGCCATGGATTTGGGAGGAGGGTTAGGATTAGTGGAACTGCCGTAATGTGAAAGGACGGGACGACTAGGAGCGATTTATCGATTGTAAAAATGTCGAGTGGGGGGGCGCGTGCGAATGGCAGGGTAGTGGCTTGCTTGGTGGATAAATGGATTCATGCACAATACTATGGGGGCCCAATTAGATGTCATGTCTACTCGACGCCCAATTAAATGGCTTTTGATGTCATGTCAAGCATCAGGAAAATTACAGGTGATACGAAGCTTTCCGTTCTCCCATGGTACGGGCTTCCGAGAGCCCTTGATCTGAGATCGAACGGTTGCATGGCGTGATTCTAGACCTATGGGTGAATATCCTATCCTGGAGGGTTATTCTGCAAATTTTTAGCAACTTAGCATGCGACTGTTTGATCTCAGATCCAAGGGCTACCAGCAGCCCGTATCATGGTCGCGCCTACCACGACCATCGCCTCGCTCGCACGTCGCGCCCTTGGAGATTTAACACGGTGTGTTAGGATATCTGATGTTGGCATGTCATACATAGTCATCACTTAGTCACTCATACAGCAAGGTTAGCTATAAGGTTGGCTATGAGAGTATTTTTTGTTTACTTATCTCTATCTGTTTCTTCCTAGTATTTATTGCATTTGCCAAGGAGTGACCTCTTCCAATGAAATGGTGCTTAGATGAGGTGCTATGGGCATTAAATGGCTTAGCAACTCAAGTCCCCAATGCATATGTGCTTAGTTTTTTGTTGCTAAGTTTGTTTCATCTAGGTACACGCGCTTATCACCGTTTCTTCCTGGGGTCACCAAACTAGTCTCTCTCTTCTGAATTAACTTGCCACATCAGGCTTTATGCCTATGTGGCAGGCTTAGCACCTATAGGATCAAGTACAATAGTGGGCTATAAGCCCGCTTTACATGACATTTTTTGCATATGTGGGGGAAAGAGGCAAGGAAAAAGTGGAGGAGTGGGCTCTCAAGCCAGAGCCAACATCTACATGGTGGAGCATCGGGAGAGACACCTGTATGGAGGTGGTTAGGAATCAGGAGACTCAAGCTGGTCGTAGCGCCGCAGTTAAAATGATAATGGCAAGTCAAATCACTAGGCCCCACCTGTCCAGCAGTAACTCACTATCAAATCACACACCCTACGTTTGCAGCAGCCTACTCCCTCATCTTCTCGCGTCTTTGTCGAACCGACTAGGCGGAACTGCCCCGCCTACCACGTGGGAAAAGCCCCGCCCTTGACTTTTAAATAGTGCAGTATACTAATTTTGTATCCATGGATTGCGCCATGGAGCAAAGCCTCAAGAAAACGGCGGTACACATGTACGGAGTATACAGCACGCCCGTCGCATTCGCGTCGCACCCCAGACGGTCGGTCGGTCTGGCACGCCGCTCTCCAAATGGAATGCGCATCATATTGCGTTTGCACACACATGTGGGACCACAATTGAGAACCGACCATAGGCACTCTCTCTAGCCCCGCACATCGGATGCGTTAATAGAAGTACATACGTTGGTACCTGGACAATCCCTGCAAGACACGGAAGATCAGTTCGTCCATGCATGTGACCAGACTCCAGCAGACACGCCTGGATTGGCTATCGTCTACATATCGTGCAGGCTATGCTGTACAAGGTTGTAGTTCTGGTGAGAAATCTAAAAAAAGGTTTCTTGTCATCTCGCAAAATTAGCTGTCATGTGCTTCAGATCACTGCGAGGGTTAAACAGCGACAAGTGAGTTGGGCTAGTCATTGGGGGCACATGCACGAAGACTATTCGGCTGCCATCTAGGTCAAGCCGGCTATGTTAATTAGGACATCTATCGACAGATCCCTTTTCTACGAGATTATCTTTAATTTGAGCTTTGATCCTCGTCTAGTTTGTCCGTTGGGATTCATCTTGTCTCCTTTGGGCAGTGAGGTTATGATTTCTTGTCATGTGGCATTTTTTCGTGTTATATGTTATAATCCGGTGCTTCAGATCAAAATGACGACAACTGCGCCTTCGGGGCACGTGCATGAAGACTTCTCGACAGTCATTGCCGAGGTCAAGCCAGCTCCGGCCGGTAGACAAAGAAAACTAGTAATCCACTATATAGGCAGGAGCCTCCGCGCTTGCTTGCTAGTGTTGCTCTCTTCACACTGTCTCGTCCTCTCCAGATCTAAACACGACAGCGGTGGCCACACACTCTCTCTCTACTCACTGCTGGTCACAGATCCAGCCGGATCCTCTCCGCCGGGGAAGGTGAGAAGGTGCAACATTCACACGGTCATCCTCGGCAATGGCTCTTACCCACTGCCGGCGCGTCCCAATCAGCGTGCCTTGCCGTTCTCTCCCAAGCATCGCTGGCGAGGGAGGGCCTCCCACCCTTCTTCCTTGCTGCCGTAGTGTGGGCAGTTCCGGCCTCCCGCCACCCACCTAGCGACATCCCGACGACCCTTAGGTATAACTTCCTTCGAAACCGGCCTTGCTCTACTTCCCGAGCTCCTGACGTCGCTGCATTTGTATCTTTTACTATTTCTCACGCCCCCTCGTGTAGATAGGATTGATCGGCTGTTCGAAAACCACCTAATTTTTTTACTGTTAAGAGGTAAAACAAGTTCATGCACTCGAATCTAGTAGTACTTGGTTCAAACAAGGAAGAAAGGGGTTGGGGGTGGGGGACCTGAATCTAGGACTTGGTCGAAAGAGGAAATAATGGGGGCGAAAAGTAGCAGAGACTGGCTATCCAACTGGTCTCTAGGTCTAATAGGGAAATAAAGGGAACACATTACAAACTCAATATAAACCCGATCTATTGGTTGAAAAAGGAAAGAAAGTGGGGACTGGGGGACAAGTCAACAGAGTAAGTCCAGCACTAGATTTGCTAGCCTCACACAACATAAGGTGGATATATACCAAACAAAAATGGGACCAACCCAGATTTCCTCTTCTGATGTTTGTTGCCCCGAGCCGCTCTTATGTAATGCCACTGGTAAAATGTAGCAGTCGCACTGTTAAAAGTAAGGACACGGTAAACCAAAGTTGTTTTCAATGTAATGCCTCCAGTAATATGAATCAATGGCACTTTTTTTTTCATGTCCTGCTAAATTTCCCATTAAGATAAGTTGCTTCTTTTCGTTAGAGATGCAACTGTCTTGGTCCGCCTACTCTCCAGGAGCTTCACGACCAACCTTGATGTTGCTCAATTTTATTGCAACTAATGAAGAAGAAACTCTGTGGGTTTCGTTTTCTGATGGAAATGGAACCGGGGCTGGAGCCCTTTTCTTAAAAAAAGAAGAAGAAACTGCTAGCTCATGGTACATTGCTTCATTTTAGGTGAACTGCACCAAAAGGTACCATGAATTGAATCATCCATGTTGGTGACTGGTGTCATCCCTTCTATGATGGCGTTGACTGCAGATATGGTTCCCATCACGAGGTATGTTCCTTTTGGTCCGACTGCTTGCCAAAGATCCTGCATGTTGATCCTGCTCTTGTGCTCTGTTTTGGCAATCGCCATGATAAAGCAGTAATGTTATTATTTTGCACCTTAATCTAGCGGCATTATTAATTTGAGGCAATGTTTTGGCACCGCTAGTGCCACTGTTTTTTTAATATATCAAAAGAGGGGGTTCCCTCCGATTTCATTAAAGATACCCAACCATAGAGAACCATTATCCGACAACATCTCAGTGTAAACGGGCAGTTATGCAACTACTACTAGAACGGACTAAGTACTAGCAGGAGACAAGTTCGCCACATAAGCTAGGCAGGTAGGGGGACGCAGCACCACTCGACCAAGTTTGGATTACAACCCAAATGCTACCACGTAAACATCGGGGAAGATAGGACTGAAAGAGCCACTTGAAAGATCCCGCTAAGCACCCCCGGCCTTCATCCTTGCGACGCACGGTACACCTCGTTTGCCTCCTGCTCGACCCTAGTGTCACTGATAAAATGAAGTAATAATACAGTTAAAATAGAGCGAGTGTCCTCTCTATCACTTCATGTCCAATGTAGATAAATAAAGTGCTTCTCTTTGTTAATGTATGTTTCATCAACTAGTCCCATTGTTAATGTTTAAGCGTTTCTGAAAACTGGGGTGCTTAATTTTAGTTGATCTGCACAAAAATAGAGATTTGAATGTCTCGAGGCCCCTCACTACCGCTGTACACTGATGTTCATCACTGGCAGAAGGTGTATCGGGGAGACTTGGGTCGATTTCCAGTATGATGTAATATTTTCTTGTGTTTATTAGTGTATGTTTCATCAACTAGTGCCACTATAATCTAATCACGCCTTTTCATTATCTGTGCAAACAGGGTTATTCAGCTGCATTTTGGTGGAACTGCACAAATGTACGGATGGAACCGGCATATATGCAGAGTGCGAGGTGCCAAGTAAAATTTCCGACACCAACCCTGCTCCATCTAAGCATTGGCATCCACCACCATCAGTGGGATGTGTGGCGCTCACTGTGGACGGATCTTTCTCGGCAGCAAATCCTCTAACCAAATACTAGTAGCTTAGACTTAAAAAATACTAATAGCTTATATTGGCAGTTTTCTAGGGGTGTACTCTTTTTCGAAAGAAGCACCAATCTATTTTTCTTTATTTGTACACAGTATCACAACTTTGACCCAAAGGTCCAGAGCTATTTTAGGGTGATTGGCGTAGTACTCGGAGACTGATTGTAAGCATGATTTTTATTAGTTGTCACATTGATTGTAAGCATGAGCAGATGGAAGATTAGGTTAGTGCGAAGCTTACCTGAAACCCTACCGATGCCGTTGAAACGAGGCGAGCGTCGAGGGAACCGTGGAGAACGGCGGGGAAGCGACGTCGCGGCATCCGACCTCCTCTTGCGGTGGGAGAACGAATACTCCTGTGGCTCCGGCTGGCTCTGCACCCTCACGAACGGCACACCATACTCGATCGATTCGTTATCCTCTGGGTGCTCGACCATCGACCTGTACGCCCACCACCTCCACCTGACTTTTGCCTCGGGTGAATCTGTCTGCTCCATCACCCTGAGGAGATACTCGATGAACTCGAAGGACTACGGCATGACTGCCTTCGAGGAGTACATCGTCGCCCTCATTGCTGTGATCTCGCTCTTTCGCATACATTGCCACATGGCCCTCACCGTCCTCGAAATCTCCCACTCATTGTCAAACCAAGTAAGGATCTCCTTCAACCTGGCTAACTTTGGCTGGTCACCACCGGCGATCTGCCTGATTCGCTGCTGCATCCCCTCCATAGATGTCCTTCCGAGTGGTCCGGTGCTAGCTTTGGAAGATGGGAGGAGAGACGGTGTTCTTGCAATAGAGAAGAGGGAGAGGCGAGACGATGGTTTTGGAATGGAGAAGATGGAGAGGAGAGGGGGTGGTTTTGAAATGGAGAAGAGGGAGAGGCGAGACGGAGGTTTGTGAATGGAGATGATGGAGAGGTGAGGTTCCCCTGCCTTTCGGTCGCTGACAGGTGGGCCCCGCGCTTGGTGGGACCCATGTGTCAGTGTCTCAATGGCAGGATGGGCTACGTCAGGGGATCCTCATCCGAGGAGAGAGGAGGTGGTTTTGCAATGGAGAAGAGGGAGAGGCGAGACAGTGGTTTTGGAATGGAGATGATGGAGAGGAGAGGAGGTGGTTTTGCAATGGAGAAGAGGGAGAGGAGCGTGCGGCAGCGATTTAGGATTGGACGAGAGAGCCGGCACGCTGCGACTGGATCAAAATCAAAATCAATTTACCCTTCAATTAAGAAAGCGACCCCACATTAACTAGTCTCCCTTTTATTCTGGGTCATAATTGACCATGATTTTTGCAAATAAAATAAATGTTATATGATGAAAAAATAATATAATTTGGAAGTACATTCATATACGAACCAAACGATACAATTTTTGGTGACATGCATTCACATTTTGCTTGTCAAATACAGTACGTGGTCAAACTTTGACCCAAAATACGCAAAACAAAAAAAAATACTTCTGACGGTGTCCTGGACTAGGGGGTACTCATTGATACGTCTCCAACGTATCCATAATTTTTGATTGCTCCATGCTACTTTATCTACTGTTTTGGACTATATTGGGCTTTATTTTCCACTTTTACATTATTTTTGGGACTAACCTATTAACCGGAGGCCCAGCCCGAATTGCTGTTTTTTGCCTATTTCATGTTTGAAGAAACGGAATATCAAACGAGTCCAAACGGAATGAAACTTTGAGGAACGTGATTTTCTCACCGAACGTGATCCAGAGACTTGGACCCTCTCAAGAAGTAACAGAGGCGGTCACGGGTGGGGCGCCCCCCTAGGCGCGCCCTGCCTCGTGGGCCCCTGTTGCTCCACCGGCGTACTCCTTCCTCCTATATATACCTCACGCACTTCCCAAGCGATCGAAGGAAGCCAAAACCTAATTCCACCGCCGCAACTTCCTGTATCCACGAGATCCCATCTTGGGGCCTGTTCCGGAGCTCCGCCGGAGGGGGCATCCACCACGGAGGGCTTCTACATCATCACCATAGCCCCTCTGATGAAGTGTGAGTAGTTTACTTCAGACCTTCGGGTCCATAGCTAGTAGCTAGATGGCTTCTTCTTTATTTTTGGATCTCAATACAATGTTCTCCCCCCTCTCTTGTGGAGATCTATTCGATGTAATCTTCTTTTTGCGGTGTGTTTGTTGAGACCGATGAATTGTGGGTTTATGATCAAGATTATCTATGAGCGATATTTGAATCTTCTCTGAATTGTTTTATGTATGATTGGTTATCTTTGCAAGTATCTTCGAATTATCCGTTTGGTTTGGCCAACTAGATTGGTAGTTCTTGCAATGGGAGAAGTGCTTAGCTTTGGGTTCTATCTTGTGGTGTCCTTTCCCAGTGACAGAAGGGGCAGCAAGGCACGTATTGTATTGTTGCCATCGAGGATAACAAGATGGGGTTTTTATCATATTGCATGAATTTATCCCTCTACATCATGTCATCTTGCTTAAGGCGTTACTCTGTTTTTAACTTAATACTCTAGATGCATGCTGGATAGCGGTCGATGAGTGGAGTAATAGTAGTAGATGCAGGCAGGAGTCGGTCTACTTGTCTCGGATGTGATGCCTATATACGTGATCATACCTAGATATCCTCATAACTATGCTCAATTCAGTCAATTGCTCAATAGTAATTTGTTCACCCAAGTAGAATACTTATGCTCTTGAGAGAAGCCACTAGTGAAACCTATGGCCCCGGGTCTATTCTCATCATATCAATCTCCATCACTTTAATACTTGCTTTGTTTTTACTTTTCCTTTTACTTTTCACTTTGCATCTCTATATCAAAATACCAAAAATATTATTTATCATCTCTATCAGATCTCACTCGTAAGTGACGGTGAAGGGATTGACAACCCCTAATCGCGTCGGTTGCGAGGAGCTATTGTTTTGTGCAGTCACGAGGGACTTGTCGTAGCCTCCTCTTGGATTGATACCTTGGTTCTCAGAAACTGAGGGAAATACTTATGCTACTTTGTTGCATCATCCTCTCCTCTTCGGGGAAATCCAACGCAGTGCTCAAGAGGTAGCAAGAAGAATTTCTGGCGCCGTTGCCGGGGAGGCTTACGCAAGAGCACCGTTAAAATCTACATACCAAGTACCCATCACAATCCCTATCTCCCGCATTACATTATTTGCCATTTGCCTCTCGTTTTCCTCTCCCCCACTTCTCCCTTGCTGTTTTATTCGCCCTCCCTTTCCCAATCTCCTCCTCTTTTTCCCGTTTGCCTTTTTCTCGCTTGCCTTTTGTTTGCTCGTGTGTTGGATTGCTTGTTTGTCGCGATGGCTCAAGATACTACCAAATTGTGTGATTTCACCAATACCAATAATAATGGTTTCCTTAGCACTCCGATTGCTCCTATTGCCAATACTGAATCTTGTGAAATCAATACTACTTTTTTTGAATATTGTTATGAAAGATCAATTCGCCGGCCTTCCTAGTGAAGATGCCGCTACTCATCTGAATAGCTTTGTTGATTTATGTGATATGCAAAAGAAAAAAGATGTCGATAATGATGTCGTTAAATTGAAGCTATTTCCTTTTTCGCTTAGAGATCGTGCTAAAGCATGGTTTTCATCTCTGCCTAAAAATAGTATTGATTCTTGGAACAAGTGCAAAGATGCTTTTATCTCTAAGTATTTTCCTCCCGCTAAGATCATCTCTCTTAGGAACGATATTATGAATTTTAAGCAACTTGATCATGAACATGTTGCACAAGCTTGGGAGAGAATGAAATTAATGATACGTAATTGTCCTACTCATGGTTTGAACTTGTGGATGATTATACAAAACTTTTATGCCGGATTGAATTTTGCTTCTAGAAATCTTTTAGATTCGGCTGCGGGAGGCACTTTTATGGAAATCAGTCTAGGAGATGCTACTAAACTTCTAGATAATATTATGGTTAATTATTCTCAATGGCATTGAGGGAGTCCTGGATTAGGGGGTGTCCGGATAGCCGAACCATCACCGTTGGCTGGACTCCTAGACTATGAAGATACAAGATTGAAGACTTCTTCTCGTGTCCGGATGGGACTTTCCTTGGCGTGGAAGGCAAGCTTGGCGATATGGATATGTAGATCTCCTACCATTTTAACCGACTTTGTGTAACCCTAACCCTATCCAGTGTCTATATAAACCGGAGGGTTTTAGTCTGTAGGACGAACAACAATCATACCATAGGCTAGCTTCTAGAGTCTAGCCTCTTTGATCTCGTGGTAGATCTACTCTTGTACTACCCATATCATCAATATTAATCAAGCAGGAGTAGGGTTTTACCTCCATCGAGAGGGCCCGAACCTGGGTAAAAACATCGTGTCCCTTGTCTCCTGTTACCATCCGCCTAGACGCACAGTTCGGGACCCCCTACCCGAGATCCGCCGGTTTTGACACCGACATTGGTACTTTCATTGAGAGTTCCTCTGTGCCGTCGTTGTCAGGAAGGATGCCTCATCCTGTCTTTAAAGACAGCACCATTGCTAAAGGAGCTTTGGCCACCGGCCAAACTCTCCGGCTAGGCGGTTTTCTTATGACCGCTGTTCGTTGCCAGCGCCGACGATGACTTCTCGGGTCGCCGAAAGCAATCTTCACGTTAACTCCGGAACTCGCCGAGCAGTTAGATCCGATGGAGCTCTCTTCCTTGAGCGAGCTCTTGGATCGCATCGCCGCCCCAGGAGTCGCTTCAGAGACTATGATCAGATTGGGCCTAAAACCGATCGAGAGAGATCAACTCTCCCGGGCTACCCACCACGTTGCTGTGGTAGAGGAACAATCTGGCGACTCTTCTCCTACCTTAAGGACTAGCTATGTCGGATTCCTGACCCTCCATGCGGATTCCCGCGGAGGAGGACAGCACTCAAGCCACGAACTTAAAGTCGAGGCAATGGGCCAGATTCATTGGACAACCTCCAAGAACCCAAGCTTCCAAGTTCGAAACTTCTTGGCCCTGAATCTTAGATCGGACGGGGTTGAATTTAATTCCACCGCCCACCTAAACATAGCGATCTATCCCAAATCCGGCAAGAGCCGGTGAAGCGATTACATCATTCTTGGGCGATTCCTCCTGGTTATGGACAGGATAAAGGATTGCCGCGAGGAGGCGCAATCTCATTCTTCCGCAATAATTGCACGGACAAGGAATCCTAAGCGCCATAAGTCGTCATGAAATTACACGCTTCAATGACTTGGCGTCCATAATACGAAAGTCTCTTGCGATGGAGAGCGCTGGAAAACGAAATCAAATTTTGGGATAATCCGGCCCGAATCGACCCTAGTCCGAAATAAAAGGGTGCATCATCACCAGGCACCTGGGTTACATACCAAAAAGCAACCCCCCCCCTAGAGGGCATGGAACCGTACTGGAGGGATGGCTCAATGGACCCTGCAAAATTCATAGCACAGAGGGGGCCGCTCCAACTCATGGCCTTAGAGCATGTTGGATACTATGGCAGGTGGCCAAAAGTGGCGAAGAGCTCTTAGCTCGAGAGCACCAGCCCAGCAATACCAGTACGGTATTAACAGTGTTCGAGACTTTCGTATCAAACAATATGCGGAAACGAACACTCCTCAACCTTGCCGAAGTCTACCAGATAGCAACAATAAATCCATGGAGTGACACGGCTATTACCTTTAACGCTAGTGACGAACCTAAATTCCGAACAGCCCGAGCACCAGCTGCATTGGTCCTCAGTCCAATAGTGGACGGCTTTCGCCTTACCAAGGTACTCATGGACGGCGGCAGTGGATTAAACCTCATCTACGAGGAAACCCTTCGAAAAATAGAAATAGACCGGAGCCGCATTGAGCAAAGCAGCACAACCTTTAGAGGAATAATCCCCAGTCGGGAAGCATGCTGTATAGGAAAGATCACACTAGATGTGGTGTTCGGCACGCCGGACAATTATAGGTCCGAGGAGGTCACATTCCAAGTGGCCCCGTTCAGCAGCAGATACCACGCTCTATTAGGGCGAGAGGCATTCACAATTTTTCAAGCTATACCCCATTACGGGTACATGAAGCTCAAAATGCCCGGACCCAACAGAATTATCACTCTCACTAGTGACCCGGACATAGTGCTCCGCGCCGAAAATAAAACAGCCATACTTGCCCTTGAGGCACTATCCGAAGCCCTAGCGGCAGAGGAACTCACTGCGCTGCGCTCCACGGTGAACAGGGACGATGTGATACTCGATAAGAGATCCCAGTCCACCTCTTTTAAATCGGCAGACGAAATAGTCAAATTCCAAGTCCATCCAACAGACCCTACAAAAACGGCCTCCATCGGGGCACAATAAAACCCTGATGTGGACGCCGCACTACGAGAATTCCTACGCGAAAATTGGGACATTTTGGCCTGGCACCCTTCAGACATGCCAGGAATCCCACGCCGGCTGGCAGAGCACAGCCTAAATATCCTAAAAGGATTCAAGCCAGTCAAACAAGCTCTTCGGCATTTCTCCAAACCCAAGAGACAGGCCATGGGAGAGGAGCTAGCTAAACTATTGGAGGCCGGATTCATCAGAGATATTAAACATCCGGACTGGCTAGCAAACCTGGTAATGGTACCAAAGAAGGACAAATCCTGGCGCCTATGTGTCGATTTTAAGGACCTTAACAAGGCTTTCCCAAAGGATCCCTTCCCCTCCCGCATCGATCAAATTATCGGCGCTACCGCGAGGCACGATTCATTGTGTTTCCTCGGCGCATACTCCGGCTACCACCAAATTAAGATGGCAGAGCTAGACCAAGTCGCAACGGCATTCATCACTCCATACGGCCCATTCAGCTTCAACACAATGCACTTTGGTCTCAAAAACGCCGGCGCAACATATCAGCGCATGATTCAGACATGTCTGGCAAACAAGATCAGCAAAACAGTGGAGGCATTTTTAGACGATGTGGTCGTCAAATCCAAGCATGTCGAAACCCTAGTCGACGACTTGAGGCTCACATTCGATAATCTCCGAACATATGACATCAAGCTCAACCCGGAAAAATGCGTTTTCGGCGTACCAGCCGGAAAGCTCTTGGGCTTCATTGTATCCGGTAGAGGAATTGAAGCAAACCCAGCCAAGATCCGAGCTCTGTCACAATTGGATATCCCCAAAGACCTCAAACAAATACAAAAATTGACTGGATGCGTGGCGGCTCTAAGCCGCTTTATCTCCCGCTTAGGAGAAAAGGCATTACCCCTTTATCGCCTCCTCCGGCGCACCGAACACTTCGAGTGGACGGATGCTGCCACGGCCGGACTCGAAGAAATCAAATCCATATTGGCAACAAATCCGGTCCTGGCCGCGCCCAACATGGGCGAACCAATGCTATTATACATCGCAGCAACCCATCAAGTTGTAAGCGCGGTGCTCGTTGTCGAACAAGAAACGGACGGACACAAGTTCCCTCTCCAAAAACCAGTTTACTACGTGTCCACTGTCCTAACTCCATGCAAGTCACGGTACCCGCATTATCAAAAGATAGCATACGCGGTGTTCATGGCATGCCGGAAGCTGCGACACTACTTCCAAGAGTGTTCGATAACAGTAGCCTTCGAAGTACCTCTTAATGACATTATAAACAACCGCGACGCAATGGGCCGGATTGCTAAATGGGCCATTGAGCTCCTCCCGTTCGACATAACCTACAAGCCACGGCGAGCTATTAAGTCGCAAGTTTTGGCTGACTTCATCGCCGAATGGACTGAAGCCGAACTCCCTAAAGAGTACGGCGCATATTCCAACTGGATCATGCACTTCGACGGCTCCAAAATGTTGGCCGGCCTGGGGGCTGGCGTCGTTCTGACGTCCCCAACCGGAGATACAGTCCAATACGTACTTTAAATAATGTACATGGACTCCAACAACACAGCCGAATACGAGGCCCTTCTACATGGTCTCCGGATGGCAGTCTCCATGGGCATTCAACGCCTAGAGGTGTGCGGGGATACGAACCTCGCGATATCCCAAATAAATGGGGACTTTGATGCCAAGGATCCGAAAATGGCAGCTCGGTTTGAGGGGATCGAATTTCACCATATAGCCCGGGATAACAACCAGGCAGCAGACGTGTTGGCATGCATCGGCGCAAAGAGCGATGCCGTCCCCCCAACATCTTCCTAGAGAGGCTTTTCAAGCCATTCGTACTATGGGAGGGAGAGTCCGGAAATAACAAACCGGACCCAACCACACTGCCCCACACCAAACATTCCGACATAGTTGGTGGTCCCGCCAACGAAATAACACCGTCAGCCCACACAATAATAGCAGTCATTGCCCCATGGACAGAACCATTCCTAGCCTACCTAACTAGGCAGAAACTTCCCAAGGACCAAAACGAGGACCACTGCATAGTGCGGCGGTCTAAAGCCTACAAGGTCCATGAGGGAGAGCTTTATAAGAAAATCACAACCGGAGTCCTTCAAAGGTGTATCTCCGAAGAGGAAGGGCGGAATCTCTGGCTGAAATTCATGCGGACTCGGTGGGCACCATGCAGCAGCTGGGCCCTTGTAGGCAAGGCCTTCCGTACAGGATTTTATTGGCCGACGGCCGAGGCGGATCTTAGGACTTAGTCCAACGATCGTCGGTTGCCAGCTCTTTGCTAATCAAAGCCACATGCCACCCACCGCCCTCAAAACTATACCCATCACCGGCCCTTGGCAGTGCAGGGGCTTGACATGGTTGGACCCCTTAAAGGAGGAACCCACAAGCAAAAATACCTATTGGTCATGGTGGATAAAGTCACCAAATGGATAGAGGCCAAGCTTGTAAAGGCGGCTGAATCCGGACCGGTGATAGACTTTATATCGGGGTAGTACACCGTTCTGGCGTCCCCATAGCATCATCACGATAACGCACGAACTTCATGGCCGACGAGGTCAAACTCGGTGCAAAAACATGGGCATGAAGATCGACTATGCTTGATCTATCACCCCAAACTAACGGTCAAGTCGGCGAGCAAGCGGTCTAATCATGGCGGCATTAAACCCGGACTAGTGCGGTCCCTCAAGGAATCTAACACGCCTTTGGGTAGAGGAGCTCGAGTCCGTACTCTAGGGGCTGCAGACCACGCCAATTGCACTACGGATTCACACCATTTTTATGGTATCTGGCGCAGAGGCAGTTTGGCCTCATGACATAATTCATGACTCACCTCGGCGCATGTACGAAGAAAGAGAAGCCGAGCTCGACCGGAAGGACAGCTTGAAGCCTTGGAGGAGGAGCGTGGCGTGGCAAAAGCTCATTCCGCATTCTATCAACAAAGCGAGCTCGAAGATATCAAAGCGAGGAAATGCACGGCCAAAGCTTACAATGTTGGCGAACTAGTTCTCGCTGTCGGACAAGAAAAGGAAAAAATCAAGCCCAAATGGGAGGGTCCCTTCATCATCGACCAAGTCCTGACCGGCGGAGCGTACCTTCTGCGAAACGCGTCGGATAACCGACTCGAGCCGAACCCATGGAACGCAGCCCGTCTCCGAAGATTCTACGCCTAGCGCCGGATTCTGAGTTCGTCTCCTTCCTCCGTCTATATTTTATACTTTAAGCTGTCTTTTATTTCTCTCCTTCTCCCTCCTTTTTCCGAAGCCGTTAAAGGCTCGTTTGCGCATTGTTCGCACACACTTGACGCGCTATCCGCGCTCATTATACCTGGGGGCTTCTTTAACAGAAGCTTATTTATACGGGCTTTATGCCCAACACATGTGTCACACTTCCGCATGTACCTTTTATTCACCATTATATGCATCGATATGACTTAAGTTTTGGCCAAGCTGGGTTGCTGGCTCATGCTTACCCCTCGTTCCCGATTGTTCGGCTAGGTGGTAAAGGAGCACCTCTGCGATTATTACCGCGGGTCAGCGACGTGTACCTCAGGTGGGTGAAGCCAAAGCTAGCGTTCTTAAGGGAATATTCGGTCGGTGAACTAAATGACGATTTTTTATTTTTCATTTATCTGCCCCCAGATGCTTTTCTGCTTTTTTCATAGTCCGAACATGCACTTTAGGGCATGCCTCCCAGGGAAAGGAACCCCTAACGGAACTATTCTCCCTAGAAGATGTTTCTTACTAACCATGTAATATAACATAACTAGTTGGGCACTTGTCTGATAAAGCACTCATGACCCCTACGCCTAGTCTCCACGCATGCCCCGGTTTTTACATAACCGTGAGGGTATTCGGACACACTCCGGACTATTTGGTCCCGAGGTTGAAGCAAAAAGGTCCGCTACGACAAACGATCTACAATCCGGCTAGAAGGCATCTTACATGTCATTTTAAATTACATAGTCAAATTGGTGATTGTATTCCTCTTCAATACCATCTAATAGGCTGTCTAGTTTACGATCCTGATGGGAATACTTTATGCCAACTCTACTTGGCCGTACACTAAGCTCACAGGGATATCCTTCCGTCGGGCCCCACAGGTCCGACCTCGGCCATGTGGTTTGGGTCCGCCTTCGTGTACCGCGTCTTCACCATGGCCCAGGCCTCCCTGGCGCCTTGACGACAGGCCGATATCTTCCATAGTCGGAAGCGCCACCGTGCTCCCTGGAGCTTCTCTGCAAGCTCTCCAAGGCCTTCGGGCAGGGAGATAGATGGCCACAAGGCCTGGGCAACGCCTTTCATCACCTTTCGAACTTGTTTGTGCAGTTGCAATAGCTCGGGAAGAAGGCCACCCATAGAACCGGGCATTTCCTCTGCAGGACGACCCGTGAGCATACCTACAGACATAACTCTGTTAATTGACTTCCTCGCCAAACTCTTTTTCAAAGTTCGCTCAAGCACTTACTATAAATGCCGCGACGAAGTCGCTGATTCTCCTTCACGGAGTCGAGACAGCTGGAGCACGAACATCCTTTAGTTCCTCACCCAGCTGGGTGTTGGCATCTTGGAGATTATTTTCTCTTGCCTCACCCTTGTAAGCACATTCTCGCCGCCTTCAACCGGCGCAAGAGCTGTTGCTTGTCCGGATCTAGTCCGTTGCCATCTGCAATATTATTGTCAGATTTACACACACGCCGCACTTCACAAACTACTTATCTTTTGAAGCATATATTACCAGAGGGGGTCTATGTGGCTGCCCCTGTAGCGGCTAGTGCGGCCTCAAGTTGGGCCTTGCATTCTTGAAGCTCCCGGGACACTCGGGTATTCTTTTTTGTAAGATCCTGCATAACAAATGATCCTTAAATCAGTTATTCGAACTATTTTAAGTCTCGGGAGACTCTTGGCATATATAACCGTCAAATTTCCTCACCCGTATGTCCTTTACATACTGCTCCGTGGCTCTGGCTAGACCATCTTGAGCGGCACGGAGGTGCGCATCTCCCGAATTGAAGGCGTTCAATGCCTCTTGGGAGAAACATGCGTCACGAAGAACTGTCCGGCGGCGCCTGTGATTCATGGCGCTCTCCACCTCGGAGTTGGTGGCAGACAATCTGTCGGCATCCTCCGTCGGAGGAGCGTCCGACGCACGCCTCGTGCTCGCCTCCGCTTCTGGACCCGGCTTTGGAGCCTGGCCGGCGGAGGCTCGATTGGCAACCTCTCCGGACACAGTCCGGCGAGCGCTCTTTTTCCTGAAAAGGGCACCAGCGTTAGTACGCCTTCCAGGAATCAATCCTGGGAATATGGTGACGCGCCATACCGTTGCGGCAGCGTTTCAATCTGGACCGCACTTCTTTTTAGCCTGCGGGGCCGTGCTGCCCCTTGTTGGCTAGCCGCCGCGGGCTCGGCCTCCTGCCTCGAAGGCACCCCCTGCGAAACACCATTGGTATACGGTGATAAAAAATAAGCACGGATGGGTCATTATCAGAGTATTGGGACCTCGGTCTCAGTTACCTGTGAGGCTGGAAGTATTCCGGGGTAATCGGCCGTAATGGCAACCAAGGCATTATCAATGCTCAGTTGGTGAAATACCCCATCAATCAGCTCCACCAATATGTCCGGGTCCTCTTGGGAGGCCGGATCGAGGAGCCGTTCCGGATCCTCGGGTTGTGGAGGCGGGTTGTTTATGTCTTTTACGGCCTGGCGCAGCTCCTGCATCAAAATCATAAAATGAGATACCTAAACATGGGAATACGGATCAGATGTGCAAAAAAGAAATGTCCGTTTACCCAGCTTCGAGGATTGTTCATAGAAAATCCGTTCAATTGACTGACGTGGAGAAAATCCTCCTCTTCTCCCTTGTACAGTGCGGACAAGATCTTCACAAGATCGGTGACCGATCCCGGCCCCTTACGGCCATGACGGGTGGCATCGTCCTCCCCGTTGAAATCCCGCATGGGGTGGCCCCTATACTAGAGCGGCTGCACCCCCCGCATAATACATGTGGCCATGACACCGATCATGGTCAGTCCGGAATGAGCTAACAATCTTATTCGGCTCATCAGGTAAAGGACGCCCCTGCCGTCTTCCCTCAGGGAACTCATGGGCGCCAACTCAGGCGTTTCTTCAAAGGAGCATTGCTGAACTCCGGGAGACCGATCCGAACAGGATCCGGCAGCGGGACGTCCTCTATATAAAACCATTTCAAAGGCCAGTCTTCGGACGCCTTCTTCGGGGTTCCGAATAGATATCCGGTCCCGGCGATGCGCCATAGCTCGGCTCCGCCCACTTGATATATTGACCCCTCATGAGAACAGGGTACAAGGCAGAATAATCTCTTCCACAGCGCAAAATGAGCCTCGACGCCCAAGAACAGTTCGCAAAGGGCCACGAAGCCCGCGATGTGCAAAATGGAGGAAGGCGTAAGGTGGTGCAACTGGAGGCCGTAGAACTCCAAGAGCCCCCGGAGAAACGGATGAATTGGAAATCCGAGTCCTCTTACTAGATAAGAGATAAAGCATACCCGCTCTCCTTTGGAGGGATCGGGGACACTCTCCGCTTGCTTTCCGCCCTTATAGGTGGCGAGTCCGACTCGAACCGGAACCATGAAGGCCGGGGGAAGGAATCCCTTGGTTTGGAGTGTCACTAGCTCGCTATGCGGGACTGAGCATCTCTCCCAATTCCCAGGCCGAGGGCTGGGGCCGAGAAGGAGGAGCAGCGTCGTTGTCCATGATGGAATGGATTTTTGTCGGAGGCGCTCCGATGAAAGCTCGCGGAGGGAGGATGGTGTGACTCGGATCTAGATCCTCGTCCCTTTTATAGACAGCTCATTTGTGCGGCTAGGGGGATAAGTGTAAAATACCCTGGATTTTCGCATTCATTCAACACGTGGAAGATGGCCATTATTGGGCGTGGAAGCCAAGGGGCGCAGCCTTTATCAGAAGCCAGATACTATTCGACAAGTATATGGAATTTGGAGAAGAACCCGCCTCGCAATGCCGAAGACAATCTGGCGCGGACTCATCGCCATTGAAGCCTGGTTAGGGACTCTTGAGGAGTCTGGATTAGGGGTGTCCGGATAGCGAACTATCACCGTTGGCGGACTCCTAGACTATGAAGATACAAGATTGAAGACTTAGCCCGTGTCCGCATGGGACTTTCCTTGGCGTGGAAGGCAAGCTTGGCGATACGGATATGTAGATCTCCTACCATTGTAACCGACTTTGTGTAACCCTAACCCTATCCGGTGTCTATATAAACCGGAGGGTTTTAGTCGGTAGGACGAACAACAATCATACCATAGGCTAGCTTCTAGAGTCTAGCCTCTTTGATCTCGTGGTAGATCTACTCTTGTACTACCCATATCATCAATATTAATCAAGCAGGAGTAGGGTTTTACCTCCATCGAGAGGGCCCGAACCTGGGTAAAAACATCGTGTCCCTTGTCTCCTGTTACCATCCGCCTAGATGCACAGTTCGGGACCCGCTACCCGAGATCCGCCGGTTTTGACACCGACAGGCATACAGAAAGATCTACTAATAAAAAAGTGCATACGATAGAAGAAATTAATGTTTTGAGTGGAAAGATGGATGAACTTATGAAATTATTTGCTATTAAGGGTGTTTCTTCTGATCCTAATGATATGCCTTTATCTACTTTGATTGAGAACAATAATGAATCTATGGATGTGAATTTTGTTGGTAGGAATAATTTTGGTAACAACGCGTATAGAGGGAATTTTAAACCTAGGCCTTATCCTAGTAATTCCTCTAATAATTATGGAATTTCCTACAACAATTCTTATGGAAATTTTAATAAGATGCCCTCTGAATTTGAGACTAGTGTTAAAGAATTTATGAATTCGCAAAAGAATTTTAATGCTTTGCTTGAGGAGAAATTGCTTAAAGTTGATGATTTGGCTAGGAACGTTGATAGAATTTCTCTTGAAATTGATTCTTTAAAGCTTAGATTTATTCCTCCTAAGCATGATATCAATGATTCTCTCAAAGCTATGAGAATTTCCATTGATGAGTGCAAAGAAACAACCGCTAGGATGCGTGCTTCCAAAGATGCCTTTATTAAAGCGTGTTCTTCCAATTCCTATGAAAATCAAGATGAAGATCTAAAAGTTATTGATGTGTCCCCCATTAAATCTTTGTTTTGCAATATTAATCTTGATGGAACTGAATATGATCTTCCTTTACCTAGAAGGCGTTCTAAGAACTCGGAGTTTTTAGATCTTGATGATGAAATTGATAAATGTGGGATTGAAAGAAATAAAAACCTAGATTTTGCTAAACCCACTATATTGGATATCAAGGAATTTAATTATGAAAATTGCTCTTTAATTGATTGTATTTCCTTGTTGCAATCCGTGCTAAATTCTCCTCGTGCTTATAGTCAAAATAAGGCCTTTACCGAACACATTGTTGATGCCTTGATGCAATCTTATGAAGAAAAACTTGAGTTGAAGGTCTCTATCCCTAGAAAGCTCTATGATGAGTGGGAACATACTATTAAAATTAAAATTAAAAATTATGAGTTTCATGCCTTGTGTGATTTGGGTGCTAGTGTCCCTACTATCCCCAAAACCTTGTGTGATTTGCTAGATTTTCGTGACTTTGATGATTGCTCTCTAAACTTGCAACTTGCGGATTCCACTATTAAAAAGCCTATGGGAATAATTAATGATGTTCTTATTGTTGCAAATAGGAATTATGTGCTCGTAGATTTTATCATTCTTGATATAGATTGCAATCCTTCTTGCCCTATTATTCTTGGTGGACCTTTCCTTAGAATGATTGGTGCAATTATTGATTTCAAGGAAGGGAATATTAGATTCCAATTTCCCTTAAAGAAGGGCATGGAATAATTTCCTAGAAATAAAATAAAATTACCATACGAATCTATCATAAGAGCCACCTATGGATTGCCTACCAAAAACGGCAATACTTAAATCTATCCTTGCTTTTATGCCTAACTAGGGGCGTTAAGCGATAGCGCTTGTTGGGAGGCAACCCAATTTTATTTTTAGTTTTTTTTGTTTTTGCTTCTGTTTAGGAATAAATAATCCATCTAGCCTCTGTTTAGATGTGGTTTTATGTTTTAGTTAGTGTTTGTGCCAAGTTAGACCTATAGGATCTTCTTGGATGATAGTTATTTGATCTTGCTGTAATTTCCAGAATCTTTCTACTCACGAAAAAATTTGTTAAAAATCACCAGAACGCGATAAAATACTGATTCCAATTTCTGCTGATCATTAAACAAATTGTCTAGGTCTTCCTATTTTGGTAGAATTTTTAGAGTTCCAGAAGTTTGCGTTAGTTACAGATTACTACAGACTGTTCTGTTTTGACAGATTCTGTTTTTAAGTGTGTTGTTTGCTTATTTTGATGAATCTATGGCTAGTAAAATAGTTTATAATCCATAGAAAGTTGGAATAAAGTAGGTTTAACACCAATATAAATAAATAATTAGTTCATTACAGTACCTTAAAGTAGTCTTTTGTTTTCTTTCTCTAACGGAGCTCACGAGATTTCTATTGAGTTTTGTGTTGTGAAGTTTTCAAGTTTTGGGTAAATTCTTTTGATGGATTATGGAACAAGGAGTGTGTCGGTGTACTAGAGTAGGGGTACCCTAGTATCCCGAACTCACGCACGGACAGTCGTAGCACCCCGCGGCAGGGCTGGCCTGGTGACCGCCAAGGTCCTCAGCGGCTCCTTGGAAGCCATTCAAGAACAAAGTACTCAAGGCCCCGGCAAGAGGAGCTTGCCGGGAAGGCCATTCAAGGCACGAAGGAAACAAGGCCCGGCAAGAGGAGCTTGCGGGAAGGCTTGTGACGACAAGCTCCCGCGCGACAAGGACCTTGCGCGGCAAAGCGCTTGCAGCGGCGAGCAACCTCTCTTCATCTCGCTCCAGCTCATCCGCCAATGTGTCGCCATGGGGCTTTCCCGAACACAGCGTGTCAATGGGCTGTGCAGCCAGCGAGGGAGCAGCGATAGCGGCGTGACAAGCTACCATCGTGGCAAGCGGGCGCGCGTGGCGGTCCTGTTGCCTTTGCTTTCGGCGGCAGGGACGAACATTTATGGCTCTTGTCCCTTGCCGTCGAGTTAGGTATAGATCATCATACCTTTGCAAAGCGGTGTACCAACCTCTGTTTTTCCTATTCTACCCTTGTCTACTTCCCACTGTGGTGACCCCTTGTGCCTATAAAGGAGGCCCAAGTGCAGCGTGAAAGGGTTCGGTTGGCTCGGTTCAGTTCATCCGACTCATCGAGACCACACTCACTCGAGGCTAGGTTTTGTAGCTCCCATTGCTCCCTAGCAAGAACACAATACAATCCACCAAGCAGCAGTGAGAGTATTATCTCTCGGAGAGCTCCGAAGCTGGGTAAATCTGCTCGTGTGCATCGCCTCGATCCGCTCTTTGTGCATTCTCCGCCCCCCCTCCGAACCACAAGGGACCAGGTCCCATAGGTGTCCGTGGGCCACGATCAGCTTCCCCGACATCTTTGGCACGCCAGGTAGGGGGCGTCGAGGCTGTGCGAATCCGATCCGGAGTTCACACGAGCAGTTTCTTCATCAACCTTCATCAACATGCCCCCGAAGAAGAAGGCTTTGGCGGCAGCAGAGCCGTCCGCGTCAAACCCACCACCACCGGGCGGCGAGTGGTGGGGAAGAAGCTAGCGGAGGAGCAGGCGTCGTCGAGAGAGCCTGACGCCGCCAGGTCCAGGACAAGGCGGCGCGAGCCGGTGTCGAATCCACACCGCGTCCTTCTCGGGAGCGCAGGACCCGACAGCGTCATGATGCTCGCAGCACCATCGCTCGTTGGATCAAGGCCAAGCTGGAGGCTCCGAGGCCCTCGAGACCGCATGCGCCTTGCATGCCGATGCGGCGAATCTGGTCGCTTAGGCGGGATGCTGCTCCTCCTAACGGTTAGGGTCGAGCACATCCGTTCCTCGCTCCGTCACGCCTTTGCCACCCACCACTCAGCGGAAGCCTTGGCGAGCTCGATTACTTCTAGATTACCCTCAACGGCCGACAAAATCGGCGAATGGAGGGCACAATCAAGTCTCATCGGCTTTGCCAGCGCGCGTTCATGACAAACAACTGCGTCCTTACGCGGCGAAGCGACAAAGCCGCGAGCGGTGGCGGCAGACCTGCGGTGACACCACCATGCACTCCCCTTCGAAGCCAAGATCACCAGCTCCTCGGATCCACCTCGACAACGACTCCACGCGTCGTCCGGATCCTGAGCTTCGCCGTGATCAGCGCCAAGTTCTTAAGGAACGGCAACAAGAAGGCGCTCGAACTTCGCGCCGGCGCCCGAAGCAGCGGCATCAATCCGACCAGCGCGCCGGGCCAGCTGTTGACATGCATGCGCCCGAGGAACGGGCAACTTGCCCGTGCGCGGTAGGTTGCCCTGCGTTCACTCGTGAGCTGCGGCAAGTCGATGGCCGACAAGAAAAACTTCAAGCCGGATGTGCGGAGAAGTATGATGGCGCGGCACACCCATCGGAGTTCCTCAGCATCTACACCATTGCGGTGCAGGCTGCGGGGGGACGAGACGACAAGATCCTTGCCAACTACTTCCCTCTGGTGCTCAAGCCAAACGTCAGATCTTGGCTCATGCACTTGCCGGACAGCTCTATATCTTCTTGGGCAGATTTGTGCCATCAGTTTGTCGGCGCCTTCACAGGCGGCCACAAGCCTCATGGCCAAAGTGACCTTCACTTGCTTGCCTAGAAGGAGGAGAGTCCTGCGCAAGTTTATCCAGAGATTCAGCCGTGTGCATTACAACATCCCGGATGTCCACCCTGCCGCGGTATCAGCGCATTTCATCCGAAAGTGCGTAACCCGCAGGATGAGGGAGGAGATGGCGATGTGCAAGGTCAAGGACGTCAGTGAACTGTATGCCTTGGCCGACAAGTGTGCACGAGCTGAAGAAGGAAAAGACTCGAGGAGAGAATGTGGGAGCAGAATCGGCGGTGAGGAGACCGCCCGGCAAGGAAGAGCGTGGCGGAACAATGAAAGAAGAAAAACAAAAAGAGGTACTAGTTGTCGAGCAGTCCGACAGCGGGCCAGGCGCCAACAAGGCTAAGGTTGGTAGCTCCGGCAAGGAGGTTGCAGCGACAACGACCGCCAGCTGTGGCGGCCGCCGACAAACAGATAGCTCCAACAAACAGATCTTGTAAGATTCACGCACTAAGGCCCACGATCTCCAAAGTTGCAAGAAAGTCGAGCAGCTCGTTGAACTGAGAAGGCTGAGTCTGGCGGCGAGACAAGGGGAAAACCCGGGAAGGTCTTGGTGCAACTAGTAAGAAGAGACCTGCCAGGGAGGGCCTTGGCATGGCAAGGCCAAGCAGCGGCAAGGAGAGCAGACCTCCCAGCGCCGCGAAGGGCGAAGAAGGCGATGATGATGAAGACATGGAAGGCGATGAAGCTGATGAGCAGGAGTTTGAGAAGGCAGCGAAGTTCTGCGTTGGCGGTGGTGCTTCTCTGCATACCTCGCACCGCCAACTCAAGCAATGGATGCGGAAGTCAATGCAGGCGAGAACCATCCGTGGAGTCCGTAGACCTCTGAAGTGGTCCAACCGCCCATCATTTTTGATATTGAGGACCACCACGATCGCATAACTGCGGTCGGTGCTTGCCAATGTTGGTCTCACCAACTATCCGCAACCTCAAGGTCACTAAAATGTTGGTAGGCGGCGGGGCGGCTGAATCTGATCTCTCTGCGGTGCTCCGAAGCTTGGATCCCGACGGACGAAGCTCGAAGAGGCGGCACTTTCAAGGAATCAACCGAGGAAGGAGCAAGCGAAGGGAAGATCACACTGCCGGTGACATTTGGCGATGAACTGAATTCAGGATGAGAGGTCACATTCGGCGTTGCCGATTTCCCATTGCCCTACAATGGGATACTTGGCAAATCCGGCACTTTTCGCCAAGTTCATGGCAGCCTCTCATTACGCCTACAACCTACTCAAGATGCCGGCCCGATAAGCGTCATTTCTGTTCATGGCGACAAGAAGGATGCGCTTATCTGCGCCGACAAAATTTACCGGGATGCAGCAGCTGCGACAGATAGCAAACCACTTGCTGCTGAAGCTCCCGGGGGGAAGAAGAAGACCACCTTGTCCGGCAAGAGTTACGATGCCCACTCCGACAGCGCACCTCTTGAGTGCTGCGCTACCGTCGAGGAGCGCACCATCGAGCTCCACCGGCAAGTACAAGAAGATGATGGCAGCTCCGCGAAGACCAGAAGGTGCCGCCAAGGAGGGCGGCCTGGTGGTACC
>CM038678.1:627747635-628048595 GCA_021605205.1 Aegilops longissima
CTGCGGTGAAATCGCTCGGGTTCAGTTAGAGCCCAACGCCTCGCACCCACGCGCATGCGTGTACGAGAGAAACACGCATCGCTCGGCCCCAACCACCCACCGTAATCGGGAACACCCCGGTATTTTCCTCGCCCTTGCTTCTACCACGGTTTTTTCCGTCATGGACGGCCCAAAGAATGTCATGCAGCTGCGTCTCTGGAACGCCCAGGACGAAAAACCCATTTTCTGTCATGAGTTTTTGTCATAGAAGTAGGACCCCACCACATCTATGATGATACCGGGTTTTGTCACAATTATCGTCATAGAAGTGTCATAAGTATGACAGGAAAAAAATTCGTTCGGCCCAAAATGTCACGGATGTGTCTTTTTTGTAGTGATCTGAGTGGGAGTTCATTAAATAATTTGATTAGATGAACTTAATTATCATGAACCTAGTCTAAATTGTCTTTGCAAATTATGTTGTGGATTAATAGCTCGCGCTTTAGCTCCTTGTTTTAATACGTTCCTAGAGAAAGACTAAGTTGAAAGATATTGTAAGCAACTGTGCGGACTAGGCCCGTAGTCTGAGGATTGTCCTCACTGCTACACAGAAGGCTTCTGTCCTTGATGCACTGCTCGGTGTGCCAACCCCTCTGGCGTCGTCTATGGATGTTGTGAACATCTGGCAGACATGTTGTGATGACTACCTAATAGTTTAGTGCGCCATGCTTTACGGCTTAGAGTGCGGCTCCAAAAGCGTTTTGAACGCCATGGAACATATGAGATGTTCCAAGAGCTGAAATTGGTATTTCAGGCTCATGCCCGTGTTGAGAGGTTTGAGACCTCTGACAAGATCTTTGCCTACAAGATGGAGGAGAATAGCTCAGCCAGTGAGCATGTGCTCAGAATATCTGGGTACTTCAATCGCCTGAATCAAGTGGGAGTTAATATTCCAGATAAGAGAGTGATTGACAAAGTTCTCCAGTCACTATCACCAAGCTACTAGAGTTTTGTGATGAACTATAACATGCAAGGGAAGATGATCCCGGAGCTGTTCGTCGTGCTTAAGGCCGTGAAGGTAGAAATCAACAAGGAGAATCAAGTGTTGATGGTTAACAAGACCACTGGTTTCAAGAAGGGCAAGGGCTAGATGGGAAACTTCATGAATGGAAAGCCAGTTGCCGCTCCAGTGAAGAAACCCAAGAACCCAAACCCGAGATGAAGTGCTTCTATTAGGGGAACGGTCACTGGTAGCGGAACTGCCTCAAATACTTGGTAGATAAGAAGGCTGGAAACTTCAACAAAAGTATATTTGATATATGTGTTATTGATGTGTACCTTACTAGTACTCCTAGTAGCACATGGGTATTAGATACCGGTTCAGTTGCTAATATTGGTAACTCGGAACAAAAGATACGATATAAACGGAGACTAGCTAAGGGTGAGGTGACAATATGTGTTGGAAGTGTTTCCAAGGATAATATGATCACCATCGCACGCTCCCTCTACCTTCGGGATTAGTGTTGAACCCAGATAAATGTTGTTTGCATTGGTGTCTGCGTTGAGCATCAACATGATTAGATCATGTTTATTGTAATACAGTTATTCATTTAAGTCATAGAATAATGGTTATTCTATTTACATGAATAATACTTTCTATGGTCATGCACCCAATGTGAATGGTTTATTGAATCTCGGTCGTATTGATACACATGTTCATACCATTGATGCCAAAAGATGTAGAGTTGATAATGATAGTACCACTTTCTTGTGGCACTGCCGCTTAGGTCATATTGTTGTAAAGCGCATAAAGAACCTCCATGCTAATGGACTTTTGGAGTCACTTGATTTTGAATCACCTGACACATGCGAACCATGCCTCGTAGGCAAGATGACTAAAACCCCGTTTTCTGGAACAATGGAACGGGCAAGTGACTTGCTGGAAATCAAACATGCTGATGTGTGCGGTCCAATGAGTGTTGACGCACGCAGTGGATATCATTATTTTCTCACCTTCACTGATGAATCGAGTAGATATGGGTATATTTACTTAATGAAGCATAAGTCTGAAATGTTTGAAAAGTTCAAGCAATTTCAGAGTGAAGTTGAGAATCATCATAACAAGAAGATCAAGTTCCTACGATCTGATCAAGGGGAGAGTGTCTAAGTTATGAGTTTGGCAATCACTAAAGACAAGGTGGAATCATTTCACAGTTGACGCCACCTAGAACAACATAGTGTAATGGTGTGTCCGAACGTCGTAATCGCACCCTATTGGATATGGTGCGACTATGATGTCTCTTACCTATCTACCGCTATCATTTTGGGGTTATGCATTAGAGACAATTACATTCACTTTAAATAGGGCACCATCTAAGTCTGTGGAGATGACACCGTATGAACTATGGTTTGGCAAGAAACCTAAGTTGTTGTTTCTTAAGGTTTGGGACTATGATGCTTATGTCGATAGGCTTCGGCCAGAAAAGCTCGAACCCAAAGCGGAAAATTGTGTCTGCATAGAATAACCAAACAATATGATTGGGTATACCTTCTATCTCAGATCTGAGGGCAAAGTGTTTGTCGTGATGAACAGGTCCTTTCTCGAGAAAGAGTTTCTCTCGAAAGAATTGAGTGGGAGGAAGATAGAACTTGATGAGGTTGTTGAACCTTTACTTCAACCAGAGAGTAGCGCATCACAGAAAGATGTTTCTGTGGCACCTACCTCAGTTGAAGAGAAAGCTAATGATGATGATCATGGAGCTTCAGATCAAGTTACTAGCAAACCTCGTAGGTTGACAAGGGTGTGTACAACTTCTGAGTGGTAACCCTGTCTTAAAGGTCATGTTGTTGGACAACAATCAACCTATGAGCTATGGAGAAATGATGGTGGGCCCAGATTCCAACAAATGGCTGGAAGCCATGAAATCCGTGATAGGATCCATGTATGAGAACAAAGTACGGACTTTGGTGGACTTGCCCGATGATCGGCAAGCCATTGAGAATAAATGGATCATTAAGAAGAAGACAGACGCTGATGGTAATGTCACAATTTATGAAGCTCGACTTGTCTCAAAGAAGTTTCCGACAAGTTCAAGGATTTGACTGTGATGAGACTCTCTCAATCATAGCGATGCTAAAGTCTGTTAGAATTATGTTAGCAGTTGCTGCATTTTCATTTATGAAATCTGGCAGATGGATGTCAAAATCAAAGTTTCCTTGACGGTTTCCGTGAGGAATGGTTGTATGTGATACAACCAGAAGGTTTTGTCGATCCTAAGGATGCTAAAAGGTTACAAACTCCAGCGATCCTTCTATGGACTGGAGCAAGCATCTCGGAGTTGGAACATACGCTTTGGGTTTATACAAAGCATTTGGGTTTATACAAAGTTTGCAAGAAACTTGTATTTGCAAGAAAGTGAGTGGGAGCACTACAACATTTTTGATAAGTATAGGTGGATGAAATATTGTTGATCGGAAATGATGTATCATTTCTCAAAAGCATAAACGGTTGTTTGAATGACGTTTTTCAAAGGAAGACCTGGGTAAATCTGCTTACATATTGGGTATCAAGATCTACAGAGATAGATCAAGACGCCTGATAAGAATTTCACAGAGCACATACCTTGACGTGATTTTGAAGGAGTTCAAAATGATCAGTCAAAGAAGGAGTTCTTGCCTAAGTTGTAAGGTGTGAAGTTAAGACTTAAAGCTCGACCACGTCAGAAGAAAGAGAAAAGGATGAAGGTCGTCCCCTATGCCTTAGCCATAGGCTCTATACGATATGCCATGCTGTGTACCGCACCCGATATGTGCCTTGCCACGAGTCTGGCAAGGGGGAACAAAAGTGATCCAGGAATGGATCATTAGACAGCGGTCAAAATTGTCCTTAGAGGAATAAGGAAATGTTTCTCGGTTTTGGAGGTGATAAAGAGTTCGGCGTAAAGGGTTACGTCGATGCAAGCTTTAACACCTATCCGGATGACTCTGAGTACCAAACCGGATACGTATAGTGCAGAAACCATTTGGGATAGCTCCAAGTGGAGCGTGGAAGCAGCATCTACGATATAACATAGAGATTTGTGAAGTACATATAGATCTGAATGTTGTAGACCCGTTGACTAAAACCTCTCTCACAAGCATAACATGATCAAACCCCAGAAGTCATTGAGTCTTAATCACATGGTGATGTGAACTAGATTATTGACTCTAGTAAACTCTTTGGTTGTTAGTCACATGGCGATGTGAACTATGGGTGTTCGATTCATCACAATGTAACTAGATTACTGACTCTAGTGCAAGTGGGAGACTGTTGGAAATATGCCCTAGAGGCAATAATAAAATGGTTATTATTATATTTCCTTGTTCATGATAATTGCCTATTGTTCATGCTATAACTGTATTAACCGAAAACCATAATACATGTGTGAATACATAGACCACAATATGTCCCTAGTAAGCCTCTAGTTGACTAGGTCATTGATCAATAGATTGTTATGGTTTCCTGACCATGGACATTGGATGTCGTTGATAACGGGATCACATCATTAGGAGAATGATGTGATGGACAAGACCCAATCCTAAGCATAGCACAAGATCGTGTAGTTCGTTCGCTAGAGCTTTTCTAATGTCAAGTATCATTTCCTTAGACCATGAGATTGTGCAACTCCCGAATACCATAGGAATGCTTTGGGTGTATCAAACGTCACAATGTAACTGGGTGGCTATAAGGTGCACTACAAGTATCTCCAAAAGTGTCTGTTGGGTTGGCACGAATCGAGACTGGGACTTGTCGCTCCGTATGACGGAGAGGTATCTCTCGGCCCACTCGGTAATGCATCATCATAATGAGCTCAATGTGACTAAGGAGTTAGCAACGGGATCATGCGTTACGGAACGAGTAAAGAGACTTGCCGGTAACGAGATTGAACGAGGTATGGGGATACCGACGATCGAATCTCGGGCAAGTAACATACCGATGGACAAAGGGAATTGTATACGTGATTGATTGAATCCCCGGCATCGTGGTTCATCCGATGAGATCATCGTGGAACATGTGGGAGCCAATATGGGTATCCAGATCCCACTATTGGTTATTGACCGGAGAGGTGTCTCGGTCTTGTCTGCATGGTTCACGAACCCGTAGGGTCTACACACTTAAGGTTCCGTGACGCTAGAGTTGTAATGGGAATAGTCTGTCGTTTTCGTGATGAAGGGTATTGGAGTCCGGAATTGTTCCGGGGGCACCGGGTGACGACCAGTGTGTCCGAAAGGGGTTTCGGAGGCCCCGACAAGCGTTGGGAGGCCTTATGGGCCAAGGGGAGGGGCACATCAGCCCACTGAGGGGCTGAGCGCCCCTCCCACCCCATCTCATGTAACCTGGAGAGGTGGGTGATACGTCTCCGTCGTATCTATAATTTTTTATTGTTCCTTGCCAATATTATACAACTTGCATATACTTTTGGCAACTTTTTATACTATTTTTGGGACTAACATATTGATCCAGTGCCCAGTGCCAGTTCCTGTTTGTTGCATGTTTTTTGTTTTGCAGAAAATCCATATCAAACGGAGTCCAAACGGGATAAAAACTAATGGAGATTTTTTTGGAATATATGTGATTTTTGGGAAGAAGAATCAACGCGAGACGATGCCCGAGGGGGCCACGAGGCAAGGGCGCGCCCCAGGGGTGGGTGCACCCCTGACCCTTGTGGCCACCCCGTAAGGTAGTTGGTGCCCTTCTTTCGCCGCAAGAAAGCCAATATTCGGATAAAAATCGTGTCCAAATTTCATCCCAATCGGAGTTATGGATCTCCAGGAATATAAGAAACAGTGAAACGGCAGAATCAGGGAACGCAGAAATAGAGAGAGACAGAGAGACAGGTCCAATCTCAGAGGGGCTCTCGCCCCTCCGCCGCCATGGAGGCCATGGACCAGAGGGGAAACCCTTCTCCCATCTAGGGAGAAGGTCAGGGAAGAAGAAGAAGAAGGGGGGCCCTCTCCCCGTCTCTTCCGGCGGTGCCGGAACGCCACCGGGGCCATCATCGTCATTGCAATCTACACCAACACCTCCGTCATCTTCACCAACATCTTCATTACCTTCCCCCATCTATGTACAACGGCCCACTCTCCCGCAACCCTCTGTACCCTCTACTTGAACATGGTGCTTTATGCTTCATATTATTATCCAATGATGTGTTTCCATCCTATGATGTGTGAGTAGATTTTCGTTGTCCCATCGGTAATTGGTGAATTGCTATGATTGGTTTAATTTGCTTGTGGTTATGTTGATGTCCTTTGGTGCCCATCATATGAGCGCGCGCGTGGATCACACCATAGGGTTAGTTGTATGTTGATAGGACTATGTATTGGGGGGCAAGAGTGACAGAAGCTTCAACCGAGCATAGAAATTGATGCATACGGGATTGAAGGGGGACCAATATCTTAATGCTATGGTTGGGTTTTACCTTAATGAACGTTAGTAGTTGCGGATGCTTGCTAATAGTTCCAATCATAAGTGCATAGAATTCCAAGTCAGGGATGACATGCTACCAGTGGCCTCTCCCACATAAAACTTGCTATCGGTCTAGTAAAGTAGTCAATTGCTTAGGTACAATTTCGCAACTCCTACCACCACTTTTCCACACTCACTATACTAAATTTATTTCTTATTTACTTAAAATAGCCCCTAGTTTTTATTTATGTGCTCTTTATATTCTTGCAAATCTATCCCGTTACACCTACAAAGTACTTCTAGTTTCATAATTGTTCTAGGTAAAACGAACGTTAAGCGTGCCTAGAGTTGTATCGGTGGTTGATAGAACTTGAGGGAATATTTGTTCTACCTTTAGCTCCTCATTGGGTTCGATACTCTTACTTATCGAAAGAGGCTACAATTGATCCCCTATACTTGTGGGCTATCAAGACCTTTGTCTGGCGCTGTTGCCGGGGAGTTACAACGTGGGGTGAATATTCTCGTGTGTGCTTGTTTGCTTTATCACTAAGTAGTTTTTATTTTCTATTCTAGGTTGTTTTCTATATTTAGTTATGGGTAGTAAACGCAAAATACCAAAAAAAATTAGTGGTACCTACTAAACCAATGGTTGAAGAACCACTCAAAATCTATCACACTACCGAAGGTTTTTACTTGGATCATCTTTGATTCCTATGTGTTCGGGCTGAAACCCCAACTAGCTTAGTTGAGGGCAAATCTCATGAGCATGCTTGTTATGCGCGACACCGCATATCTGAAAAAGGGAAACTTTTACTGGATCAAATTCATCGTTTGTAGTGCTATGCTTGGAATTTATGTGAAATATATGATTGTACTTGTTGTTCTAAAGACCCTAAGAAACACTTTCCATACCAATGTGGGTTTAGTGATAATGGAATCGTATCTTTGTACACTAAGGGTGTTTATAATTACTACGATGTTCAACAAATTGAAGAATTTGTTGATTTTAGGGGTACTTGTGAAATTGCTTCTTTTATTGAAGAGTGTGATACTACTCTGTACAAATCTGAAAATTTGGCCATACTAAATATTGCTATAATAATTATGCTTTTAATCCTTATATTAAAGCATATATTGAGGACTCCTCCGCTGTCCAAGAAGAGATTAATATTTTGCAGGAGTCTATGGAAGAAGAAATTAATGACATTGTGAGCTCGTTGGATGTAAAAGATGAGGAGGAGAGCGAAGAACAAAAGAAGGAAGAGCGGATTGATCACCCGTTCCCACCATCTAATGAGAGTAACTCTTTATCCCATACATTGTTTAATTTCCCTTCGAATTTACCGAAGGATGAATGCTATGATGATTGTTATGATCCCGTTGATTCTTTTGAAATATCCCTTTTTGATGATGCTTGCTATGCTTGTGGCAATTATGCCAATATGAATTATGCGCCGGCGAGGAGGGCTCCTTGGCCAGATCCAAAGGGATAGGATTGGAGAGGAGATCGAGATGCACCTGCCCGTACCCGTAGCATGGCTAGGGGTGGCCGGATGGGGTCAGAACAAAGCTCGTTGGAGTTTGCAATTTCGGCGAGGCATGGCCAGTCCAGCAGCTCCAACGGCACCAGCACGCACCAGTGAACCACCACGGACACGTCAGAGAAGTTGGTGGAGCTCGAGCGGCTCTGGAGAGGGTGGGGGCAGAGGACGGGGATCGCCGGTGACCTCGGGGCGGGGGCGACGGCCGGAGGCCTGACCGGCCGGGCTGCGGCTTCCTACGGGGTCGTGGGGGTGTGGTGAAGGTGAGTGTGATGAAAAACAAGCTCGAAGGGGTGCTATATATAGGCAAGGCCGAGGCGGGGATTGAGAGCTCGCCGGAGCTCTCTAGGGTGTCGCCCGGCGATGAATGGCACCAGTGAGAGAGGGGGAAGACAACGGAGATCACGCGGAGGCTGTAGACGAGCAGCGACGAGCACAGGGGCGCGGTACGCGACGAGCATAGGGGCACGGGCGCACTGTTGCCTTGGCCGTGCCGTGCCCGTGCTCGCTGCGGCAAGCTCCGGCGTCGGCGAGCGCCAGGGTGGAGTTATGGAGGTGCAAACGAAGATGGGGGCGCCGTTTGGCAAGGTGTGGCGGTCGGGGAAGCGAGCATGCACGCAATAGAGACGCTGGCGAACCACAGAGTGCATCGACCGCATGCCAACCCCCTTGGACTCTCGTGCTCACCGCGTGAACTTTGGCATCAGGCTGAGGTAAGCGTAAACACCATGTCTGGTAGCTTGTTCTTAGTGGTTTTGGTCATTTTGCAAGGTTGGCTGGGTCACAGGTGAACTGTGGGAGTGACTTTCTTCCTGGCTAGTTTCCGGACAGAAACTTGTGAGCTTCACTGAGAAAAATTTAGTGAGAATTAAAGGCTGTGCTTTGGGGTTTAGTAATCTCTTAGGAGGGTAATCAAGCTCAGAAAAGATCAAGCAAAAATATACTTGTTGTACAAAGTGATCATTCTGTCCAGAACAGAAATGATTTTCTATAGCAAAAATATTACAAAAAGTTACGCAATATTTTTGCTCGGAAAGGTGCCCTAGGGTTCAAAGAATATTTGTGAATTTATTCAGAATTTTTGGAGCAAGAAATCTAGGGGTTGCTTTGGAGCATACTTCTCTGAAATGATTTTCAGGGAAGAAAATGAATATTTTTCTTTATGAAAAATATTCCTTGGACTTTTGTTGGAGTTTTTCAGAGAAGGAAAAGTGAGTTTGAGGTGAATGGGTCACTTGGGTGAAAATCAAGGGTAGGCCCAAGTGTTCAAGTCCATTTGAATTGATTCAAAACTCCAAATCCAAAGCAAATGCAAATGAAAGTCCGGAAAAAGAGAGAAGGCAAAATCCAGGCTGTCACAAACCTCCCCCACTTAAGATGAATCTTGTCCTCGAGATTCGGTTGCTTGGGAAAACAATTCTCGGTAGGTTGTCCTTAAAAATTCCTCTCTTTCCCAGGTTGCTTCCTCTTTGATGTGATGCTCCCACTGGACCTTGTGAAATTTGATCGCTTTGCTGCGTGTGACCGTTTCTGTCTCATCCAAGATTCTGAATGGTCTCTCCTCATCAGTTAAATATTTGGAAAGCTCAATTTCTAACATATCAGTCCTCTTCTCGGGTGTTGAAATACACCTTCTCAGCTGTGATACGTGGAACATGTTGTGTACTTCCGACAATTTTGGTGGCAATTCCAACTGATAAGCAACGGTGCCAACTCGTGTCATGACCGGGAACGGACCAATATAGCTTGGTGCCAATTTTCCTCGGGTCTGAAATCTCTTGACTCCCTTCATTGGTGTGACTTGGAGATACATGTTTTCACCGGGTTCAAAACTGACTTGCCGATGTTTGGCATCATAATAACTCTTCTGTCGTGACTTAGCCAGTTGTAGTCTATCTCGAATTTCCTTGACTTGTTTCTCTGCCTCTAATATCATATCAGTACCAAAGATATGGCTATCTCCGGTTTGAGACCAATTTAATGGAGTACGTCACTTACGGCCGTATAAAGCTTCAAAGGGAGACATTTTCAGACTGGTTTGAAAACTGTTGTTGTATGAGAATTCCACGTATGGTAGACAATCTTCCCATTTGGGTCCGTGGGCTAAGGCACATGCTCGAAGCATATCTTCAAGGATTTGTTTTACCCGCTCAGTCTGACCGTTTGTTTGCGGATGATAGGCGGTGCTATATTTGAGAGCTGTCCCCAAAGCTTGATGGAGTCGCGACCAGAATGCGGATGTAAACAATGAACCTCAGTCCGAAGTGATTGTTTTTGGCACTCCATGCAAACTAACAATCCGGGTACATATAATTGTGCAATTTGATCAGCGCGAAAGGTGGTGAGGATGGGAATAAAATGAGCCACTTTAGTCAGCGTGTCCACTATGACCCATATAGCATCGTTGCCTCGGGGAGTCCTGGGTAGACCGGTGATAAAGTCCATGCAGACATCATCCCATTTCCTTTGCGAGACGAGTAGAGGTTGGAGAAGTCCGGGGGGTTTTTGGTGTTCCGCCTTTACTTTGTTGCAGATGTCACAACAAGCGACAAAATATGCGATGTCCCTTTTCATTCCATCCCACCAAAATAACTGACAAAGGTCTTCGTACATTTTAATGCCGCGTGGGTGTATTGAATATGAGGATTCATGTGCTTCTGCCAAAATTTTCTTCCTCAATTCTGCTTGCTCAAGTACGCATATCCTTCCTCGGAACCTGAGTGTACCCAGTGCATCTCTTGAGAAATCTCGAGTCTTGCCTTCGTGCAGATTTTTGATATATACTTGCAGAATCTTGACTTCAACCTATGCTATGCGAATCTCCACTTCTAGCATAGGAGTTACTTCCAAAATATTCGCAAGGCCGGCATTTATAATTACCAAGTGTAGCTGAGCGATCTCCTGCTGGAGTTCTGAAGGCAAAGACTCCATCATGGCATTCAAGTTGGCAGGCTTGCGACTGAGGGCATCAACAACTACGTTGGCCTTTCCTGGATGGCAATTTATTTCCAAATCATAGTCTTTGACCAACTCAAGCCATCTTCAATAACTCGAAGGTTTAAGTCTGGCTGTGTGAATATATATTTGAGACTCTTGTGGTCGGTAAATATTTGACATCTCTTTCCAATGAGGTAATGTCTCCAAATCTTTAGCGAGTGCACAACAGCGGCTAGTTCCAAATCATGTGTAGGATAGTTTCCTTCATGAGGTCGTAGCTGGCGAGATGCGTAAGCTACCACCTTGTCGTCTTGCATAAGTACACACCCAATGCCCTGTCTGGATGCATCGCAATACACATCAAAGTTGCGGTAATTGTCTGGGGGAGTCAGGACTCACTACTGCAGGATGCTGCTAACGCGACACTACGATCAGAGACCCTTCGAGAAACTGTGTGCGATGCCATAATCGCAAACGGTGTTGTATGAAAACCATCAAAAATGTGTAAAATGTTTGTGATGACGGATGCATCAAACACGATTTAGGTTTTAGTTGCGTGTGCGATGAAGGGCATATGGTTCAGTTCAATGAACTATTTGCGATGAGATGGAACAAAAGAAACGGGCAGCCAGATGGAGGCGTGTGCGATACACAACATCGGTTCACTCGGATGAACTGTTTGTGATTAGGCAACACAAAAGAAACGGTCAGCCAGATCGAAGGTTTGTGTGATATACGACATGCGGTTCACTAGGATGAACTGTTTGCGTTGAGACATGAGAACAGAAACGATTCAACTTAACAAGATGTGTGTGATACGCGGCAAACAGGTCTGTAATCAGAAATGTGTCTGAAGACCGATAAGAACACAGACGGTTGCTGCTAATAAGACGTGTGTGTTGTGAGCAAACAATTGCTGGTATACAATTGTGTGTGATTGATGAAAACATCACCGACGGGTTCCATTGTTTAGTCCGTGTGCGATGTGATATTCTTTGTTCGCACACCATCTACGCTCTGTCTACAGAGCGTCAACATATATACTTAAAATACATCATTGCATAACCAAATTAAGCATACAATTACACAAGTGACTACACACATAACATTTGCACACACCAAAGTAAGAAATTACATGCATACTAAAGTAGGAGAATCGAGGATCTAATCATCTACTTATTGTTGCGACGACGCTTGCCATTGCTCTGCTTCCGGCTGGATCCCTGGCCGTTTTGGGGAAGGAGGGACTTCCGCAAGTCAACGATCCGCCGGTACATGTCCTAGCTCATGTACGCCTCCTTGTCCGCGTACACAACATGAGCTTTGTCGAGTTTCTCCAACTAGGCCGAGTGCCAGGCACGCTTGTCCTTGTTGCATGAATCCTTCATGTCTCTGTAGTAGGGGTCGATGATGGCCGCGGTGAGGTGAACCAGTGAGTCCTTCTCATGCTCCTTGCTGCCCCAGATCTTGTATTGGCCCTGGATGTCGACAAGATTCTGGCAGGCGATGCTCGAACTCTCGAGCGCCTTTACATTGTTGGTGATGTCCACCTGGCAAAACGCTCACAAGACCTTGTGGCCAGGTAGTAGTGGTAGACGAGGACGTGGTGGCGCATGCACATCTGGGCGATGGTGACCTTGGGACGAGACCCGGCACGAGCGCGGGTGTACTCAAGGTCGAACCCGACCACCTTGTACTTCTCCTCGGCAAGCAACAACTCCATGATGTGGATGGAGTGCTCCACCCAGACCGGGTCGTTGGTGTACACCACCGAGAGGTTCAGAAACCTTCTGTGGGTGTCCACCACAGCACGCATGGTGAACTGCTGCTTGTTGTCGGCAGCCGCTCGGAGCACCATTGGAGCTGCGCAGGATACCCTCAAGAATTTCTTGTGGTGTGTGTGCTTCTTGCAATGGTGGGGCGCGATCGAAAGGTTGAAGAGACACAAGGGTAGGTTAAATGGCCGTTGTAATAATAAATGGGGGCCGGCCGGCCTGTAATTGTCACGTCTTGTCACGACGTTCATATTGGAGAATTCTAGAATCCAGTGCACGATTGACAACACCACACCCCAGGCGTGGACACTCGAGTGTGACAATTAATTCTGCTTTCTACAGTGCACACGTTGGAAGAAACCAACTGTGTGCAATAATGTCGAAGATCGTAGTCGAGTTAGCTATACAGATCGTGTGCTGTGAGATCGACAAGGTAAACTGATTCAAGAATGGTTAATAAAATCTAAGACCATTTCATATTAAGGTCAAAGTAGTGCTAGCAATATACGAGTCTCATATGATGCCATTTCAACAAATGTACCACAAAAGCTCGAAATGTTACAAGGTTCAAATTCCAGAGTTATATGGCTCAAATTCGAAGATTACAAGGTTCAAACTGATATTAGAAATGAAATTCAGCTCATCAGCTGCAAACGCTCGCGCTGATGCGTTGAACATGGATATCAAAGAGGTTCAAACTAATATCACCGCTTCTAAGTCTAGCTTGAAGCCTCACAATTTTGCAAAGGGTCAGCCAACTGCGAAGTCATGTATGGGGTTGACCGATGACTTCGATTACTCTTTCATCGAAGTTCCAAAATGAAGTTCAACATTTTGGAGCCTACTCCATTCTGCCACAGCACCGGCGCTGATCAACAGACCACTCATTTTTGCGAAATAAATGTAGGGCAAACCTCATTTCCTTCAGCACCCTTACTCGAGAACAAAGAACACAGCGAATATAATCTCCGAGAAGGTCCTTCGATAGGAGTTCAAAGTAATTTCTGAGAGATGCAGATCTAGGCATTCGACGTGATTGTTATACTGTATCACATTATCCACCACTAGGCCTAATCTTATGTGCAAAAGAAGAAAACGTGTTAGTGCCTACATGCAGTTTTGAACACTACTACAAGACTAGCTTTTTGTTTTGCAGGATTTGTAAAATGCACTAACATGCCATCTTCGATCTGACATGATTAACATGGGCATTTGATTACATTCTAGAAAAATGTAGCCTTCTTCACAAGAGGTTGGAGTGGATGAAAAGTTCCCTAAGAAAACTAGTACAGATGAATCCAAAGGAGAAATTCTTATTGATTGTAACCATATGGATCAAGCAACCCATATGGGGGGGGGTGCATGTATGTACTGAAATCCTCCAAAAGAACCTTCAGAAATCATAGTACATATTCATTGTAAACTTGGAAAAAGGTGTCACAAATTGAACTCCCTTAGGGTCAACATTTAACAGGAAAGGAACATCACCTCGATATATAGCTTCTCCAGGCACGGAAAGCATCTTAGGAAACTGACAACTTGCTCCTGGTCGGGCCCGATAGATTCTAGTGCCAAGACCTTCACTTTGCGCAGTTTCGTGGTCAAGCTTGTCGGAATCATTTTCTGAATGACAGACGAACAAACATCTTCAAAATTAGAAATAATGTTAATTTGTAGAAGGAGAGGTAGAAGGCGGCTATTGTACCTGAACGGGTGTGGATCCAATAACAAGTTCGTAGTATTTGTTAGACGAGTAGCCCACCACTGTCAATTTCGGCGCAGACATTCATTCTTGTTGGACCTTCTTGATCAACTATAAGTAATCTCTCAAGTCTAGGTGTGTCCTGGATGACCATACCGTGGTCCACCTTTTGTGACGTCTTCCTGCCACACCAGCAACACACATAAATAGTCTGGAGAGTCACTGAGGTGATGTGGAAGGTACTCAACCCATTGATCGCCTGAAGATGAAGGTACTCGAGTGCAGTGCAGCCGCGGAGCAGGCGCTTCATGTCACCCTTTGAGAGGCAGACGGCGACGAGCTCGAGGTGCGTCATGGTAGAATAAGAGTGGGCGCGTCATTAAGGGGCGGGAAATGGCAGTTCCTAAACTCGGCGACGCGCAACGTGGGCGCGAGGCAGAGTGCGGACGTTGACAGCAACCACATATGCCCATCATCAAAAGTGAGCTCCTCGAGCTCATCTAGGGCGGGGGATTGGAACCAGTCATCAAGCTTGGCTCGGTCCTTGCAGTTGGAACGGAACTTGCCCATTCTAAGGCCTTTGGTTGGGCCAAGGTGACTGCCGAGGATCTTGGAGAACGCATCCAAGCTTTTGCGATAGCCATGGCAGAGCTCGTGGGTGTCGATGAGGTCGAGAGGGCTGGAGTTCTATAGGGGGCGCCACCGCCGGGAAAGGAGGGTTGTCCGCGCCCCATATTTGATTGGGAGGAGGGAGATGATGACTCTCAACATATTATCGGGGAGGCTGCTGATAAACTCTAGGCCTGCTGGAGTCACTTGTGGTTCTAGCTCGCCCCGCCTCCGCTTGTTGGCAGCCCCGTTCTCCACCTCCGGAGTCTCCTTGTCAGCGGTGCTTTCTGATAGAAATGGTAGTACAGGGAATATTTAGTTAAAATAGGGCAATGGAAAAGTGTATTGGTAACTAGAAGTTATTAGGTAGGAATATAGTAAGATAAGGAATAACCATTGGTTGCTTAAATACTACACAATTCATTTGACATTCTTGGGTAAGTCAACATATGCAAATAGTTGAAAAGAAAACTTACTTCGTACAAAGTGCTGACGGATGATTTTGTCGGGAAGTTAGCATATATCTCATGACCATGCCCTTCTATATGCGATTGCAATTTTAGTGCCAGCTTTGAGACATAAAACTTTGCAATTTCATTCCAAAAGCCGATGCCAAAATAGGAGTCACCACGTTCATCAAGTCTTCTGATGCAGCGATTGTAAATCCATGGTTTGTCGCATATGACATTCGTGGAGCCTTGATGTATGTAAAGGGAAAATTGTGCACTACATAATCTGTTGCATAGCGAGGGATGTCCTGCAGAAAATGGTAGGGTTGTTAAAGAAAATATGGTAACATGCAAATATGGGCCCAAATTGAAAGAACTATACGGCAGTTGAAATCAAAGGACAAAAGTCTATAATTAAATAGATAGGGTAAACATGATGTCATGGAAATATGAGAGTAATCTAAAGAACAATACACCACCGAGAGGTTCATGAACCTTCTGTGGGTGTCCACCACAGCACGCATGGTGAATTGCTGCTTGTTGTCGGCAGCCGCTCGGAGCACCATTGGAGCTGCGCAGGATACCCTCAAGAATTTCTCGTGGTGTGTGTGCTTCTTGCAATGGTGGGGCGCGATCGAAAGGTTGAAGAGACACAAGGGTAGGTTAAATGGCCGTTGTAATAATAAATGGGGGCCGGCCGGCCTGTAATTGTCACGTCTTGTCACGACGTTCATATCGGAGAATTCTAGAATCCAGTGCACGATTGACAACACCACACCCCAGGCGTGGACACTCGAGTGTGATAATTAATTCTGCTTTCTACAGTGCACACGGTGGAAGAAACCAACTGTGTGCAATAATGTCGAAGATCGTAGTCGAGTTAGCTATACAGATCGTGTGCTGTGAGATCGACAAGGTAAACTGATTCGAGAATGGTTAATAAAATCTAAGACCATTTCATATTAAGGTCAAAGTAGTGCTAGCAATATACGAGTCTCATATGATGCCATTTCAACGATTGTACCACAAAAGCTCGAAATGTTACAAGGTTCAAATTCCAAAGTTATATGGCTCAAATTCGAAGATTACAAGGTTCAAACTGATATTAGAAATGAAATTCAGCTCATCAGCTGCAAACGCTCGTGCTGATGCGTTGAACATGGATATCAAAGAGGTTCAAACTAATATCACCGCTTCTAAGTCTAGCTTCGAAGCCTCACAATTTTTGCAAAGGGGTCAGCCACTGCGAAGTCATGTATGGGGTTGACCCGATGACTTCCGATTACTCTTTCATCTGAAGTTCCAAAATGAAGTTCAACATTTTTGGAGCCTACTCCATTCTGCCGCAGGCACCGGCGCTGATCAACAGACCACTCATTTTTGCGAAATAAATGTAGGGCAAACCTCATTTCCTTCAGCACCCTTACTCTGAGAACAAAGAACCTGGCGAATATAATCTCCGGTAAGGTCCCTCGGTAGGAGTTCAAAGTAATTTCGGAGAGATGTAGATCTAGGCATTCGACGTGATTGTTATACTGTATCACATTATCCACCACTAGGCCTAATCTTATGTGCAAAAGAAGAAAACGTGTTAGTGCCTACATGCAGTTTTGAACATTACTACAAGACTAGCTTTTTGTTTTGCAGGATTTGTAAAATGCACTAACATGCCATCTTCGATCTGACATGATTAACATGGGCATTTGATTACATTCTAGAAAAATGTAGCCTTCTTCACAAGAGGTTGGAGTGGATGAAAAGTTCCCTAAGAAAACTAGTACAGATGAATCCAAAGGAGAAATTCTTATTGATTGTAACCATATGGATCAAGCAACCCATATGGGGGGGGGTGCATGTATGTCTTGAAATCCTCCAAAAGAACCTTCAGAAATCATAGTACATATTCATTGTAAACTTGGAAAAAGGTGTCACAAATTGAACTCCCTTAGGGTCAACATTTAACAGGAAAGGAACATCACCTCGATATATAGCTTCTCCGAGCACGGAAAGCATCTTAGAAGCCGACAACTTGCTCCTGGTCGGGCCCGATAGATTCTAGTGCCAAGACCTTCACTTTGCGCAGTTTCGGGGTCAAGCTTGTCGGAATCATTTTCTGAATGACAGACGAACAAACATCTTCAAAATTAGAAATAATGTTAATTTGTAGAAGGAGAGGTAGAAGGCGGCTATTGTACCTGAACGGGTGTGGATCCAATAACAAGTTCGTAGTATTTGTTAGACGAGTAGCCCACCACTGTCAATTTCGGCGCAGACATTCATTCTTGTTGGACCTTCTTGATCAACTATAAGTAATCTCTCAAGTGCAGGTGTGTCCTGGATGACCATACCGTGGTCCACCTTTTGTGACGTCTTCCTGCCACACCAGCAACACACATAAATAGTCCGGAGAGTCACCGAGGTGATGTGGAAGGTACTCAACCCATTGATCGCCTGAAGATGAAGGTACTCGAGTGCAGTGCAGCCGCGGAGCAGGCGCTTCATGTCACCCTTTGAGAGGCAGACGGCGACGAGCTCGAGGTGCGTCATGGTAGAATAAGAGTGGGCGCGTCATTAAGGGGCGGGAAATGGCAGTTCCTAAACTCGGCGACGTGCAACGTGGGCGCGAGGCAGAGTGCGGACGTTGACAGCAACCACATATGCACATCATCAAAAGTGAGCTCCTCGAGCTGATCTAGGGCGGGGGATTGGAACCAGTCGTCAAGTTTGGCTCGGTCCTTGCCGTTTGAACGGAACTTGCCCATTCTAAGGCCTTTGGTTGGGCCAAGGTGACTGCCGAGGATCTTGGAGAATGCATCCAAGCTTTTGCGATAGCCATGGCAGAGCTCGTGGGTGTCGATGAGGTCGAGAGGGCTGGAGTTCCATAGGGGGCGCCACCGCCGGGAAAGGAGGGTTGTCCGCGCCCCATATTTGATTGGGAGGAGGGAGATGATGACTCTCAACATATTATCGGGGAGGCTGCTGATAAACTCTAGGCCTGCTGGAGTCACTTGTGGTTCTAGCTCGCCCCGCCTCCGCTTGTTGGCAGCCCCGTTCTCCACCTCCGGAGTCTCCTTGTCAGCGGCGCTTTCTGATAGAAATGGGAGTACAGGGAATATTTAGTTAAAACAGGGCAATGGAAAAGTGTATTGGTAACTAGAAGTTATTAGGTAGGAATATAGTAAGATAAGGGAATAACCATTGGTTGCTTAAATACTACACAATTCATTTGACATTGCTGGGTAAGTCAACATATGCAAATAGTTGAAAAGAAAACTTACTTCGTACAAAGTCTGGACGGATGATTTTGTCAGGGAAGTTAGCATATATCTCATGACCATGCCCTTCTATGTGCAGTGCAATTTTAGTGCCAGCTTTCAGTACATAAAACTTTGCAATTTCATTCCAAAAGCCAGTGCCAAAATAGGAGTCACCACGTTCATCAAGTCTTACAAGAGTAGCGATTGTAAATCCATGGTTTGTCTTGCATATGACATTCGTGGAGCCTTGATGTATGTAAAGGGAAAATTGTGCACTACATAATCTGTTGCATAGCGAGGGATGTCCTGCAGAAAATGGTAGGGTTGTTAAAGAAAATATGGTAACATGCAAATATGAGCCCAAATTGAAAGAACTATACGGCAGTTGAAATCGAAGGACAAAATTCTATAATTAAATAGATAGGGTAAACATGATGTCATGGAAATATGAGAGTAATCTAAAGAACAATACATCATTAATTTTCCTAATATAGAAAGAAGAGCAGAAAAATATCCCCTTTGACGTATATGGTGCATGTGGCACCTTTTATCCAAATGTAGCAATATTTAGAATATGTTCAGGAAAGTAGGCCATGCCAACTGATTTATGGTGAGATTGAACATACCGCTCGTGTCCTCAAGTTACCTGGTACGATGAGATGGAATCTCTAGCGGAAGTCGCTAAGTCCTGAAGTATCGGCGCACTGTACATGCTATGAATGAACGAAAGCCCTCAAATCAGCTCGAATAAAAATGAAAAATTCACGGCAGTTTCCGCTGGGTGATTAAAGGAGGCAGATGAACTGGGATAAGAGATGAGATAATATCTCGTTAAATTAGTTACCTTGTTGTCCATGAGAAAGAACCTTCAATACGGCAGATTCCCCAACCGAGCGGAGCTGGGTCGACCGCGAGCAGCGTCGAGAAAGTTGATGGCGATAGGCGGCGGCAAGCGGAAGTGGCGAAATGCAGTGGGCTTTGCCGGCAGCCTGGCGGCGGCGGCAGTCGTCGAGCTAAGTGTTTATTACCGCGATAGGCAGTGCCATGGTATAGACGCGGAGGAGCTTGTGCAGGTGTGAATGGGGAACGTACCGGAGGGGCCGAGATGGGTGGCGGGCGGGGTGAGGGTTTTTGTGACGTGGGGATGGTGATGGTTTTCTTTTTTCCTTTTTTGAATTGGGTGGTGAGGGTTTTCTGTCCCACAAAGAATTTTGGGGGCGACAGTTTGCTAGAGTGAACCGTGTGTGATTGACGTAGCAGGCAAAATGATAGTCATTGCACATGGTTCCAATTTTGGGAACCGTGTGTGATTGACGTACTACCTCCGTCCTGGTTTATTGGTCCGCCGTTGTAATTTTTACCAAAATTTGGCGAAATATTTAACATACTCAGATATAGATAATAAGCGTACACGTACATAAGAATAGTTCAACCATAAGGACATAGTTCAACCTCTCATTAAGCATACTCAAGCATACATAGTTTGACCATCCCACATCTCATCTCACATGCGCCCGGCATGATCCTGAAGCTTCTCTAGGTACTCGGCGTATGCGTCGTGCGCCACCCTGTGAGAATACTTCTGCTTGAAGGAGCCAACGACCCGTCCTCTTGCATGCACAAGAACACTTAGATACGCGTCATGAATCTTGTGGTTGCAACATGGGCATCCATAGTCATCGTTCCAGGTCCTAATACGCATGTTATGCATTCCCGCATAAAGCTCCCTTAGGATTCGCCTCTTGTACCTCCTCTGGGCATCTTCATCCTCGTTGTCCACATCGTCAGATAGCACCTACACATATAGTAAAACAAATTTGGCATCAAATCACTGATTACATGCCGTGAAGTAGGATTAGGAATTTATGGCTATTTATTTATACATATTCAGAGATTATGGTTTGATTTTTAAGCACAGTCGTCTATGTACAGACCAATCTTGAAGAAAATAATGGCACAAACATATGTAGGTCATTCAAAAACAATTGTCAAGTCCTGGCTAGGAATTATTAGCACGAACACTAACCCTAGTCGGATTACTAGAAGAAATCATTTGCACAGATGAAACAACTAATCACTTATCACCTGTACCATTCAAACAATCTATACACTACATGAATCTAACGAAACTTACTCGGATTTCATGGATTAGGAGAACATAACCACAAGATTTCTATTCCAAAAAGGGGCAGGCAGGAGTAACCAGAGAAACCATATGATCTATTTGACACATAAATGGGTATAGATGACTAACCAGCTGTCCATCGTCATCGGAGTCGTCGCTGGAGTGGTTGTCGGAGTCGGTGTGGAACTCCGCCTCCGGCTAGGGAAGCTCGACGCCGTCGACGAAGTTAGGGTGCAGCTATAACTCGCCAGCGGTGACGGCAACCTCTGTCTCCATCTCCACGGCGTGCTCCGGTGCTTTAGCAGCCCCGGCGTCGCCACTCCCTCCGATGGGCCGCTTCGACGGCATCCTCATACACTGACGGCTTTGAGGACTGAGAGTGGCGTCGAGGTTACAAGCGGAGAGAGAGGATTGTGTGTGCGTAGCGAGGATGGAGGGTGTGGCCGCTCGGGTGCACCATTAATATGGAGTAGTGGGAGTTGTGGGAGAAAGGCGGGTGGTGGTCAAACCGATGGCTCGCCTCCCGGTGAGCCCGCACACCGGACTGCTGGCATGCCTACCAAAGTTTCACACAGCTACTCGCACGCCTCCGGATGACACTGCGTAGCGAGCACGCCTCCGTCAATTAACACACATGCACGCATGCCTCCCCGTCTGCCTGCACGGCGGACTGCTCGCATGCATCCCGTCAACTCACGCCTGCTCGCACGCCACACGGGTCGCGCGGCAGCACGTATATTGTTTTTCTATTTGGATGATTAATGCTGCCACTTTGTTGCTTAACCGAAGCATGGCACGTATCCATTGTTGGTCTAACACTCACTGTTCAAATAAATAATCCATTTGGGATATTAGTTCCCAATTATTAATAATCTCTCGTCTGTAATTAGATAAAGATTACATCAAAACTGGTCTCAAATTTGACAAAAAAAGTACAATGCCACTTTGTATTGGTGTCCATATGACAACACGATAAGTTTCATGAACTTCAAATAAGTTTTGGATGTACTAGAATTTAAAAATCAAGATTCTCAATGTTTGAAATTTGTTGCACGGGGAGTAAACATGCACCCAGTGAGACACATGTGTTTTTGCAATCCATTTAGGCGCACTGTCATGTGTGCATGTAGCTCAAATTTGATTTTTGCATATTATACCCATAGAAAATCAATCAATCAATGTACTAAAATGTCTTAATGATCTCTGTGTTTTTTTGAAATTAAAACGTCCCTCCTTTGGTAACATGTATGTTCACCGCGGGATAATTAATTTAACATGCATCGTAGTTGCGGTGGATTCGCGGTGTGTGTGTGTGTGTGTGTGGGTGTGTGCATATGGGGGTGGCGGGTGGCTCACAGTACACTACGAGTTGTGAGCCACCGTGTGGGTTGGCCGTTTTGTTAGGCAGGCTGGTGCCACATCAGAGTCGTGAAATCGTTATTTAAAACATTACACAACCCTTTCATACATAAATGTTTTGGCAACATGCGGTCGATGGTTTTCCTACACGACACTCGATACTCGCGTGTGACGCTTTTTGTGGGCCCGCGAGGTCGTCGTCCATCACTTTGACGAACAGCCAACAGTGAGGTTAATTTGACCAGCAAGGTAGAATCTTTTTTGTTTGTGTTATGGTGGTATATAGTACACGTCGAAGAGGTGGGAGGGGACTAGCATATATACTATACGTATGAGTCCTTGAACAAGTACACATCACTCAGTGTCGGGACTTTTTGGTTACCGAGGCACGTGCCACATCAAAATCGTGAAATTGGTTATTCAAACATCACACAACACCTTTTTGGGCCACATGCATATATATCCTAGCTAGGACACTCACATGTGACGCTTCCATCTGTGGGCCCACAAGGCCATCGTCGATGCATGCATGCATGCATCACTTTGACCTACACCGGGAGAGGTTAATTAATTTCACCATCGACGAGGATTCTTTTGGGTTGTACATATATTACGACAGGAGCATATAGTATGCGGTGAAGAGGGTGGAAGGGGACCATCATATGTAGTACGCTTGATATGAACCTCACTCTGTGTGGGTGCATGGTTTACGGTTTTTGAGGCATGTGGCACATCAAAGTTGTGCATTTTTGGTATTCAACATATATATGTTTGGCCCACATGCAAAGCCGTGGTGGTTGTCCTCTCGCTCCCACTTAAGCGGTTATCAGCGATATCGATGATTTCCATCTGTGGGCCCGCTTGGTCCATCACTTCTTTTTGCCTGACAACAAGAGAGGTTAATTTGACTTAGGAGGGGATTATTATTTTTGCTCTAGGATGACATGCATGATACACTTTGAGCACACACATATGCATGTGTACGCATGAATCCCTCCCATCGAGTCGAAGTGGCTAGTACAACGACACCATCATGAACCGATCTCGCTCTGTGTGGGGAGCTAGTGTACAATTTTTGATACACGCGCCAGATCAATGTTGTGTATTCAAACATCCATGCATGCATCACCTCCATACATATGCATGTAGTGGTTGCCTTCGAACGATACACTCCCTCGCGTGGTTACTGGCGACAAGCCTATATATTCGTGGGCCTGCATGGACATCCATGATCACCTTGACCAACAACAAGATAGGTTACCATGGCGGATTCTTCATTTTGTTCGTGTTATCGTAGTATAGGTCATGGTGAGATTCAGACCTAATTAAGTTTGAGTGTATATACTATGCACGCGTGCATGCATATATGAATCCCCGTCGTTCGCTTGAGGTGTGGTGTAACATACATATGCATCATCAACCTAACCCTCACTCAGTGTGGGGATTTCTAGTTCGAAATCACGGTGCCACATCAAAGTTGTTCATTGTTACTCAAAAACACACCTCTCCATACATATGTTTGGGCCACACACATGCAGTGGTTGTCTTCGGGGACTAGCTACTTGCATGATTATTGGCGAGCTAGCCCATCTTCGGGATCGCATGGACGACCATCACTTTGACCGACAACAAGAGAGAGGTTGTACGACCAAGGTGGAATATTCTTGGTTCGTTTTACGATCCATCTTGGTGAGATATATGCCTCTCCGGCTCGCCGACTGAAAGTGTGTGTGTGTGTGGGGGGGGGGGGGAGTTGCTACATCGCACTTTGCTAGGTGCACCTCGGTTGGGGGGGGGACATGCATTCATAGCTTAATTAGGATTCCCTTTGTGGCGACACGAGGAGGGTTGGGGGCTACTAGCTACTTCGCACTTTGCTAGGTGAACCTCGGTTGTGGGGGGAGGGGGCAGGCTCATAGCTTAGGATTCCCTTCGTGCCGACACGAGAGGGGGCTGCTAGCTACTTCGCGCTTTGCTAAGTGAACCTTGGTTGGGGGGCATGTGCATTCATAGCTTAGGATTCCCTTCGTGCCGACACGAGGGAGGGGGCTGCTAGCTACTTCGCACTTTGCTAGGTGAACCTCGGTTGGGGGGGCATGCATTCATAGCTTAGGAATCCCTTCGTGCCGACACGAGGGAGGGGGCTGCTAGCTCTACTTCAGACTTTGCTAGGTGAACCTCGGTTAGGGGGCATGGATTCATAGCTTAGGATTCCCTTCGTGCCAACACGAGGGAGGGGGGCTGCTAGCTACTTCACACTTTGCTACAGTGAACCTCGGTTGGGGGGGCATGCATTCATATATAGCTTAGGATTCCCTTCGTGCTGACACGGGGGAGGAGGGGGGCCGCTAGCTACTTCGCACTTTTCTAGGTGAACCTCGGCTGAGGGGGAGGGGTCATGCATTCATATATAGCTTAGGATTCCCTTCGTGCCGACACGAGGGAGGAGGGGGTCTGCTTGCTACTTCGCACTTTGCTAGGTGAACCTCGGTTGAGGGGGAGGGGGCATGCGTTCATAGCTTAGGATTCCCTTCATGCCGACACGAGAGGGTGGGAGCAAGCAGTACAGTGCGCTTTGCGAGAGAGGTGCCACATCGAAGTTGCATTTGGTATTTGAAAAATCAAACCACCCTTTTGATACATAAATTTGGTCCACATGCAAGTGTGTTCGTGTTCTCACCCTCTCCCGCGTCATTTTTCGCCAAATTTATGAACATTAGACAAGTCGGATGACGCAACAGACACGGTTCACTCAAACTAACCATGTGCTACGCCGGTGCATCTGTCAGGCGCACATCTGCACAGTACATTGGGCTCCACGAGGCTCCCCCTCTCAAAAATATCTGCCCGCTTCGAGGGTTTTTCTGTTTCGTAACACACGGTTGTTATCTCCGGACCGTGTGTGATGTTTCTTGTTCCCAATCCCGCCTGCATAAAAAATATCTGCCCGCCTCGAGGGTTTTTCTTTTTCATAACACACAGTTGTTATCTCCGGACCGTGTGCGATGCACTATCATCAAAATTTTCAATAGCCCGGCATTTCACTCCCGCGTTTGACTCCCGCACAGTAAAATTTTCAGTACCCACGTCATTTCCTCAAACACCCCGCGCCCCCTCCACGCACACACACACACACACACACACACACACACACACACACACACACACACACACACACACCAAAACCTCCTCGAGCGTGCACGCGTGCACACACACACCCTCCCTCGCTCGAAACCCTAGCAAAGTCCCCGCCGCAAGGCCTCCATTGTCAACATTTGTCGGTTTGCCCATGCAACTTACCCACCGATCTCCATACCCAGGCCGCCCTGAGTTTCTTAGATGACGCCTGCCAAACGCCCCCTTTCCTACAGATCCCCATCCCCATCCCCCACTCCAGAGCGTCACAGCCTAAGCCCGGCTACGCTTCCCGTGGAGCTCGAGGAGCGACTGGCCCAAAAGAGGTGTATAGCGGTCTCTTCGCCCGACGACGCCGAGGAAGCTAACGACCATTACTGGCGGCAGGCACTCAAGTAGCAGGCCAGAGTATGCGGGCATGTCTCGTCCGTCGGCTACGACATCGAGGTCATCGACAGTGACGCCCTGAGGCGGGATGTGTCAAATTTTAAGTGGCCCACCCCCAACCCCTCGGGTTCAACCGCCGTCGATCTCATCCATGGCCCCGCCGCTGATCTCCTCTGGCTCGCTGTCAACAATTTGCCATTCAACATCGCCATCGAGCCTCTTTTGTCATTTCTGAAGGACATGTTCTGCGATGCTGGCTTGGGATCCACAGCTTCCAAGTCAGACCTCATCGACGGCGACCACGAGGAGGGCACCCTCTCCGTCTTTTCCAAGGGGAAAGAGCCCATCTGCTCTTCCAAGGGGAAAGCGCCCATCTGCGACATCAGGGAGGGCACCCTACAGCCGTGCTCTTCCAAGGGAAGGATCCCATCTGCGACAACATGGAGCGCATCCAGGGTCCGTGCTCTTCCCACGGGAACGAGCCCATCTGTGACAAGTGAGGAAACCCATGATTTGTTTATTTCAGTTGTTCATAATGTGATGGTCTATATGTGCAATTATTTACTGTGCAGTACATTTCATCAATCTAGTTTTAAACATACCGATAGGAATGCATATATTTGCTTGCTGTTAAGCCTGTTATAGCTAGCATATGCCTCTTTTGAAGTTTTTTGATTGTTCGGTTGTTTGTAGTTAGCATATGTTCAGTTTCAAATGCTATCTTTGGTTGTTAAGTAGTATGCCTTGTTTATTCGATTATTCACAACGTGATGTTCTATATGTGCAAGTATGAACTGTGCAGTTCAATTTCATCAGTACCAGTTTCAACAATACCACTATGAATGACTACATTTGGTTGCTGCATCTTGTAGTTAACACACGTTTCCATTTTTATTTAACCATAACCAATGTACTTAGACCGGCACAATACCAGATTGAATGCCCATGTTTGCTTGTTGTTAAATGTTAGGCCTGTTGCAGTTAGCACACCTTTCCACTTGTTTTGCTTCACTAGCATGCTTAAACCTGCACACTGAAGCTATCTTTTGGAGATTATTTTGTCTGCCATGTGTAATATTTGTTGATGTTTAGCTTGTTGTGCTTAACATGCTTCTTGACGTACCTACACAGGACAATTTTGGGAACAACTGTTGTTTTCCATCAAGGTTAGTTTCATCCCATGGCTTATATCTGCTCACTGTTTAGGATATCCATAGCTGGTACCATATAGGTCGACGGCTGATAAGGGACTAATGGGTGAATCGGACTTTTAACTGAATATATCTGCAACCCATTTTTCCTTAGGTTAACTAGGGCCATATGTAATATATCTGAGGCTACATAGCAACATGCACTGTACTTAATGTCTAAATATGCAATCCTAGGATACATAGCAACAAGGAAGAGTGTTACATTAATGTTCTAATGATGTCTAGATATACGTAGAAGAGCAGCAGCAACAACAGCAACAACACAACCCTGTTTGGATACTCAACTTAGCTAGAGGTTAGAGTTAGTTTCTAGCTCATTACTAACCCTGAACTAACTCCATCCAAAGAGTTGTTTGGATGGCAGGGTTAGATTGACAATAAATGCACTAGGAGAACTAGATCCAATTAGCACCTCTTGGGTTGGATACTAGTTTTTTTGGGTGGGTTATAGATGCAACTAGCTCAAACTAGCCCTCGTGTTTAGATATACTTTAGGGCTATTTGATCCCGAACTAGCTCAAACTAACTGTAACCTGTGGATACTGCATCAGATAATTTTTAAGAACGAACTAAACTCCTTTCGGGCCATAATATAAGATGTTAATTCATCTAATATGTGAGTACATTGGATGTTATAAGATACTCCCTCCGTTCCTAAATATTTATCTTTTTAGAGATTTCAAATGGACTACCACATACAGATGTATATAGACATATTATAAAAGAGTATTGTACTACATCATTGTGCAATTGCTGTTTAGCTTCTAATATTAACTTGGTGCTTTTAGGTACATATGGCATTGGTAAATATCCGTGTTTCAACCCTTTCTAAGTATGGGGCAACAAGATATCGATGAACCAGCATCAAGTGAGGAAGTTGATAAAGATTGTTAGTAAAATGGGTCCAAAGATGGCAATTAAACTATTTGTTTACACTTTATCCAAGACAACAGCAAACTGCAGGATGGTAAGTAACAACTATGCAGCCTTCTTTTTACTGCCCATAATGAGTTGTGTTAGATGACAATGTCTGAAATCTTATTCCTTTGCAGTGGTTGCCAAAGCAGTTTACTCAAGATTACCTATCAAACTACATGATTGGTGGGCATGCAAAGGTTAAAGTATTTCTACCAGAACACGATGATTATCTAGATGTTTTCATGAATACCATGAAGGATGGGCGGTCGGCCATCACAAGGGGTTGGACTAGAGTCGTGCGTGCCTTCTGCATGGTGGAGGGCACAATATGGGAATTCTGCTTCACCTTGTTCAGCAACCAAAATATATTTTGCCTCTTTCTTTACCGTCTTTAATAGTACAAGTATACAACTGTGGTTCATCATTCTTTATTTGGTTCTTATGTAATTCTTGAACATATGTACCTATGAATTGAATAATGCATTGGTTGTTTGAACCTGATGGATATGAATAAAGCTGTAGCATACATTCAAATCCAAATCCAAATCCAAATCCGGTACAATTTGGAAAAGCACCAATTAAATTACGGTGAAATTACGCTCTCTAGGTTGTTATGGCACACACGGTTGGTAAAAACACAAACGTTTGCGATATGCACCATAACCTGAGACGGTTCACAGAGAGGAAATATGTGCAAGCATGCACACAGTTGCCGTTTGCAAAGCGTGTGCGATGTCAGCCAATATCACAAACAGTGCAGGCAAAGTAAACATTTGTGCTAGTTGCCTTATCGTACACGATTCACAACCATGAACTGTTTCTGATGAAGTATGCATCGTAAACGTTGCACCACATAATAGCGTGTGCGATAGTTGTCGTGTACGACGATGTTACGACGGTTCGACGTTTCGTAATCCTGTCCGACACTCGTACGACGATTAGCTAACCTTCTTAACGGCGAACCGTTTGTGATGGGCCGCGCATCATACACGTTCTATGATAGTGAACTGTTTGTGATGGGCCGCGGATCGTAAACGTAGCACCACAGAATACCGAATTCGATGGCAATGCAAGCAGAAACGAGTAGGAGTACTGTAGGGGCCCTATCCCCGACGGTTTCTGGGTCGTGTGGGAAGGACCCCCTATCGCCCACACTCATTTGGTGACGGTTCCAAATGCCGTCACAAAAATGGGTTTTAAACCATTTGTTTAGGACCGACACGCACCGGTGACTGGTGCTGATGTCAATCTGGTTTTTAGCTCGTTAAAGCTCTGCTCGCAATCCTCAGTCCATTCAAACTTCTTGTCTTTCTTGAGGAGTTCTGTCATTGGCTTGGCAATTTTGGAGAATCCTTCGATGAACCGACGGTAGTACCCGGCTAATCCAAGGAAACTCCGGATTTGGGATACTGTCGTGGGTGCTTCCCAATCAAGCACATCTTTCACTTTGCTAGGATCCACTGCGATACCTTCTGCTGAAATAACATGCCCCAAAAACTTGACTTGTTTGAGCCAAAACTCACACTTGCTGAATTTTGCATATAGCTGATGTTCACGGAGTCTTTGTAAGACTGCTTAGAGGTGTTCCGCGTGTTCTTCGTTACTCTTGGAGTATATGAGAATATCATCGATGAAAACCACCACAAACTTATCCAAGAATTCCATGAACACCTTATTCATCATATGCATGAAAAAGGCGGGGGCATTTGTGAGACCGAAGTACATCACTGTATATTCATAGAGACCGTACCGGGTAGTGAACGCGGTCTTAGGAATATCTTCCTTCTTGATTTTTAGTTGATGATATCCAGTCCTTAAATCAACCTTGGAGAATACTTTTGCACCACTAAGCTGATCGAACAAGTCATCAATCCTTGGTAGTGGGTATTTGTTCTTGATTGTGACATCGTTCAACTGATGGTAGTCAACGCACATTCTTTTCTACAAATATTGCGGGTGATCGCCATGGTGATGAGCTTGGGCGGATATAACCTTTCTGCAACATCTCATCAGGCTATTTCTTTAACTCCACTAATTCTTACGAAGGCATTCGATAATACTTCTTGTATAGCGGTGCGGTTCCGGGCACAAGATCAATTGCAAACTCAAGCTCTCGGTCCGGTGGCATGTCTGGCAATTCTTCCGGGAATACATCGGGAAACTCACTGACCACAGGAATTAATCCCAACTTGTCTGCCACAGCGGTGAAGACCATTTCTTTCTTGGGTATACTTTTGCGGGCATAGAATTTTGTAGTCTGCCCTTCCTGATTGTCAAGGTGACTTCTCGGGTCGCACAGTTTATGCATACTTGATATTGAGTCAACCAGTTCATTCCCAAAATGACATCCAACTTGATAGACTCAATGACTATCAAAGCGGTTGGAAATCGGACCCACTTAATATCAATTTCCAAATTCCGGCAGACTAAATTGCTTTGGAGCACAGATCCCAGGGACTGAACCAGCATACTTTTTTCCCAAAAGCGAACAAGGAAATTTGTTTTGGGCAACGAAACTTCGAGAAACAAAAGAGTGGGAAGCCCAAGCTTTGAATAAAATTATTGTGGGTATGTTATTAACAGACAACATACCAATGACGACTTCGGGGTTTTCCCGAGCCTCGTCTGTGGAGAGGTGATGAACTTGCCCTTGGACGATCTGCTGGGTATGATATGGCCCCATGTGATTGACATGCGGCCGGAACGGGGCATTTGACTTCTTGGGACACTGCCTGGCATAATGTCTGGTCTGTCCACAACTAAAGCAGGCATTGTTGCGCTGGCGCTCCTCGTGTACTGGACTGGTCACGACATTCTTGACTTGAGTAGTGGTCTTGTTCACATTCTGTTGCCAATTGGGTTTGTACTCCACTTGAGTCTGTTGCTAGGTACGGGCCTTCTCTATGGGCTGTCCATCCTTCTTCAGCTCAAATTTACTCTTGTGGTCATTGTTTGTGGGTCGGTTGTCTTGCACAGGCTTGTATTCTCTTTCTGCGATGAGGGCCTTATTTACCAGAGACTAAAAATCTGGAAAATCGAGCATGCAGAGAGCACTCCTGAGGTGTTGATTTAATCCTCCAAGGAACCTGTCGACCCTCCTTTCTTTCGTGGCCACATCATAAAGGGAATAACGTGCCAGATGGTTGAATTTGTGCAAATATTCATTTACTGACAGACTTCCTTGAGTGAGACCAAGAAATTCGCGTTGCTTGACCTTCATGATACCAGCTGGAATATGATACTTGAGAAATTGGTCCTTGAAATTAGTCCACGTAATTTCTTCTCCCGCGGGCCACAGAGCTTTAGCATTATCCCACCATATAGCAGTGGCTCCTTCAAGATAGTAGGTAGCGAACGGAACCTTGTCAGCTTCTTCAGTGCGAGCAATTTCAAGTTTCTTCTCAATGGTTCGTAACCAATCGTCTGCTTCCAAAGGGTCAACCACTTGAATGAAACTGGGAGGCTTAGTCCTTTGAAAATCTGACAGCTTGGAGTGATGGCATTTTGATTCCCATTCTGCCCAACCATAGCTTGCACACTTTTTAACAGCTCAATCAGATGATTGTTCCTTCTTTCCTCAAACATGCGCATAATGTGTTCAGTGGAGGGTGGATTTGGCGCTGGAGGTGGTGGCTGCGGGTAAAGCTCGGGGGAGTGTCCTGCCCGTCTTGCTGAGCAACAAACAGAGACATCCTCACAAGCCTGTGTGCTGCTGCTTCCCCGCGTCATCCTATTGTCTATGTTTCCCAATAAGAGCAACCGTGATGAGAAACATCCAAACATGGGAGGAAAAGACAGTGACAAACCCGAAAGAGCGAAACGAACGAACCAAAAAAAACACGGGGATCGAATAAAAGTTCCGACATAATTATACATAGACTCATACATGAAAGATAAACATCATGGCTGGTGCGATTAGTATCATACATGCAACGATACATCATGGCTCATACAACTACATCTGTACATGACCACTGCGGATACTCAGACGCTCTAAGACTCTGCCGGTGCTGTCGGATCCTCTCGTGAGTCAGACCCAGATCCTGAACTGACGGCGCCAACCCCTGGTTAAAGGTAACACGACGACGCTACCTCGAGGGCTCTCCCTCAGGGGTAGGCGCGGGATGAGAAGGGATCATGGGAGCTACAGGGGTAGCAAGAAGAGACACCCACTCAGCAGGAGCATTGTGTGGGTTCATGGTCGAGGTACCCGAGCTACTCTGGGGAGTAACCGGAGAAATAGGCGAGCTAGAATTGGGCACAATATAAGGAGTAAATCCCATAGAGGGTGGAGTAGGGTAGGATTTAGCGGCGGCTAAAGCAGAACGAGCACGATTCAGCTCTCGAGCCAACTCGTGAATCAGAAGATACCTAGCAGTGATATATCGAGAAAGGTGGCTAGTGTCACTATCAGACGTCGCATCAATGGAATGAAAGCGAACACGACCATCATCGTGCAAAGATTGGTAGAAACGAAAACCTGGATGGTTCTGCATCTGAGCCTCTGTATAGCGTAACTCAACAAGAATCTCGAATGCAGCATACTAGACGGCCTGAGCGGCGGTGGATGCATAACCGCTTCGAGAGGTACAAGTGTAAGAGCCTGTTGACGAACTGGTGCGCAGAGTAACCACTTCGTGATACACGGAGTCGGCTAGACGCTCTCGGTACACCCGATATGCTGGGTCGTCGCCGTGAGGGTATAGTCGACGCCACACACTACGAAGAAGATGCAGTGAGGTGTACGGCATCAGCTGCAACTAACACGGATACGGAATCGGAGCCATCTACACTCACAACCATTAGTGGGTTAGAAATAAAAATAGAACGAGTGCATGCAATGCAACAAACAGCTCTAGACACTACCAGCACTCACCTTGTACTCTAACTAGCATCCAACTAAACGTCGGTAGTCTAGCGTGTCCTACAGTCAGCGCTGCTCTGATACCAAGCATTGTGGCACCCTTGCTCAAAGCGACCGGTTTACCTTGCATTGCCAACCCAGAGATCATGTCTTCTGGTAACACACAACATCTTGGTACAGAAATCACCGCTTTATTGAAATGAGCGGAAGCATAGTGTGACATTACATCAAGTTGCGAGGCCAAGCGGCACACTCGGTGCGGCTGAACAATATGTACATTATTTAGTGAACATAAAAGGGTCTCGAGCACGACATCTACACGGCAGCAAAACAACGATGTAGCGGGACTCCATAGCACAGGGACACCGATGTGGGCACGGTCTAGACACGGCAGCACTCCGTTCCAGTTAGACTTTCCTGAAATCTGGCATAACATGCCAGGTTAGCACATTGAATGTACTTGCAAGCTCACAACAAACATAACCATAATGACAAACAATATCATGACATTTAATCAAGTTAAAATGCAAACAACGTCATGGTACTCATGCAGTGAAACCAAACTTGTGCCTCGAGTCACCCGGACTCTCTTACCAACAGGTCGCCTCACAACTGAACAGTGCTCAGGACGAAGCATGAACGGAACCACACTTGGTTCAACTGGTTACCTCGTCACGAAACAGTGATCACTCCCAGATCACAAATGATACCACAACAGTCAGTCATACTGACATCTTCATGCTCCAGCGAGTGCAATGCAAATAACTTAGTGTGCAAGTTTTATTATTCAAAGTTGATCCATGGTGTCACTTACTTACGAACTAGGCCCTTATCTACGGGCGCGGCTATCGATAGATTAATACACTCTGCAGAGGTAGTGCACTTTACCCGCACCACGGAATCCATGGCCTCGCACTCCCATTCGGGTGGACCAACGACATTCCGACAGAACTCTCCCGTTGCCAAGACACTCTTACGGCCACTCCGACCAACTCCCCACTGGGCTTAGTCCTGGGTGACCCAGCCTACCAAAGGCAAAACAACCACTGTCATGGCAAATAAACAGTCCCCAATGGGGACACAGTACCATAACAACAACGGGTCCACAAGATTATGTCTGGTTACCGGGCCAGGGTAACGCACGCCCATAACCTTCCCTCATTGGAGGCACTGACAAAAGGCATGACAACAGGATGACTAACAGCCTCCCCATAAAAGGCAAATGTGGTTGCACTTGTCAGCCCGATTCAGTAGCACCATGACCCGACTAACTTTACGTTCAAGTTCAATTATCATCAGGTTTAACTTGAAATAAAATGCTCGAGTCAATATATGCCATGCTTATGCAGCCATATAACATGCATCACATATCACTTAGAAACAACAGATCAACTTCATTCAAAGTTCTACTTGCAAAAACTTAACTTTCAACAGTTCTGGTCTTTTCTTACTTGTTATCTATACTCATCACTTTAGTTGGAATTTATCAAATAAAACTCATTCTAACATATAGGAAAAATAGAACCGATGATCATATTACCATAGTCATGACAAATTTACTTAGGTCAACTACTCAAGCTGTGTCTCACTAGTTCAAGCATTCACTTCTGTTAACTAAGTATTTTGATCATGACAAACTAAATAACACAAGCGTTATTTATTTTTAATACTACATGAAATGAATAACATATAAATTCAAGTAGAAAATCAGGAATATTGCAAAGACACCATGATAATGTTGTTGTGGCTTGCCTTAGTGCAGAGGAGCTTCACACTCCTCCTGGATGCCTTCAAGACAAGCTTCACCTTCTGAAAATAATTCAAATGACAAAAAAGAAATATCAAGAACACTTTTTAAAATTACCAGAAATTCTAGGTAGCAATGAAAAATCCCATCTTGGGTGTGCTGCTAGGATTTTACAGTAAGAACAGAGTGCAAAAAGAATCAACTCATTTCGACTTGTAGAATAAGAGGTATAGCTGGCCAAAGTTCTGGTAAAATTTGAACTAAATTTGAATTAAAAAGAAAACCCAGAGGGGGTGACGTCGAAGGCGTAAACCGCGTGGGCGCCACCACTCATACCGCTTCGGCCGCGGCCTGAGTGGCTGACAACGGGCCCCAGCGGTCAGGTCAGAGGGGGAGAGAGAAGGAAATAGAGCACGGCGAGGCTCCGCCGGAGCTCATGCCGGCGAGGAGGGCTCCTTGGCCAGATCCAAAGGGATAGATTGGAGAGGAGATCGAGACGCACCTTCCCGTACCCGTAGCGTGGCTAGGTGGCCGGACGGGGTCGGAATATAGCTCTCCAGAGGTGGCGGCGGGCGGGGCTCGTCGGAGTTGGCGATTCCGGCGAGGCAGGGCCGGTTCAGCAGCTCCAACGGCACCAGCACGCACCAGTGAACCACCACAGACACACCGGGGAAGTTGGTGGAGCTCGAGCGGCTCTGGAAAGGGAAGGGGCAGAGGACGGGGATCGCCGGCGAGCTCAGGGCGGGGCGACGGCCGGAGGCCTGACCGGCCGGGCTGCGGCTTCCTACGGGGTCCTGGGGGTGTGGTGAAGGTGAGTGTGAAGAAAAACGAGCTCGAAGGTGTGGTATATATAGGTGAGGCCGAGGCGGGGATCGACAGCTCGCCGGAGCTCCCTGGAGTGTCGCCCGGCGATGAATGGCGTTAGTGAGAGAAGGGGAAGACGCCGGAGATCAGGCGGAGGCTGTAGACGAGCGACGACGAGCACATGAGCGCGGTATGCGACGAGCACAGGGGCATGGGCGCACTGTTTCCTTGGCCACGCCGTGCCCGTGCTTGCTGCGGCAAGCTCCGAAGTCGGCGTGCGCCAGGGTGGAGTTATGGAGGTGCAAACGAAGATAGGGCGCGGTTTGGCAAGGTGCGGCGGTCGGGGCAGCGAGCACGCGCGCAACAGAGACACTGGCGCACTGCAGAGCGCGTTGACCGCATGCCAACCCCCTTGGACTCTCGTGGTCACCTTGTGAACTTTGGCATCAGGCTGAGCTAAGCGTAAACACCATGTCTGGCAGCTAGTCCTTAGTGGTTTTTGCCTTTTTGTAAGGTTGGCTAGGTCATAGGTGAACTGTGGGAGTGGCTTTCTTCCTGGCAAGTTTCTGGAGAGAAACTTGTGAGCTTCACTGAGGAAAATTTAGTGAGAATTAAAGGCTGTGCTTTGGGGTTTAGTAATCTCTTAGGAGGGTAATCAAGCTTTGAAAAGATCAAGCAAAAATATACTTGTTGTACAAAGTGATCATTCTGTCCAGAAAAGAAATGATTTTCTGTAGCAAAAATATTACAAAAAGTTATGCAATATTTTTGCTTAGGAAGGTGCCCTAGGGTTCAAAGAATGTTTGTGAATTTATTCAGAATTTTTGGAGCAAGAAATCTAGGGGTTGCTTTGGAGCATACTTCTCTGAAATGATTTTCAGGGAAGAAAATGAATATTTTTCTTTATGAAAAATATTCCTTGGACTTTTGTTGGAGTTTTTCAGAGAAGGAAAAGTGAGTTTGAGGTGAACGGGTCACTTGGGTGAAAATAAAGGGTAGGCCCAAGTGTTCAAGTCCATTTGAATTGATTCAAAACTCCAAATCCAAAACAAATGCAAATGAAAGTCCAGAAAAAGAGAGAAGGCAAAATCCAGGCTGTCACAGACTAGTCGTGCGAATAGTCTAGTAGTATCAATTTGGTTGTCGACTAGCTTTTTTGTGTAGATGTTTGTACATGAACTACGTACTTACCAAGAACTGTGCGAAAAGATTATTCACATTGTATATGGTGCTAACAAGTCCTAATGTAAGACTGATTTCATATATCAATAACTACCATTTGTTCATTGCAATGCATGCAAAAGGTTTGAATGGCATGGGAAACCATCCTCATCAGCAGTGAGGAGAGTGATCATTGAACCACCTCATATGATGCTTCAGATGGCACTTCACATGGGAGTGACGGCTATAGAGGTGATGACGACACCTCTAGCGACTATGACACTGATGATAGTTCTGATGGAGATGGATATGTCGACCATGATCCCATCGTGGCACACAGGGGTAAAGTTCTATATGGCTGGTCAGATATTAAATGAACCGTGAACTATCTCAAGTTGAGGTTTGAGTAACACTTGATTACCACACATTACTCTGTTTGGGTTTCTAGATGACCATCTTGCTTTGTTTCCAAATCAGCATTGACTAAATTAGAGCTTAAATAGAGTAGTGTTTAGTTGTTAGTTTAAATAAATCAAATATTCAATTTGCCCATGTTTCTACAAGATATTTCTGGGTGGATGTGATTGGGTTATCTAATCCTTCATTTCTTGATCATTGAAATAGGCATTGATCATCAACCCAGTTCTGATGTTCTAGATCTTATGTATGAAATTATTTACTACTCTGTCATCTTAGTTTTTTCCATACAGGTTCGGGATACCCGAGGAGAAGAGGAAGTTTCGAGGATCACCATCTTCTGCGGCAACCATGTATCGCTAGACTAGAATTGGTGGGGCTGTCTCAAATTCATAGTAAAGCAGTGCCAACCTCCCATACCATACTATGTCAGCACCGTCACTCGCTCAGCAGTCATTAGAGGGAAGAGCAAGATGGTAAAGACTTGGACTTTTTTGTGCAAATCATACTTCACAAGTGAAAATGCCATCATGTAAAATTATTTATTTCCTTGTGCAATCAGTGCTTCTCAAAGGATTATAGTGAGGCCTACCTCAAAGATTATCTGCGAAAGCCCATGGTTGTGCGTGTCACCAACGAACGTTCTGAAGGTTCTAAAAAGATCTTGTTCAAGATGGGCAAGAAGGACGGCTGTGCGGTCATGACGAAGAACTGGAGAGAAGTCCTTGAGGGCGCCAAAATGAAACAAGATCATATGGATACCTTCGGGTTAATGGAAAGGAGGGGAGGTGGGCTTAAGGTGAACATGTGCAGTGGCATGAAGATTCGTTGACCCATGGGAACACTACAAAAAAAAGACACATCCGTGACATTTTGGGCCGAATGAATTTTTTTCCTGTCATACATATGACACTTTTATGACGATAATTGTGACAAAACCCGGTATCATCATAGATGTGGTGGGCTCCTACTTCTATGACAAAAAATCATGACAGAAAATGGGCTTTTCGTCCTGGGCGGGCCGGAGACGCAGCTGCATGACATTCTTTGGGACGTCCATGACGAAAAAAACCATGGTAGAAGCGAGGGGGAGGAAAATTTCGGGGAGTTCCCGGTTACGGTGGGCGGCCGGGGGCTGAGCGATGCGTGTTTCTCTCATACGTCGCTGCTGCGTGTGTGCGGCGTTAGCTCTAATCGAACCCGGCGAGGCGTTGGGCTATAACTGAACCCGGCGATTGCCTTTGCAGGCTACGCGTTCTTGAACCCGAGTGATCGATCGCTGGCTGTGAACTGAACCCGATCGGCGATTCGCCGCTACTACGCTAATTGAAGCCGATTGATGCTGCCTGCAGGATGAGCAGTGAATGTTGCGGGGGGTTGGATGAACAATGGCGGTGGCATTGCCTCTGGATGAACAGGACCCGTCGTGTCTTTGGAGGCTGGATGAGCGATGAAGCGGTGGAGGGGTGCCCGTGGAGGGTGGTTGAACAGGACCCGTGGTGTGGAGGTCTGGATGAGCAGTGAGCGGTGGAGGGTGGTTGAGCGATGGCGGTGGAGTAAGCGCAGCGGTGGAGGCTGGATGAACAGGAGCCCGTGGAGGCTGGAGGAGGTCGACAGTGGAGATGAACAGTTTCCCGTGGAGTCCCGTTTGCGGTACGCCACACCCCTCCTGATGAAACAAGACCCCCGTTTCGACCGTAGGAGGTCCGTTTCATCCGTTTTGCGGTACGCCACACCCCTCCCGATCAACATGACCCCCGTTTCGACCATTCGAGGTCCATTTCGTCCGTTTTGCGGTACGACACACCCCTCCCGATCAACAGGACCCCTGTTTCAACCGTAGGAGGTCCGTTTCGTCCGTTTTGCGGTACGCCACACCCCTCCCGATCAACAGGACCCCCGTTTCGACCGTAGGAGGTCTGTTTCCTCCATTTTGCGGTACGCCACACCCCTCTCGATCAACAGGACCCCGTTTCGAACGTAGGAGGTCCGTTTCCATCACCTGTTCCGTCCAAGCCCTCCCGATGAACACGACCACGCATTCCGTTCCGACCCAGCCGGTTGGCTCCCCATGAACACGACGACGACGCTGTTTCTCTGTTCCGACCGAGCCATGTACGTATGCGCAAGTAGGCGTTCGAGACCCTGCCCGTACGTACGTATGTGGCCGTATTTTCTTTCTTGCACCCTCGCCGTTGTACGTACGTGTACATGCTACGTGCGTGCCTCTACTACGACACGTGTGCGCCTCTACAACAACCAGTATGTACGTACACGTTCGCGACCAGAATGACAACGCTACGTATGCTTGACCAGGTGGGTCCCGTATCGAGCACTTCCTTGCGTCGCGAAGATGTAGCTGGTGGGTCCCAGCGGTCGGGCGAATCATTTTTTCCCGGACGCACTTCCTTGCGTGCGAAGATGTAGCCGGTGGGTCCCAGCGGTCGAGGCGAATCGTTTTTCTGGACGCACTTCCTTGCGTGCGAAGATGTAGCTAGTGGGTCCCAGCAGTCGGCGAATCGGTTTTTGCGGGACGCACTTCCTTGCGTGCGAAGATGTAGCTGGTGGGTCCCAGCGATCGAAAGCGAATCGTTTTTGCGGGACGCACTTCCTTGCGTGTGAAGATGTAGCTGGTGGGTCCTAGCAGTCAGGGGGGCGAATCATTTTTTTCGCGAAATATGGTGGCCCATCCGGTGGGTCCCCACTGTCAGGTGAAGGAATAATTATTTTGCACGTAATAAGGAGGCACTTCCTTGCTGCGGCCGTGGACCAAGTTGTCAGCCTCTCCACATACAGTCCACGTCCGATGGAAGCCGTTCCTTGACCACGTTGACCATGCCGCACCGAGAGCACCAGGGCGGTGGACGACGGCGAGGCCTAGGAAGGGGACGACGCGGAGCCAGGGAACACGCAGCAGTGGATGCCCACGCGTAGAGGAGTACAAGGGTTCACTGGTTCGCTGCGGTGTGAGGCTGTCGTCGCCGCAGAATAACAGGGGGTGTGGGTGAGTAGAGGGATGGCCTGGCCAGCGGTGGGAGTAGTAGGGGGCGGTGAGGCCTCCGCCGCATCGCAGCCCGACCACGGGAGGCGGAAGCACGAGGCACGACCGGCGCTGGTTTGGGCGGCCGAGCAAGAAGACCAGAGGTTGAAGAAGCACTCGGCCGTTGGATGGACATCGTCGGTCCTTTGGAGCTAGAATCGTGCATATTGACTAAGTTGACAAAGCCCTCCGTCCCGTCAAGTTAGTAGGCCCACAAGTCAGCCTGCCACTATACTGGGTCCCAGCTAACAGGAGGAGTATTCATTTTTTTGTGCGTAATAAGGAGTCACTTCCTTGCGTGCGAAGATATAGCTGGTGGGTCCGAGCTGTCGGCGGCGGTAACGTTTTTTTTCACGAAATACAGAGGCCCTTTCGGTGGGTCCCTGATGTCAGGTGGAGGAATCATTATTTTGCACGTAATAAGGAGGCATTTCCTTGCATGCGGCCGTGGACCCAGCTGTCGGCCTCTCCACGTACATTCCACTTCAGATGCATGTCGGTCGTTGACCATGTTGACCAGGCCGCGCCGAGAGCACCGAGGCGGTGGGCGGCGGTGAGGCCTAGGAAGGAACGACACGGAGGCAGGAAGACTCGGCAGTAGTTTCCCACGCGGAGAATCTGTTATCTGAGGTTTTGGTTCGTCTGCCGTCGCGGAGAATAATAGTAGGTGTGGGTGAGTAGAGGGATGGCTAGGCCAGCGATGGGAGTACGGTGGGGCGAGAGAGGCCTGCGTGGAAGCAGAGCCGGCCTGGGAGGAGGAGGAGTAAGCCCGTCCATTGGCGCTTGTTTGAGCGGCCGAGCAGGAAGAGCAGAGATTGAAGAAGCACGACGGCCGTTGGATGGCCATCCAACAGTCACTGCTTGTGCATCAACCTTTTTTTAGGAAAGCCTCAAATCAATGGAAAACAACATACAACCCATCTGCCATTATTTCTAATAATTTACAGCCCATTTGCTAATTCTTATGGTTTTTTGGAGCCCATATTCTTTTTGTTAGCATTACAGCCCATATTGTGGCCACAGTTAAAAAATTATATGAAATTTTACATATTTCGGTGCGGTCCGAACAGTTTTAATCCCAAATTTGATTCACATTCAAACTGATTTTAAAATAAATGTATATCAATATAAAATCCAAAAATTCTCCACGCATAAAAATTAATGTAATTTAAAATCTCGAAATGAAAAAAAGATATTTGAAACTAATTGCGGTTTGATGTGTTTTAAAATGTACAGCCCATTTCTCATTCTTGATGGGCCATTTTCTCCACCGCACAATTAAAGCTCTCCTCGTCTTGAAAGATTTGCAGCCCAACAAGCTCGACAAAGCGACTTGCTTGGCAAATCACAAAAAAACTGGTCTGTGGCGTGGACCCACTGTCGGCCTCTCCACGTCAGATACTCTTCCGATGGAAGTCGTTCCTTGACCACGTTGACCACGCCTTGAGAGCACCACGGCGGTGGGCGATCTGCGACGCCTAGGAAGGGGCGACGAAGCCGAGGAAGACGCGGCAGTGGAAGCCCGCGCGGACAGGAGAAGGCTGCGGTGTGAGGCTGCCGTCACCGCAGGGCCTGGCCAGCGGTGGGAATAGTAGGGGGCGGTGAGGCCTCCGCGGCACCACAGCCGGCCACGGGAGGCAGGAGCATGAGGCACGACCGGCGCTGGTTTGGGCGGCTGGAGCAAGAAGACCAGAGGTTGAAGAAGCACTACGGCCATTGGATGGACATCGTACGGTCACTGGAGCTAGAATTATTCATATTGACTAAGTTGACAAAGCCCTTCGTCCCCGTCAACTTAGTAGGCCCACAAGTCAGCCTCCCACCAAGGTGGGTCCCAGCTAGCAGGGGGAGTATTCATTTTTTTGTGCGTAATAAGGAGGCACTTCCTTGCGTGTGAAGATATAGCTGGTGGGTCCGAGCTGTCAGCGGCGGTAACATTTTTTTCGCGAAATCTGAGAGGCCCTTTCGGTGGGTCCCCGATGTCGGTGGAGGAATCATTATTTTGCACGTAATAAGGAGGCATTTCCTTGCGTGCGGCCGTGGACCCAGTATCGGCCTCTCCACGTACATTCCACTTCAGATGCATGTCGATCGTTGACCGCGTTGACCAGAGCAGCGCCGAGAGCACCAGGCGGTGGGCGATGGTGAGGCCTTGGAAGGAAACGACACGGAGGTAGGGAAGACTCGACAGCTTGTTTCCCGAGGGGAGTCTGTTGTCGAGGTTTATGGTTCGTTGCCGTCGCCGGAGAATAACGATGGGTGTGGGTGAGTAGAGGGATGGCTAGGCCAGCGATGGGAGTACGGTGGGCGGTGAGGCTGCGTGGCAGCAGAGCCGGCCAGGAGGAGGGAAGCGAGCAGTCCATTGGCGCTTGTTTGAGCGGCTGGGCGCGGAAGAGCGAGAGATTGAAGAAGCACGACGGCCGTTGGATGGCCATCCAACAGTCACTGCTTGTGCTTCAACCTTTTTTTAGGAAAGCCTCAAATCTATAGAAAATAGCATACAGCCCATCTGCCATTATTTCTAATAATTTACAGCCCATTTGCTAATTCTTAAGGTTTTGTTTGGAGCCCATATTCTTTTTGTTAGCATTACAGCCCATATTGTGGCCACGGTTAAAAAATTATACGAAATTTTGCATATTTTGGTGCGGTCCGAACTGTTTTTAATCCCGAAATTTTGACTCACATTCAAACTGATTTTAAAAATAAATGTATATCAATATAAAATCCAACAAATTCTCCACGCATAAAAATTAATGTAATTTAAAATCTCGAAATGAGAAAAAAGATATTTGGAACTAATTGCCGGTTTGATGTGTTTTAAAAATGTACAACCCATTTCTCATTACTGACGGGCCATTTTATCGGCCAGCCGAATGAAAGCTCTCCTCGTCTTGAAAGATTTGCAGCCCAACAGGCCTGACAAAGCGACTTACTTGGCAAATCACAAAAAAACTGGGCTGTGGCCGTGGACCCAGCTGTCAGCCTCTCCACATACAGTACTCTTCATATGGAAGTCGTTCCTTGACCACGTTGACCATCCCACGCGGAGAGCACCACGGCGGTGGACGACGGCGAGGCTTAGGAAGGGGACGACGCGGAGCCGGGGAAGACGCGGCAGAGGAAGCCCGTGCGGAGAGGAGTAGGCTGCGGTGTGAGGCTGCCGTCGCCGCAGGGCCTGGCCGGAGGTGGGAATAGTAGTGGGCGGTGAGGCCTCCGCGGGAGCACAGCCGGACACGGGAGGCAGGAGCATGAGGCACGACCGGCGCTGGTTTGGGCGGCTGGAGCAAGAAGACCAGAGGTTGAAGAAGCACTACGGCCGTTGGATGGACATCGTATGGTCATTGGAGCTAGAATCATTCATATTGACTAAGTTGACAAAGCCATTCGTCCCCGTCAACTTAGTAGGCCCACAAGTCAGCCTCCCACCAAGGTGGGTCCCAGCTAGCAGGGGGAGTATTCATTTTTTTTGTGCGTAATAAGGAGGCACTTCCGGTGGGTCCGAGCTAACAGCAGGGCGAACTTTTTTTCGCGAAATACGGTGGCCCGTCAGGTGGGTCCCAGCAGTCAAGGGGCAAACGTTTTTTTCACAAAATACGGTGGCCCGTCCAGTGGGTCCCTGCTGTCAGTTGGAGGAATCATTATTTTCCGCGTAATAAGGAGGCACTTACTTGGTGCGGTCGTGGACCCAGCTGAGACTCTCCATGTACAGTATACTTCCGATGGAAGTCGTTCCTTGACCATGTTGACCTCGCCGCATTCCGTTGCATGCATACATCCATGGGCGTGGTGCGTCCCCACTGTCAGCCTCTCACGTACAGTCATCTTTCGATGACTCTCGGTTGTTGACCATGTTGACCACACCATGCCGAGCGCAACCAGACTGGAACGACCCGGAGATGGGGAAGACGGGGCAGTGGAGTCGCAGATGGAGAGTGGGAAACTTCACTGGTTCGGGTGCGCGGCAGCACAACCGCGGTGCCGCCCACGGGAGACAGGAGCAAGAACAGAGGTTGAAGAAGGAGCACGGCTGTTGGATTAACATCCAACGGTCCAGCTGCTAGAATCATTAGTTGATTAAGTTGACAAAGCCGTGCGTACACGTCCGCTTAGTAGGCCCACATGTCAGTCACCAAATCTGACGGGTCCCAGCTGTCAATGGGATGAATAATTTTTTTTGCAAAACAAGGAGGCACTTCCTTTCGTGTGAAGATACAGCCGGCGGGTCCCAGCTGTTAGGTGGAGGAAACATTTTTTTCCAGCTTAATAAGGAGGAACTTTCCTTGCGTGCGACCATGGACCTCGTGGGTCCTAGCCGTCAGGCTCTCCACGTACAGTCCTCTTCAAATGACTCTCGCTTGTTGACCACGCCGCACCGAACACAGCGTGGCGGTGGACGACGGCGAGGCCCCGGACGGGAACGACTCGGAGATGGGAAAACGCGGCAGTGGAGTCGCAGATTGAGAGGAGGAGAAGGGTTATAACTGGTTCCGTTGCGGCGTGGGGCTGTAGTCTGTGGAGAATAACAGGAGGTGTCGATGGGTGGAGGGATAGCCTGGCCGGCGGTGGGGTAGCGCTTAGCGATGCGTGCTAAGCGAGCCGCTTAGCTTGCCGGAGGCGGACCAGCGGTCCCGCGACGCTGGAGGAAGAAGACGAGAGATTGAAGGTGCATGTCGGCCGTTGGATATAAATCCAATGGCTGTGGATGACACAATCATTTGTTGACCAAGTTGACAACACCTTGTGTAGGCTTCGACCTATTGGCCCACATGTCAGCCTGCAAAAATGTGGCTTATATTTAACCCATGTTTTCTAGAATGTACAGTCCATTTACGGGGCTGGGTGAACAAATAATTTCGCGTCAATCAGGCCCATTTATATTTTCTAAGAAATCCCAGCCCATTTGCACTTCCTTGAAATACACGTATTAGGTGGGCTCGTTATATATATAATGTTATGTTAGAAGGAGCAATTAATATCAAAGAATAAACCGGAGAGGCACATTATATATATATATAATTAAGAAATTAGCGAGTTATTGCTCAAAATAAAAATGAGCGCGTTATTATTAAATTGGTCCTTAAAATCTTCACAAGCTTTTATGCATAATCACCAGGATTTTCCTTGCTCGTGAGTCAAAAACAACTAGGATTTTCCGTTAAACATTTACTTTTATAAGTTAATAACACGTGGGATGTTTTTATAATGTATATATAAGTCTCTATAAAATATACGATAATAGTAATAATATAAATATATATAATGTGGTTAGAAGGGAAAACATAAATTGGACACAACATTACTTTTATAAGAGACCTGCGTTTTATACCCCACAGTAGGCATACTAACAAGTTCACACACAAATACAACAAAAAAGGTAAACATTCATATCAAACTCAGGTTCACAGGACACGTTCATATTCATAGCCAACATTCACTATCAACAACTCAAAAGATTCATATATACACAAGCTCAGCATATCTATGCATCCAAATGATTGATAGATCACACGACAATATTCATACATAATTCACAAAAAGATTCAGATATACACATGTTCAGTATGTTTATGCATCCAAATGATTGAGATCACAGCCAATATGATCCATGGACGAACTTTAATTACCTAGGGTACAGACTTGTAAATGGTGTTCAATTGGAGGTACTTCTTGCTAAAATTAGTTCTTGTACGAGTAAGCTTTCGAGTACATAAGAGGCAGCACAGACAATCTGAACTTTGCTTGTAGGTTTATCCTCAAATAGTGGCCTCGTGCCGAGGGAGGTTTGAGCAACTTGCCCACTACTTTCATCCAACTAGTTTACTGGCTCATCTTGGTCCTGTATCTCGCCAAAATTCTACATTGCAAATGAGAAAGGAGGCGGTTGAGAAAATGAACCATCCAAATTTTTTGTGCAGTTCAACTGAAATGGAGCATCCTTGGCGTGCAGACTGATTAAGTGCCAGATGAATATACGCGTCAACCAACTTGTCTGGAATCTTTAGACTCCGTGCCATATAGTTCGCTACCCTATGTGCCGATAACCAAAAGGCACAACTTGGGACCAAAGACTGGATTGTGTTTTTCTGGGCTATGCACCAAACAATATTTTTGGCGTTCACTATACTTGGAGTTTGACAATTGGTTGACGTCGGTTGATACTCGAATGAATATAGGCACTTCTTGTCAACATCAATGCTTGTCTGAGTGAACTTTGGAGTACATAGCAGCAGCATAAGTACCTGTCCATCTGATCATTTTGTGCAGTTCTACTGAAATCACCCGATGTAACGATTTGCCTGCGAGTTCGTGCTCCAAATTACTCCTTTATGAAATCGGCAAACAGTAGCACAATACCAAATTACCAATACATATGACATGCACAATAATCAGGATAAAGACCAGTACCAACCTGTGTGAGGTAGCATATCAATTACTATTTCCTTTGACTGGAAGCGAGATAAAAGCGGTGACGACAAAGGAAGAAAGCAAGCGGAGATTAGCGACTGACAGGAAAGGACGGAAGCTGTCGAGGCAATGAAGCACCCAAAGTTTTTGTGCAGTTCCACCAAAATCGAGCATCCCTGTTGGCACATATATTGAGAGAGTGAGATTACTATAATAGTGGGACTAGTTGATGAAACATACACTAACAAATAGAAGCACCCTCATTATCTTAATCGGTAAAGTTAGCAACATAGTAGTCTTGCTTAAAGAGAGGTATTAGTTTATTTAATCAGTGCCAATTAGCTCAACTCAACACTCAAAGCATTTCCATTTATCATAGGTTGCAAAACTTAAAAGTGCAAAGATAAAGGAGTTTCTCATGACAGTAGCACGATACAAATAGAGATCCTGACAAACTAATATGGATGAAGGCCTTAGGCCCGTACCAACTGAGAAAAAAGCTTATTCATGTAGTCCCATAAGAGATGATAAAGCACTCACTGGAATCACACAATAGTATATATTTTTGTGCACTTCAAATGTATGGTTGAAATCACTCTTGTTTACCAGTTCTGAGATTATATCGAAAGATTATCAAGAACTTCCAGCAGAGTTAAAGCACTGGCTGGGATACAGTTCATTGTATTGTCTTGTGTAGGTCCACTAAAATGTATGATTGGCACAACATGATCCCTGTTTGCACAAGTAGGAACAAGGTGAAACCTTCATTAGCTTAGTGAGAAAGGATAGGAAGACAATAGCATATTACTCAAATAGTAGCATCGAATTCATGATGGACAATACGCAAAACATTGCCTCATTGAACCAATGGCAATAAATTGACATGCAAAACAATAGCACTATTATGTCATGACACTAATAATATTCCCTCCCTGCTCCACCACATGATTCACCTCCATAGACAAACATTCACACGTACATGATTCATGATAGGGTCCTACTAAAGATTTGTTTAACTCCAACAGGAAAATTAGGCAGTCACAAATTAGTGGTACTTAAGTACTCCTAATTAATTAAGTGAGATAGCAGAAGTGGAAGGGCTCCCTGGAGGATTGTCTCACATGTAAGGTAGTCGTTGCCGGAGCCCTTGAAAGGCCTCGACTGAGGCCTCTAGCTTCAGCAAGATCGCCTTGGCACTGTTTATTCTTCTTCTTCTTCCTCTTCATGCTCTGTTTCTCTTTCTCCTCACCAGTTGGTGAAACCAAGTACATGATTGGCCTTCTAATTCAGAATTGGTTTTCTCAGTGAGGGAGTACAAGAGTACTAGTAAAAAGCAGCATTATTTTCTCATGGCAGTCGGAAAATAGAGATGAACACATGCATTAAATATCATTCTTTCCTAAAGGAAGGTTATGGCGCCAATATGGATGATGAGGATTGGAACACAGATCTCCCTTTGTGCAGTTCCACCAAAATGAACCAACTATTCCATTCTGACATTCCAGTTAAACAACACATAAGTCACTTCTTTTAAGAAGAGTTTTGTGCAGTGCACCAAAAGGTCACAACAACAACAAGGTGAATTGGATATCCCTGTTTGCACAAAAAGGCACAGAGGAAACAGTCAGAGTCTCAAACAATTACAGGAAAAAACATTTGGCTAAACTTGTCGGAGTCTCAAACAATTACAGGAAAAAACGGTGGCATGGCTTCATTTTTACCAGGGACATTATATTAAGAACAGCTAAGGCTGCGTTCGGTTCACAGGTTTGGTGCAGGATTTTCGTAGGAACACAATTCCTACGGTATTCTTTCCCTTCAACCGTTGAACACGGAAAGGTGAATAGTGTTTCATAGGAAAGCTGGTGCAGTAGTACTGATTCCATAGGATTAGAAACATCCACGCGCTGCTCATTTTTTGGGCGGAAGCCCGAGGCAGGCGCTCGCTGCCATGCATTAGACAGGTTGTTGTGCTGTGTTTGCTAGAATAAAAAAATCAACCTATGTGTGGTACGTGAGGTGAGGACAAGAGTAGTCACTGTGCAGCTGAATAAACAAATAACATCTCATACTCCCAAGCATGCTACTCTAAAAAAACAAATCTGTACATTTCGTAGTCCATCCGAACACATTCTCTTGAGAGTTTCCTCCGGTTCGTTGTTCCATAGTTTTATACCGACATTCCTTTCCTATTCCTCTATTTTCATCAAGATCTATGTTTTCTGCCCCTTTATTCCAACCGGAGCCTAAATATTTGGTATAAGGGCATGGGACAGTGCGTGCACCAGCAGTACAACACCATGTACGTAAACAGGGGCATAAAGTGGTGATTCATAGTTTGTTGCCCCGAGAAACAAACATCCAAGAAACATATCTGGGTTGGTCCCATTTTTGTTCACTCTAGCCACCTACTCCTATGTGTGGATAGAAAATCTAGTCCTGGTCATACCACTTTGGGTACAACGTTACCCCTATATTTCCCTTTTCACAAGGAGACCGGTTGGATGACCAGTCTGTACTACTTTCACCCCTTTCCTTCCTGTTTGTACCAAGTCCGATGTACATACTAAATTCCCCCACCCCCACTTTATTTCTTGTTTAAACCAAGTACTCCCTCCGTCCGGAATTACTTGTCATCAAAATGGATGTGTCTAGAACTAAAATACATATAGATACATCCATTTCTATGACAAGTATTTTCGGACGGAGGGAGTACAAGATTCGACTCCATGAAGTAGCTTTACCTCTAACAATAGAAGAAGAAAAATAGGTGACGTTGGACCATCCGATCAAGAGGGGTTGAGAGGTAGAAAATGATGCACATGCAGCGACGTAGCGAGCTGGGGAAGTAGAGCTAAGGCGGTTTCGAACGAAGATACACCTGAAGGTCGTCGGGATGTGGATAGGTGGGCGGCGGGAGGCGGATCCGCCCATGAGCAACAGCACGAAGGATCGGAGGACCTCCCGCGCCGGCGGTCGGCCAGAGATAACGGTGTGGCCGGCAGTGGGTCTCCTCCCTTGCTGTCGACGACGGCCTAAACGCTGCCCCTCCTCCCCTTCACCGGTGGAGGGGGATACGTCCCGATCTATAACCAGCGGTGAGGATAGAAAGCTAGTGTATTTTGAAGGGAGAAAGACAGTGTTACTACCCCTATCTTGTTTAGATCTGGAGAGGATGAGAGTATGTGAATAGAGCAACCCTAGCAAGCAAGCGCGGAGGCTCCGGCCTATATATAAGTAGTGGGGTTGTTTTCCTTTTTCACTCCATCAAAACAATCGTTTAAAATTGTGTACTACTACATGCTAGGTCGCGGTTTTTTTAGTTGTTGATTGTTTTTTGAATAGCTACCCGCTTGTTCCAAGTGGTGTTACGGTGTGCCAGGTCGCACTTTGTATCATTCAAGTCTGGTACTGCAAGTCCCTCCATTAAATGAACAACCACCCCCTCGTAAAAATTGTGAACAAGCCCACGGCTAAAATTAGCGGAAACGTGGGTTGCCCCAACATGCATTGTTATTTATACTTTCTACTCCCTCCGTTCCTAAATATAAGTCTTTTTTATTAGCCACACCTAAGTCAAGAATGTTTTTATTAGCAGTGAACCCCACATGTCATAGACACAAAATTGTGGCAAGATTCCCTTAGGCAAGCCAAAGTGTGTCTAACAATTTGAGCAACTCAGGTTAGGCAAGTGTGGCAAGTGTGGGAAAAATAATGTGGCAACATAAGACAAACATAGTCACAATCCAAACAGCCCTGTAATTTTTTGTGACATGCATGAAATTTTTTTGTGACATAGTCAAAATTTGGCAAGGTGCATCAAATCAACACATGCAAGTATCAAAAGGAAAGTCACGGCATGCATGCATGCATTGTACTCCCTCCGTTTCCAAATATAAGTCTTTTAAGAGATTGCAACAAGTGACTACATACGAAGTAGAATATGTCTACTCCTACCTATGAAGTAGCCCATTTGAAATGTGTAAAAAGACTTTTATCGAGTGCAGTGCTTTGATGTGTCCCGTCAACTCGTACAAGACCGAGAAATTTGATTACTACGATGCCATCTCCCTCACTGACTGAGCTTCGGTGCCTTAACTGCACCTGCCTTTGGCTGCATGACAGGAGGGCCAACCACCTGTTGGGCCCACCTGTCATAGACGCAAAGGCAGGAGCAGTAAGTAGAAGCTTTCGCTACACGCTATCCCTCCCGCACGAGGTGGACGAACATGCAGCAGTGGATTCGATACTGTAGAAGTAGGAGTAGCATTATTGTTCGTCTTCTCGAAGAGGCGAAGAGCCAAGCGCAACCCGAACGTGGCAATTGCAAACGCTCGCGTGGTGCGGTTCCTTGGAGCACGCATATACTAGCCAAGCTCTTGCATGAGACAAAATTGCTACTCCCTCCTTTTCGGTTTATAGTGCTTAATTCAAACATCTCACCAATCAATGTAGGTGGTGAGTGGTGGAATACAATTTGTAGTTTTGCAAAAGCACCTAATTAATGCTCTTGTTTTCCTCAAAAAAATATGTTTATCAATGCATTAATTACAATGCATGCATGCATAAAGTACATTCATTGGTCAATTTTCTCTTAATACTTGCATGCAATGATTTAATGCACCTTGGAATCTGAAAATGTGATGGAAAACAACCAAATTGAGCCTTATAAAATGGAAAACATAAAATTTTGAGATAAGCCCTATAAACCAGAAAGGAGGGAGTATTGTTTAACAATTAAACTCCATTATCCATTGGTTGATAATCATTCTGCATAGGTCCACGCGCTTAGCACCGTTCCTCCAGGGGCCACCAATGTTTATTTGCTAATTAATAGCATTGCATGCAATGAACTAGCCATTGCAAGTCATTAAAAGCATGCACACCTCTCATCTCTTATTGGTTGATATGTCAAGAAACAAGAAACAAGGCAGAAGTTAATGCACCGCGCCTAAGTGTTTTGGGACTATTTGGTTTTTGTAAGATGACTTACAAACCTAGACGGAGGGAGTAGTATAGACCTGTAAACTGGAAAGGAGTATTTGCCTTTCTAGAGATTTCAACAAGTGACTAGACTACACCGTGTGCAGTACCCCCTCCCTTCCGATTTATAGGGCTCAAATCTCAAATCTCATGAACCAAGGCATTTTGCGATTGGAGGAATGTATCTCGTACTTTACAAAACTACCCTAATTAAACTCATGCATTAATTATGTAGTTCTCTCGATTTCCTCACCGCCTTGGTCGCGGTGCACAATATTGAGAACTCCTATATGACTAGCCGCTCTATCTACATGAAGGACATTTCAAAGCATCCGGGCCCGCGTGCCATCCACCAAATCATAGCGAGGTGCTACAGTCGAGACTCACCTCTCAACCCGGTGTGGCCGTCATGACCCGTCATATCACAAAACCCACATCTTTACTAGCAGTGGTAAGGTGGCCTCCAAGTTGGACTGGACGAAGCAACCATCATTTCAGTGGAACACTCGTTCAAGCCCTTTCTTCCCTTTCTTGAAGAAAACCTCACTCCAGGCTACTCACTTCTGCCATTTTTCTTCTGTACCGACGAAGGAAAGGTGGGCGAATCAGTTATGCTGCTATATTTTCATTCCAATAATCTTCTTTTTGTGAAGCACCAACCGATTCTCACATCCTATTCTTGTCCCATTTTCATTGCGATTGTGGTTTCCTTTCGATTGCTTTTTGTTTGTCAGTTCATTGATGGATCTTGGAGCACTAGGCAAAGAGTTGCCGGTGGACAACCTACTGGAGACAGCGATCTCCAGGAAGCAAGCACCGACCAACGAGTTGACCATGTTGGCGGGCCAACCCATGGAGACGAAGAACTCCAAGAAACAAGCACTGGCTAAAGAGTTGAGGACGTTGGCGGACGAACTCCTCAAAGAAAGTTGGAAGAACAGCAAGGGCCCCACCGTGCCTACCCCAGGAACTCTGATTGCCACCTATGTGAGGCTCAAGACCAAGTTTGAGGAGATAGTCGCCGTTGAGAAGCAGTATTCCCCTGGATGGTGATGGCCCCCATCGAGGATGAGGAGATGGCCCCCAGAGGGATGAGATCCCCCGGTGAGCTGCACAAGGTAAAAATTATTGGCTTATTACCATAGTTGTGGTTTTTGATTATTTGCAATGTGCTTGCTAATATGTTAGGGTTGTGCAGGTGCCGGTGGTTGTCCTTGATGATTCCGATGTCGTGGCCCGTCCTGTTGGCATCGCCCCAGAGATCGATTCCGATGCATCTGTGCATCCTGTGGACATCGCCCCAGAGATCGATTCCGATATCGCGGTCAGTCCTGTGCACATCGCCCCAGAAATCGATTCCCATGCCGCTATCCATGCTGTGGTCATTGCCCGAGAGATCGATGATAAGAAATAGTTGGTCGAGCTAATCCTTGAGGTAGTTTGCATTGCCACATGTTTAATTACCGAGCGATCGTGTTATCAAACCATCTTAGGGCTAGTGCACTGTCTTGTGTGGGCGGATCTTGCTACTTTTATTTGATAGTGAATCATGCGATGAATCATGTGAACCCTCTCCGAGTTATGGAAACAGATGTATCCTCACCAGCTTTTGATGTAATATATGGCATGCTTAGATGTAAGTTTGAACTGATTATCATATCAGCAGGGCTTGTTTGATGATTCTTGGTGTTAGTAGGCTAGCTACTGCGCGAGCTATAGTACTTGCAAAACACTCACCGAAGAGAAACGTTGGGGCTGATGAGCTCGTGGTACGCTTATACTTATCCCTCGTCGATCGACCAATAGCCCTAGCTCCTAAAATTCTAGGCTTAGCGATCGATCAGACAATTGTCGACATACATTCAGGCCTCATTTGGTTCATAGGGTAGGAAAATCATAGCAAAAGTACATAGAACGTGCAATACAAAATCATAGCAGTGCAGAGACGTACTCCCTCCGTTCAAAAATAGATGACCTAGGCAAGCTAGTTTGGCCTAGTGGGTTTCAGTGATATGACGTGGTACAGTGCCGTTCAGTCTTCGCGTGTGATAGCAGTATTGCGGGTACAGTAAGTTTTCTTGAAGAAGCGGAATTCAACAAAGTCATGATGGTTCCTTCGTCCGAACAACTTACAATGGGAAAGGTTGGGCCTGCGATACGACCGGGGTGGACCAGGATAATTTTGTGCATGGCAGGTGGATCAGGACGTCCCACATGTCGGCGAATGAAAGTATTCTTTCCAATATAGAGGACAAGCAACGAGTATTCATTGTTTATTTTTGATGAAAGCTATTGTCTCCACTGTTACTCCTTGACTTTGTCAATGCCTCTCTCCTCCACATAAGTGGGGACTACTTGCTATGCATGCAGTGGGCAGTTTGGCGTCTTGAGGGCAGGCGGTGAGAGCGGGCTCGGAGCGGTCCGGACTCCAGCATGGCCCACCTCACATTAACACCATATATTTCTTGGAGTCCGTCTTGGCGGCGGGCGGCGATCTCTTCTCCTCCCTGTTTCTCTCTTCTCGGTGGCCTTCGCCGAGCGATTAGATTCGCTATCGACGGTTTATTCAATTACGGTCCCACATGTCGGTGAAATTGCAAGACAACGTGTGTCCCCTCCGGTGGCGGCGTGCGAGCTCGACTGTCGGGGTTGCGACGCGTACGAGTCATAAGTGTGCCGCTTTTTCCTTTAGAACTTGCGAAGCGTAACATTTTTGCGCGATCGATCGATAGAAATCCAGAACAAAATGACGAGGGCGGTGCTTTCCCGCTCGTTAGGAGGGCTAGTTCGAGTGATATGACGTGCTACCGTTCCGTCCACTTGCTCCATTTTTATGTAAGCAAGAGTTTACACTCTTACGCGGGAGGAGTGCGAAACACCGCGGATCTGATTTTGATCGAGGCATAACTATTCCCTGCCAAATAATGGAGGATTGTTAGCGATTATAGCATGATAGTTAGTGCATCTCCAGCGCTGGCCCACAAATTTACAGCGGCATCTGTCCGAGGACACTGATGGATGCAATCCGACGCTGCCCGCATACCTTTCGACAACTATATGAACTAACCGGACGAAATTCGTGCAAACAAAGAAAATTTCAAATTAACAGGATGAAATTAACCGAATGAAATTCATTACATTTCAAAAACTTTTCCTACAAACTGGACGAAATTCATTACATATTTCGCAAAAACCGTACTAAAACCTACTGTAAACCTAATCTAAATGATCGTCGGCGCCCGACCACCATGTCCGGCCATGAACCCGAGAAAGCCGGCCATTGCCTTTGCCTCCTCCTCATCCGCCTCTATAACCTCCTCCTCCGGAGCACAAGCTTCTGAACATTTCCACCTCCACGTCACCGTCAAGCGGCTAATCAGCCGCCGATGTTTACCCCACCAAGCTTGGCGTCGACTGAGTGGAGTAGCGGTGGCCTTCCCGGGACCAGAGCGGCGGCGACCTACTGTATACTACTCCTCCTCGCTGCCGACTGAGCCCACGCACGCGCGCCGGCTTCGTAGTCGTGGCGGCGGAGGGCGGCCGGGGGGTGCCGGCGATCTCCTTCGTTTGCTCCTGCGACAGTACGTCGAAGAGAGCTTTGGAGCGCGCCCGGAGCAGAGCCGCCGATGTCCCTCGTCTGCTCCTATGACAGTACGTCCAAGAAAGGTTTGGAGCACCAGGAGGCCATGGTTGAAGTGGTGCCGACAGAAGGAAGGGACCGGAGGAGAATAAGTGTGGGTCTTTGGCTACGGCTAGGAGCTGGGGCTCAAGTTAATATAGCGGGCGAATGGCAATGAGCCACGACAGACGGATGGACAACTAGCGCCGGAGTAGGTTCGTCGGGCGTGAATGCGGACGCTGCTTTAGTGACTTAATTGCAGATGTGTTTGGGTTACTGACATATGGGCCCAACGGGCATCTGGCCCGCATGTCAGTGACACACCAATTGCACCTGCAGTTAATTCTGGTGAATGCGGCATTGACATTCTGGAGAGACAGTGACCATTTCAGGCGGGAAGCATGCGCTAGCAATGGAAGGGGCTTCGTTGTGCAGTGGCACTAAGATCGGTCGCTCACGATAGTACATACTCTGTACCATACTACCATAGTACCCTCTCTAGCTTAGGCTATTTTTATAGATTGTCGTTGTGATGGACGATATACATGAGCAAGGCGGTCCGAGTATGACCGTTGGTGTTGAGCCAGGTGAATACATGCTCGGCGTTCGCATAGGCCTCCATCAAACATTTAAACAGTAATGTCAGGCACCGCCGGGGCACGCAGGTGATGGGCTCGCCGTTTGCGTTGCGCTATGAGCAGGACTTTGATTTAGAGGGCGACGTGCATGCATTAGCATGCTTTGACAGCGTGAGCATGAGTGTCTGACGCGAAGTATTTCATTTTCATTTGGCTGACGAGGGTGCGTTGCAGCGACGAGTCCGCGGTTTGATTCCCCACATACGCATAATTTTGGTTTTTACAGTATTTCTTTCTCCATTCACAGGTAGGCCCGCGTAGATAGATAAAGAACACGAGCTGATGATGCGCATGCGGACTGCTTGACTGGTCAACCATACAAATACGGAGCTATACGCTGAGCCAGTGACCGTATAATCACCATATCTCGTATACAATGATCAAAGTGAGCTATCAAGACAAGTTCGATGACCGCCAATGCATTTTACTCGGTAATAAATGATCAGGATTGAAGGGGAATCCAAATTTGCTTCGTCTTCTGTCCTTGAGCTCTTGACAAACCAATGCACTATACGGTTTTCCGGCCACTCCACCCCAGAGCTCTCACCAAGCGTCGTTCATGCCACCGCGCCGCACAGTAACCGCTATCAAGACAAGTTCGATGACCGCCAATACATTTTACTCGGTAATAAATGATCAGGATTGAAGGGGAATCCAAATTTGCTTCGTCTTTTGTCCTTGAGCTCTTGACAAACCAATGCACTATACGGTTTTCCGCCACTCCACCCCGAGCTCTCACTGGCGTCGTTCATGCCACCGCGCCGCAAGACAACGAATCGTAAGGCAGCGATGGCATCCCGCCGCCCGAGTTCCTCGCCGCCCACGACCGCACACAAAATGGTAGGGAAGCGATGGCATCACGCCGTGCCGAGTTCATCGCCGCTCGCGACCTCACAACTATGTGGGAGGAATTTGAAGATGCGAAGGCCGAATGGGCGGTAGAGCAAGAGGCGGCCAAAGCCGCACAGAGGGAGCGGAAAAGTCAGAAAGCACTCAAGAAAAGAGAGGCCCGCCACCGCAAGAAAGAAAAGGACGCATGTGTTACTGCGGAGAGGTTGGCGGAGATCCAAGCACGGTGGGGTGTCGCCGACAAAGCCGGGAAGGAGAACGACGGCGTCTGGCCAGCATGTGAGAAGTAGTAGTACTAGTAGTAGTTAGTGTGTGTGTCTGTGTCTGAGTACGAGCATGTACAAGTACTACTAGTTACTACTGTAGTTTTTAGAGCAAACTACCAATACATTAGCCTAGACTGAATGGAAAAATTCCTATCCTAAGCATCAAATGACATCTCTTTCTCTATAGGAATTGAGATGCGTGTCATCTCACTTCCTATGATTTTCATATTCCTATCCTATGAATGAAAGGAGGCCTCTGTTGGAGTAAATACAGTAGCTAGCAGATCTTGCTGGTACAGTAGTTTTCTTCAAGCGGAATTCAACGAAGTCATGATGGTTCCTTCGTCCGAGCAACTTCAAAGTGGGAAGTGGGCCTGTGATTTGACGGCTCATTAGTCATTGTTACTGCGGTAGCGACGACCGGGTGACTCTCCTTGGAGTTCTGCGTGCATGGCAAGTGGACCAGGATGGTCGACGTCCCACATGTTGGCGAATGGAAGTATTCTTTCTGATATCGAGGAGCAAGGAAACCGCGTGGTATAGATTCACTGCTGATTGGTTCGCAAAAAATAGTGTCACTGCTGATTTATAATTATTTTTTATTTCTGATGAATGCTAGCGTTTCAACTCTTACGACGAAGGGTGCCAAACACTGCACGTGCTGGATGTCCCACACGCCAGCAAAGGAGTGGGACATGAATAGCGTGGTAGAGCCCAGCGTAAAAAAACAGCGTGGTAGAGCGTCTCCACTTCTTCCACTTTTGGGTCGGAGACCACACGTAGTAGTACTTAGTGGTATGAACGATACAAAGTGCGACCTAGAGAGAAAGACACGTCTAGTTGGAAGGTCTCGGGGCATACACGTTAACAAATATAAAAGTTAATATGTGCCTCCAACTAATATAGTAGTAGTAGAGTACTTAGGCACGTACTCCGTAACATCACCGTGCATTGCACGTATAACATTTAGTGGTACTACGTAGTAAGAGACAAATGCCGCCTAAGAGTTCCCTTCTCGACCTACTTTTGGGTGTTTGGTAGAGTGTATGGAGGGTGCATGAGTCCACACTAGTTTAGCACAAATACACTAGAAGCATGCATGAAGAGAGCATGCATGAAGAGGGGTGTTGAGTTGAGCATGCATGAAGAGGGAACAACTATGTTGAGACAAGAACGCAACCAAACACACCCTATATGCCACGCATGTTCATACCATTGGCGCCGTTCTACTTCACTTACTGCGCTACATTACTCAGGTTCGTACGTCCACTCCTGGGTACATGTCCGTCTCGTAGTTCCAGTCCCACGTGTTCTTCATATAGATGGAACGAACCTTGCATAACACGTGCACCTTGATGCTAGATGTCTCGCGTGTTGGCAAAAGGATGAACAAAGCTCACATAAAAAAAATAGAGTGGAAGAACATAGATTCCGGACGACCGAGAAGGAGCAAGAAACCTCGTGGTGGAGCGTCTGCACTCATAATATTTAATATTATTCAGCAATATAAAATTAACCAATCATCGCCACAGTGGACTGGAAGAGTACGAAACACGGAAGCCCAGTGTAGTTACATCATACTAGTACATGGCTAACCCACACTATCACCATATTTCTTGGCTTCCGTGCGACACCTATCTCTAGTAATCCAGCAGCCTGTATCGCTTCTCCCTCCTCATCTCTATCAAAGTGTGGAGGGCTGGCATTTCTGCCGTCTATTGAGGTAGGTTAACTATCACATGTTAGCGACATGCCAAGAGCATTCTAAAAAAAATTCCTTTCACGTTCCGTTTTCAAAAAGAAAAAAATCCTTTCACGTACGAATTTGCCTGTATGTTTTGAGCAACTTGCATGTCATATACTGCTCTGTTTGATACTCTAACTTAGCTAGAGGTTAGACTAACTCATGACTAACCCTGAACTAACTGTAGCCAAAGAGGTGTTTGGGTGACAGTGTTAGATTGACAATAAACGCACTTCATGGAGAGATAAAATTGATTTTGCAGTGGTCCCAATGAGAACTATCTCCAGTTAGCACCTCTTGGGTGGGATAGTTTTTTTTGGTGGGTTTGGTGCAACTTGCTCCAATTTAAACCCTCATGCTTGGATACTTTAGGGCTATTTGAGCCCCAACTAGCTCAAACTAACTCTAATCCATGGATCCAAACAGGGCCTATGGCCAGTCTCGGCGCTGAGCGATCGCGTGCACCGAAGCGGCGCTCTCGGCCGTCGCGCCACTTCAAAGCCGGCGCCCGGTGAGAGGTCGCCTCCGCTCTGGCCGGGCATTAATGCGGCATCGACGCCTCGAGGCGACGCTGACCATTTCACGCTGAAGCGCTATTAAGGGAGTATCGTTTTGAACCGTTTGGTGTAATCTTGGTAGTTTGCAAAACTACTCAATTATTGCACTCGCTTTCCTAAGAAATTGTGGTAAAACGTTACTCCACTGCCCGCTTCCCTTCTCCTTCCTCTTCCACCGCCCGCACACGTCCGTGGGAAGCGACCGTCAACCCTTATATAGGAGTGCTAGCACAAAAGATGCATGCATGACCACTAAAATTTCCATATTAAAGCGCCGCTCGGTGAGTATGGCGTATGTTGTTACCTTGGCGGCCCATAGCTACAGGCGACGGCAACCAGAGAAGAGGCGGCGGGAGGGGAATGAATGCAGCTACTATTTGGGTTCGCCTTCCGGCTTAAATAAATGCGCAACATCACGTGTACCCGCGGGTGCAAAAATTGTAACATACTCGTGTCTGCTTAAGTGGGCGTCACATAACTGGTGTGTGTGTGTGAGAGAGAGATTCTGAGAGACAGAGTGCGTGTGTGCGACTCTACTCTTCGGACATGTACTCAACCTTTTGCATCGGGATATAAGTATAATGGTATTTACTTTAGCTAGTGATTTACGTGGCCATGTTAACGTGGTTGTGTCAAAAAAATGTCACTTCCTGCTCGTGATTTGCATTATGTAATTACAAGCAAGATTCTCGTGCATTGCACGGAACATCAATATGCATTTTTTTTACAAAACACCTATTGTGATTGACCCATGCAGGAGTAATCCCATGTGTAAAAATGAATTATATCTCGAGAATTTTATCGAAAAACTGGTATCTCGAGAATGTCATCGAAAAAATGAAAGATGAGAGATCAGGCGAGGAGGAGTGGAGCGTGGTGGTGACTGGTGGTCGGAATGGGCGGAGACATGGGGATGGACGGCGCCGGCAGGCGGGAGCGGCCACCATGCATGCTAGATTGTTCCAGAGACTTATTCCTTTTTTAATTGCTGAGAAATGAGGTTGCGGGAGATAATGATGTGGAGAGAGGTGCGGGTATCTTTTGTAAAATTATCATAGTTTGCTTTCTATCCGTCTGATATAGATCATACGGTCTGTATTAAAAGATGGCAGGCACACCATCATCGCCAAATCATTTTTTTTATAAGGGTATGATGTCTACTACGCAACCATCTTCTTGTAGATGTTGTTGGACCTGCAAGTGCACAGGTTTGTAGGACAGTAGCAAATTTCCCTCAAGTGGATGACCTAAGGTTTATCAATCCGTGGGAGGCGTAGGATGAAGATGGTCTCTCTCAAACAACCCTGCAACCAAATAACAAAGAGTCTCTTGTGTCCCCAACACACCCAATACAATGGTAAATTGTATAGGTGCACTAGTTCGGTGAAGAGATGGTGATATAAGTGCAATATGGATGGTAGATATAGGTTTTTGTAATCTGAAATAATAAAAACAGCAAGGTAACTAATGATAAAAGTGAGTGTAAACGGTATTGCAATGATAGAAAACAAGGCCTAGGGTTCATACTTTCACTAGTGCAAGTTCTCTCAACAATAATAACATAGATAGATCATATAACAATCCCTCAACATGCAACAAAGAGTCACTCCAAATCCACTAATAGCGGAGAACAAACGTAGAGATTATGGTAGGGTACGAAACCACCTCAAAGCTATTCTTTCGGATCAATCTATAAAAGAGTTCGTACTAGAATAACACCTTAAGACACAAATCAATCAAAACCCTAATGTCACCTAGATACTCCATTGTCACCTCAAGTATCTGTGGGCATGATTATACGATATGCATCACAAAATCTCAGATTCATCCAACCAACACAAAGTACTTCAAAGAGTGCCCCAAAGTTTCTATCGGAGAGTCAAGAACGTGTGCCAACCCCTATGCATAGGTTCATGGGAGGAACCCGCAAGTTGGTCACCAAAACATACATCAAGAGGCACATGATATCCCATTGTCACCACAGATAATCACGGCAAGACATACATCAAATGTTCTCACAAAAGACTCAATCCGATAAGATAACTTCAAAGGGGAAACTCAATTCATCACAAGAGAGTAGAGGGGGAGAAACATCATAAGATCCAACTACAATATCAAAGCTCGGGATACATCAAGATCGTGCCATAGAGGGAACACGAGAGAGAACATGAGAGAGAGAGAGAGAGAGAGAGAGAGAGAGAGAGAGAGAGAGAGAGATCAAACACATAGCTACTGGTACATACCCTCAGCCCCGAGGGTGAACTACTCCCTCCTCGTCATGGATAGCGCCGGGATGATGAAGATGGCCACGGTGATGGGTTCCCCCTCCGGCAGGGTGCCGGAACAGACCCCCGAGTGGTTTTTGGTGGCTACAGAGGCTTGCGGTGGCGGAACTCCCGATCTATCTTCTGTTCTGGAAGTTTTAGGGTACGCAGGTATATATGGGTGAAAGGAGTACGTCGGTGGAGCTACGGGGGCCCCACGAGGCAGGGGGGTGGGCGCGCCCCCCACCCTCGTGAGCACCTCCCGTATCTTCTGATGTGGAGTCCAAGTCCATCAGGTGGGTTTCCTTCCAAAAATAACTTCTCCAGTTGATTTCGTTCCGTTTTGACTCCGTCTGATATTCCTTTTCCTCGAAACACTGAAATAGGCATAAAACAACAAATCTGGGCTGGGCCTCCGGTTAATAGGTTAGTCCCAAAAATAATATAAAAGTGGATAATAAAGCCCAATATTGCCTAAGCAGTAGATAATATAGCATGGAGCAATCAAAAATTATAGATACGTTGGAGACGTATCAAGCATCCCCAAGCTTAATTCCTGCTCGTCCTCGAGTAGGTAAATGATAAAAAAGATAATTTTTGATGTGGAATGCTAGTTGGCATAATTTCAGTGTAATTCTTCTTACTTGTGATATGAATATTCAGATCCGAAAGATTCAAGACAAAAGTTCATATTGATAAAAGAAATAGTAACACTTCAAGCATACTAATCAAAGTAATCATGTCTTCTCAAAATAACATGGCAAAAGAAAGTTCATCCCTACAAAATCATATAGTTAGGCTATGCTTCATTTTGGTCACACAAAGATGTTCCCAACTTCTATACCCCCGATGACAAGCCAAGCAATTGTTTCATACTTAAATAATCTCAAACTTTTTCAACCTTCACGCAATACATGAGCATGAGCCATGGATATAGCACTATGGGTGGAATAGAATATGATGATGGGGATTGTGTGGAGAAGACAAAAAAGGAGAAAGTCTCACATTGACAAGGATAATCAACAGGCTATGGAGATGACCATCAATTGATGTCAAACATGAGGAGTAGGGATTGCCATGCAACAGATGCACTAGAGTTATAATGAATGCTCAACAAAAGAAAACTAGTGGGTGTGCATCCAACTTGCTTGCTCATGAAGACCTAGGGCATTTGAGGAAGCCCATCGTAGGAATATACAAGCCAAGTTCTATAATGAAAAATTCCCACTAGTATAAAAGGACAACTTATGAGACTCACTATATGAAAAACATGGCGCTACTTTGAAGCACAACATATGAGACTCACTACATGAAGAACAAGGTGCTACTTTGAAGCACAATATATGAGACTCACTACATGAAGAACAAGGTGCTACTTTGAAGCACAAGTGTGGAAAAAGAGATAGTAGCATTGCCCTTTTTATTTATTTTTTTCTTTTTTTGGGCCTTTTTTTTGGCCTTTCTTTTTTTTGGGCAATGCTCTAATAATGATGATCATCACACTTCTATTTATTACAACATAAGGATTACAACTCGAAACTAGAACAAGATATGAATCTATATGAATGCCTCCGGCGGTGTACCGGGATGGTGCAATGAATCAAGAGTGACATGTATGAAAAATAATGTATGGTGGCTTTGCCACAAATACAATGTCAACTACATGATCATGCAATGGTAATATGACAAAAGTAAAGTATGTCATGATGATGATGAACGGAACGGTGGAAAGTTGCATGGCAATATATCTCGGAATGGCTATGGAAATGCCATAATAGGTAGGTATGGTGGCTGTTTTGAGGAAGATATAAGGAGGTTTATCTGTGATAGAGCGTATCGTATCACGGGGTTTGGATGCACCGGCGAAGTTTGCACTAACTCTCAAGGTGAGAAAGGGCAATGCACGGTACCGAAGAGGCTAGCAATGGCGGAAAGGTAAAAGTGCGTATAATCCATGGACTCAACATTAGTCAAAATAACTCATATACTTATTGCAAAAATTTATAAGTCATCAAAAATCAAGCACTACGCGCATGCTCCTAGGGGGATAGATTGGTAGGAAAAGACCATCGCTCGTCCCCGACCGCCACTCATAAGGATGCACAAGCCAGGTACACTTCATATTTCAAATTTGTTACACAACATTAACCATATATGCATGCTACGGGACTTGCTAACTTCAACACAAGAATTCTTTAAATTCATAATCACCCAACTAGCATGACTTTAATATCACTACCTCCATATCTCAAAACAGTTATCAAGTATCAAACTTCTCTTAGTATTCAACACACTCATAAGAATCCTTACAAATCTTGTATGCTTAGCATATTAGAATTAAGCACATTATCATGCTATTTAAGACTCTCAAAATAATATAAGTGAAGCATGATAGTTCATATATTTCTTCAAAATAAAACTACCACCGTGCTCTAAAAGATATAAGTGAAGTACTACAGCAAATGACAAACTACTCCGAAAGATATAAGTGAAGATCAATGAGTAGTCGAGTAATTATGTAACTATGTGAAGACTCTCCCATTTAATAATTTCAGATCTTGATACTTTATTCAAACAGCAAGCAAAGCTAAATAAAACTACATTGCAAGGATATCACAACTCATGTGAAGAAGCAAAAACTTAGGCTCAACCGATACTAACCGATAGTTGTTGAAGAAGAAAGGTGGGATACCAACCGGGGCATCCCCAAGCTTAGATGCTTGAGACTTCTTGAAATATTATCTTGGGGTGCCTTGGGAATGCCCAAGCTTGAACTTTTGTGTCTCCTTGATTCCTCTCATATCATGGTTTCTCTTTTTTATCAAAAGCTTCATTCACAACAAACTCAACAAGAACTCGTGAGATAGGTTAGTATAAACCAATGCAAAACCTTATCATTTTCTACTGTAACAAATCACTAACATTATTATTCAACATTTCATACTAAATGCCTCTGCATATTTAATACTCGTTTCCTTAAATAGAATCATTAAACAAGCAAACATATGCAAACAATGCAAACATAACAGCAATCCGCCAAAACAGTGCAGTCTGTAAAGAATGCAAGAGTCTTAATACTTACCTGACTCCAATAATTATGAACTAAAATTCCCACTATAATAAATTTATCAGAGCTCAATATGCAAAAATATTCAACATTATACCACTCTCTGACTTTTCTAGAAAATTTTTGCAACAGCGGTAAACTTTCTGCTTTCAAACAGCAACATGTATACTAGCAAAATAAGCATGGCAAAGGCTATCCTTGACTTTTTTTATTGAAACTAAAGATGAAAAACACTAATATAACTAACATCAAGCAAAACAAAACAAAATGACACGACGCTCCAAGCAAAACACATATCATGTGGTGAATAAAAATATAGCTTCAAGTAAAGTTACCGATGAACGAAGACGAAAGAGGGGATGCCTTCCGGGGCATCCCCAAGCTTAGGCTCTTGGTTGTCCTTGAATATTACCTTGGGGTGCCTTGGGAATCCCCAAGCTTAGGCTCTTTCCACTCCTTATTCCGTAGTCCATCAAATCTTTACCCAAAACTTGAAAACTTCACAACACAAAACTTAACAGAAAACTCGTGAGCTCCGTTAGCGAAAGAAAACAAAACACCACTTCAAGGTACTGTAATGAACTCATTATTTATTTATATTGGTGTTAAACCTACTGTATTCCAACTTCTCTATGGTTTATAAACTATTTTACTAGCCATATATTCATCAAAATAAGCAAACAATACAATGAAAACAGAATCTGTCAAAAACAGAACAGTCCGTAGTAATCTGTAACTAACGCAAACTTCTGAAACTCCAAAAATTATAAAATAAATTGGTGGACCTGAGTAATTTGTCTAGTAATCATCTTAAAAAAGAATAACTAAATAGCACTCTCCAGTAAAAAGTTGAAGCTAATCTCGTGAGCGCTAAAGTTTCTGTTTTTTACAGCATGATCATAAAGACTTCACCCAAGTCTTCCCAAAGGTTCTACTTGGCACAAACACTAATTAAAACATAAAACCACATCTAAACAAAAGCTAGATGGATTATTTATTCCTAAACAGAACCAAAAATCAAGAAACTAAAATAAAATTGGGTTGCCTCCCAACAAGCGCTATCGTTTAACGCCCCTAGCTAGGCATGATGATTTCAATGATGCTCACATAAAAGATAAGAAATTAAACATAAAGAGAGCATCATGAAGAATATGACTAGCACATTTTAGTATAACCCACTTCCTATGCATAGGTATTTTGTGAGAAAAACAACTTATGGTAACAATAATCAACTATCATAGGAAGGCAAAACAAGCATAACTTCAATACTTTAAGCACATAGAGAGGAAACTTGATATTATTGAAATTCCTACAAGCATATATTCCTCCCTCATAATAATTTTCAGTAGCATCATGAATGAATTCAACAATATAAACAGCACCTAAAGCATTCTTTTCATGATCTACAAGCATAGAAATTTTATTATTCTCCACATAAGCAAATTTCTTCTCATGAATAATAGTGGGAGCAAACTCAACAAAATAACTATCATATGATTGAAAATTAAGATCAAGATGACAAGTTTTTGTCACATCCCTAGCTTCTGGTTTGCTCTGAGCTAGCTAGCCATGTGTTGCATCATGTCTAAATTCTTTTAAAGTTGAAATGGGGATTGCCTAAACCCTAGTATTAAAGGAATTCACTAGGTTCACCTAAAATATTTTCAGTAAGTCCAAATGGCTTTTAAAAATGTCCATCATTTATGGAAAACACTGTTAACAGTAGCCAGAGGTGATGCACATTTTTCCATAACATATCTGGGCTCTGAATTAAATCCTATGGTATTTTCATTTGGGCATTTAAATACTATAAAATATTTTATATGCTCAAATAATCCCAAACTGAAATGTTTACTGTAGGATATATTTCCAACAGTGGTCATGAGCAGTTGCATGATTTTGGGATTGATTTAGTATTTTTAATAAAGCCACAGAGTTGCAGCAAAATAGAAAACAGGAACAATCATTAGAGAGAGAGAAAGGTTTACCTGGACTTACCTGCAGCCCACCTAGCGCCCCATCTGGCCCAACACTGTGGCTGAGGCCCAGCCCAACTCCCCACCGTCTTCAACCTCTGCCAGTAGGCAGAGGCGTGTCGACGCCAGCGCGCCCGAGGCCTCCACCTCCTCCCTCCCAGCCTGCCTGGCTCCTCCTCGATGCACCAGGCGACGCCACGCGGTCCCTGGCCCCTCTCCTCTCTCCCTGGACCCCTCTCCCTCCTCTGTCTCGCTCTCTCGCGCATGCCCGAACACGCCGTCGCCGACGTCATCCACTGCCACCGCGGCCACTGGCCCTCCCTAGTCAAGCTAGCGTGACCAAGAGAAGCGCCTCGACGTCCTCTCTCCGTCCACCAAGCCAGGCGAGCCCGGGCCACGCTGCTTCGCCGCCATCATCTTCGTCTTCAACGTCGGCCATCGGAGGGAGCCGCCGTCGATTCGCCGCACGCAGGACGTCCCCGAGCACACTGGCCTGCTCTGCGAGTTCACCGTGAGCACCGGAATCCTTCCCTCTCTTCTACCTCCCGTTTCACGCCCTAACTAGCTTCACCGCCGAGCCCGCGCACATCACCGCCGGCCATGGCGCCGCCGCAACCACAGCTGTTGCCGCTCGCGTCTGATCCCATAAGCGCACTCATAACGCTCCCAGGAGTCGAACGCGTTCCCCAGCTCCTCCTGTCGTGCTCCGCAGCCCCGTTCCGCTCGATGCCGTAGCTCCGGCCGCCGCCTAAGTGGTCGCCGCCGTCGACCCCGGCCTCCCTGTGCCCAGCTGCGTGCGCCCCTAGATGCGCGGGAGCACGGGCTTCCTCCTGGTGCCCTCCGCGCGCCCAGCCGCCGCCCCTAGCGACACCCGGCGAGCCGCCCGCCTTTGTGAGGTCGCCGGAGCTTAATCCGGCGACGTTGACGTGGCAGGAATAGTTTAGGCGCTAACTACCCATTTAGTTAACCCCCTAGACACTAACAATGGGCCCCAGCGCCCACTAATTTTGTAATTAGACTAATCTACTAGGCCCACACGTCAGGTTGGCTTTGCTGACGTGGTCATTGACCGGACCCACCTGTCATTGACCCTGGGCAGCACCGTGTCACTGACCAGTGGTCCCCACTGGTCAGGTTTGACCTGGACGGCTCCTGTTGACCTGCTGAGGTCAGCATGATGCAATGCTGATGCAGTAATTGATTTTCTGGATTTAATCTTTTTCAGGAAATTCCAGAAAATAGTGCTAACTTCTAAAAATCATATAAAATCAACCGTAACTCCAAATGAGATAAATTATATATGAAAAATTATCAGAAAAATCCAATCTATCCATCTGTACCATTCTCATGCATGTTTGATCAAGTTAACTTCACTGTTTGGGATGAAACATGAATAGGGCAACTTAGATAATAGTTTTGGAATTGGGATTCGGTATAGCTTTGAATTCCACTTCAATCAAAATGACTTTCTGCTGCATTAGCCCAAATCACAGCATATTGCCATGCATGATCATGCATCATATTGCTGCATTGCATTGATTATGTTTCTTCCTTGTTTGTTGGTGCTTGTTCCCTCTCGGTAGGCGTATCCCGACGATGAGTTCGATGACACGGATGAAGAACTATATTATCTTCAGAAGTGCCAGGCAAGCAAAACCCCCTTGTTCATTCTGATATAATCCCACTCTCTCGCTCCTGCTCTATTTTACTGCATTAGGACAAAAACGACTCATGTGTTACTTGCTGCGGTAGCTGAACCCCTTTATCCTCTGCATGACTGTCATTCCACAAGAATTAGATGAAACCCACTAGCATGAGTAGGAGTTGTTTGAGCCTGCTGTGCCTACTCATTCATGCTTGTTTGTCATGCCTGCTATGCTTAGAGTTGAGTCAGGTCGATTCATCGGGAATGAATTGGAATGGTGTGTGAACATGTCCACTGTGTGTGAGCTAAGTGTGTGAACACGATTTGGTAAAGGTAGCGGTGAGAGGCCATGTAGGAGTACATGGTGGGTTGTCTCATTGCAGCCGTCCTCGAACTGAGTTACGTGTTTGTGATCCATGAGCAGTTACTACCACACATTGGGTTCCGTAACTCGGCCCTCTCGGCTTAGTAATCAACTCGATCTCTGTCCAGGAGTTGCAACTAGTTTCTGGTGTTTGTAGTTAGTGTTAGTAGTCTACCAAGTGGCACCCGGTACAGGTGGGCTTGGGACAGACTAGGCACCGTGGCCGGGTATGCCAAGCGCCGCCCGTTTGGTGGGCTTGGAACCCTGTACACATCGTTTGGGGCCGTGAGCGACACCCCGGCCGGATCTCCTTGCGGATGGAACCCGAATAGGCGATAAACCTGGACGAGAGACTTGTGTGGTTAGTCGGTCGTGGCCGACTCCCTCGTTCGCTTCCGCTTGAAGGTTGCCGAGGTACATGACGTGTCTGAGGCGATAAGTGGCGAGAGCGTGTGTGAAGAAGTACACCCCTGCAGGGTTATCATTATCTATTCGAATAGCCGGATTCCTCGGATATGGAAACTTGGACCCATGGCATAGTTCATAGACAAGTGAAAGTGGATACTCTAAAACTCGCAAGATAAGCGTGAGTGCTATGGATGGCGTTCTCGTAGGGAGACGGGAGTGGATCCATAGTGGTGTATTGATATGGTGAATATGTGGACTCGTGTGCGCCACCTCAAAAGAGTTACTTGCAGTCGTAGTTCAGGATAGCTACCGAGTCAAAGCTGGCTTGCTGCAGTCAAACTCCACCACCCCCTTTTGATAATGATGCATATGTAGTTAGTTCTGATGTAAGTCTTGCTGAGTACATTTGTACTCACGTTTTCTTATTTTATGTTTTGCAGAGAGACTTCAGTCTCGCTAGTAGTTCAGCGTGGACTTGATGTTTAGCTTGTTACCTCAGCTACGATCTTGTGCCCTCGGCGGATCTGGTAGATAGTCGGGCTTCTCAGCCTTTTTCATTTGTAGATGTCTCGTACTCGGACATGTTAAGCTTCGCTTGTGCTTTGACTTGTATGCTCGAGTGTTGGGTCATGAGACCCATGTTTGTAATATCTCGCTCCTCGGAGCCTAATGAATAAATATTTGAGTCGTAGAGTTATGTTGTGATGCCATGTTGTATTTACACATATTGAGCATATTGTGTGTATGTTTGAAATGCTTGGTATGTGTGGGACCCGACAATCTAGTTGTTTATCCTTGGCAGCCTCTCATATGGGGAAATGTAGTCTAGTGCTTCTGAGCGATAGTAGTCCGCTACAGCCGGTTCACGGAGTCCTGCTAGCCCAAAGACTACTGCTTTGGACACTTGATGGCGGCATGTGTTTCACTTCGTTCCTATATCCATCCCTTGGGAAATGTCACGCGGTGATATTCGAGTCCTGCCTAGCTGCTACAGCCGGGTTACGGAGTCCTGTTAGCCAGTGCTACAACCCGTTCATACGTTGATGACCGACATGTTCGATGTGATTCATGTATGCTGTCCCCATGGGTTAGCGCCGCTTTGGGTTCACGACTAGCCATGTCGGCCGGGTTCTCATCATATGGATGCTAGCGACACTATCATATCGTGAGCCAAAAGGCATAAGCGGTCCCGGGCCATGGTAAGGCGACACCGTGGGAATACCGTGCGTGAGGCCGCAAAGTGATATGAGGTGTTACCGGCTAGATCGATGTGACTTGGAATCGGGTCTGACAGCTTTGGTACGAGCTTTGATGCTCAGGGATTACCAAGCCAAACTGGTCGAAGTTGTGTCTAGAAATGCTTTAGTTATGTAAGGGAATTGATTGTGGAAGGGAACGTAAGGCTCTTTTTACTCCTTATAACTCATGGCCTTCTAATCTGAGTCATCCTCTTCTCTTCTACGGGGTTTAAGAACTAGGCTTCTCGTCTTTCTATTAGGATGATGTGTTAGTAATCCATAGACTTTTAAGATTGTTGGTTTTACGCCCCAGTTCAGTTTCTACTATTTTTGTATGTTAACTGTTGATCTCGGAACCTTGATATGATGATATTGAGTGGTTATGCCACCATTTTGCATGATGTCCCAAATCTTTTTGAGCATTTACAGCCGTTATGCTGTCCGAGTCATCCCAGGTTTCTAAACTATCTGATGCATTTGCAAATCCCTTCCTCCCGTTCCTGATGTCCTTTTGGGCCAGATTAAGCACACTAATCGGTGAGTTGAGGTACCCTATTGCCTCGACATATATGTTGGAGTTAGTACTATGACCCTAGTTGTTTAGGAAGTCACCTAGCAATTTAGCAATGCTTTTGTATCCCCAATGTGATGATTCTGGCCATTATTCTTGAGAGCATCCCGTGATGCCATTTAGTAGTAGGCATTCTACTCCTGGGTTTCTGAACCCGAGATTCACCCTACTTCATGTTGTTAGTATTTGCTAGTTCCTTTAGGATATTAGTAACCTTTGCACTAGTCCTCGAGGTACGTGGTATATCCTTCTTCCAAATACCATGAACTATTTAAGGCAGAAGTTATTGAACCAAAGGATCACAATCAGAGTACTCTTGAGGAGTTCTCCATTCATAATTGTGACTCTGCCAGTCCTACCTCTCTGCATGGGTTATCCGGAAGAAACATGTTGAACTTGGTTCGACATACTAATCTATGCATCCACAACTCAAAAAGATATATGATCCTTTGAGTTGTTTCCATTGCAGCTGTATTCCGATCCCCGTCTATCAGTTGATAGTCAAGGGTATGCGTGCATTCATTTATCGATGCCTATTACTCATATGGTCCGTCAATCCATTCTATTCCAGAATGACTAGGAGAAACAAACTCCAGTACCTCATCCATATCCAGGATTGGGTCAAAGCAGTTGTGTCCCGTAGATCAAATGCAATTCAGCTTTGTTCTGTTCTACCTTGGAGTATTACCCCCTTTGTGTCAGAATTGTCATGATAACTGCACCAACTCTCATGAATTATTGACGTAGTGATACCTCTCACCATCATCATTCATTCCTCGGTCCTCGTGTTGTTGTAACCGGAATGCCGATAAGTGAATTGTGGTGTGTGAAATCGATACTCCTAGCAACCATGTTGCTTAGTAGTAAATGGACAATATCCTCATTCTTAGCGTGTTGATTATTAAATCATCATCCTAAGATTGATCGTGCTACCTAGTCCTTATTTCTGGTGCACACTTTGATTGATGAGCTAGGATCTTGTCAAGTCCTCACTCATTTGATCATATCGTCTTGCCCTCAAAAGCAAGATTGTTCTCGAGCTTAGTAACATATCGGTGGTTCGTGGATTTCCGAATATCTTCTCGGGAGTATCACCAGGTTGCCCCCTAACTATTATGTTGAGTTCGTGATCAAGTTGGTTTCTCGTAAACCACCCCTTCTCCAAGAATCTGTGTTGGAAACCCTTGAGCTAGTTGTGTAGGCCAAGCAACAACTTGGAGAGTTGGAAGATAAAAGCTTGCCTAACTTAGTTCGTTCCAAAGGGATATTCTTGTGTAGTGTGTGTTGAAGAAATATGATATCTTCATCGATTGGTCCCTGTGATCAGTTGTTGAATCTATTGTCTTGTCCAAACCTAGATTTGAGTGTGGGCTATCCTCAAATCAAATCAGAACCAACGATATTCGTAATGTTGTCTTACTCGTGGTTGATCCCTCGAGCATACATCATTACATCTTTTGGTCTGACCAATACTATCACCGTGTTCACATGATGGTGGAAGTCCAGTGATATGGAAATTCCGATGAGTTGCCGTTGAGCCCACCAGCAGCATCTTGTCCCTCCCCCATGATTCATGTTGAACATCAACCTAGTGTTGGAAACTTTGTAAGCAATGCCTTCGTGATCCGTTCATGAAGCCTATGCTTGGATGGAAGAAGTGACTTCCTCGAATTCATGTGCTTTAGGTGTAAGTTGCCGCCATGAATTTGAGAAAGGTTTGTTTTGCTTCCTCTGGAATCATCCCAAGTCAGTCATGCATGTGCGAAGTATTCTATGGTCTGATAGACTGATCATCTTCATTCCATATGAATTCCCTAGCACACCAAGCCACTAACTGATTTGTTCAAGGAGAAGAAGTTCCTTCTTAAGAGCATGCCTTATGCAAGGACTTCGTTATCCGCGATGATGGTTCCCCACCTGAACTCGGTAATGTTTCATTATAAGACTACTATGTGGTCATGCTTGTCTTGGACAACGTGTTCATGGGTTTGTAGCAGAACCAGCTCTTGTTTTGGAGCTTGCTATCATAGTTCATCTCCCGAGAGTCTCGCAACATTACCTCGTCGATTTGTGTTGCAACTTTTCTTTTCAGACATGTGAGTCTGAAGTATCCTGCTTCTAACCAGATCTGAATCTCAGGCAGATATGATGGTTGGAACATTCCCAACAGTTGCATCTTGTTCCCAGCTTGCACCGTCCTTGTGCCATTTCACTATGGGCTGCCTTCTTAATAATTCTTGTTCAGGATCATCCTCAAAAGTGGTCCTACCATGGGTCCCCTCCACCTCCGATGATAAGCAAAATCATCCATTGCGTTGTCTTCAACAAGGTAGTCCACATCATCCATTCTAGTCCGAGTATGCCATTTCTTCGAGCTCTTTCAATCAATCAATTGTAATTTGCCTTAAGTTGGTATAAGAATTTCAATGATCTCTGAATCAAAAGTAATTCTTTCTGCCACTTCAGGGAATAATCCTACGAGTCACCTCCTCTAGGGTTCCCCATAATAGAATCGTGATAATTATTTCCTCGCCACCTTGACACCATCCACCATCTCTCTAAGCGTGGAATTGATGCCCACCAATCAAACCCCGTCGTTTGTTCTTCCATCCCTCTCGATGTGTTTTGTGTCTCAACTCGAGATGTTTCTACATCTCATTCCGTGAGTTGATCATGTTTACTTGATCTTCGTGAAGATCGAATCATGTAGAGCCTCCCTCTCTTTCCATTGTCGTGTTGGATGGAGTTCTCAAAGCAAGATGTCAATATCATGATGATGTTCGAATCAACGTTCCTATGAAGTGCAACCTGGGTCGTGAAGATCGTGTTAACTTGTACCCCCTCTGTCTTCTTACCTTACGTCTTGAATCTCGGGGCGAGATTCTTGTTTAGTGGGGGTGAGTTGTCACATCCCTAGCTTCTGGTTTGCTCTGAGCTAGCTAGCCATGTGTTGCATCATGTCTAAATTATTTTAAAGTTGAAATGGGGATTGCCTAAACCCTAGCATTAAAGGAATTCACTAGGTTCACCTAAAATATTTTCAGTAAGTCCAACTGGCTTTTAAAAATGTCCATCATTTATGGAAAACACATTATTGATGGCAGAGGTGATGCACATTTTTCCATAACATATTTGGGCTCTGAATTAAATCCTATGGTATTTTCATTTGGGCATTTAAATACTATAAAATATTTTAAATGCTCAAATAATCCCAAACTGAAATGTTTACTGTAGGATATATTTCCAACGGTGGTCATGAGCAGTTGCATGATTTTGGGATTGATTTAGTATTTTTAATAGAGCCACAGAGTTGCAGCAAAATAGAAAACAGGAACAATCATTAGAGAGAGAAAGGTTTACAGGACTTACCTGCAGCCCACCTAGCGCCCCATCGGCCCAAAGACTGTGGTGAGGCCCAACCCAACTCCCCACCGTCTTCAACCTCTGCCAGTAGGCAGAGGCGTGTCGACGCCAGCGCGCCCGAGGCCTCCACCTCCTCCCTCCCAGCCTGCCTGGCTCCTCCTCGATGCACCAGGCGACGCCATGCAGCCCCTGGCCCCTCTCATCTCTCCCTGGACCCCTCTCCCTCCTCTGTCTCGCTCTCTCGCGAACGCCCGAACACGCCGTCGCTGACGTCATCCACTGCCACCGCGGCCACTGGCCCTCCCTAGTCAAGCTAGCGTGACCAAGAGAAGCGCCTCGACGTCCTCTCTCCTTCCACCAAGCCAGGCGAGCCCGGGCCACGCTGCTTCGCCGCCATCGTCTTCGTCTTCAACGTCGGCCATTGGAGGGAGCCGCCATCGATTCACCGCACGCAGGACGTCCCCGAGCACACTGGCCTGCTCTGTGAGTTCATCGTGAGCACCGGAATCCTTCCCTCTCTTCTACCTCCCGTTTCGCGCCCTAACTAGCTTCACCACCGAGCCCGCGAGCACATCACCGCCGGCCATGGCGCCGCCGCAGCCACGGCTGTTGCCGCTCGCGTCTGATCCCATAAGCGCACTCATGCGCTCCCGAGCGAACGCGTTCCCAGCTCCTCCTGTCGTGCTCCGCAGCCCCGTTCCGCTCGATGCCGTAGCTCCGGCCGCCGCCTAAGTGGTCGCCGCCGTCGACCCCGGCCTCCCTGTGCCCAGCTGCGTGCGCCCCTAGATGCGCGGGAGCACGGGCTTCCTCCTGGTGCCCTCCGCGCGCCCAGCCGCCGCCCCTAGCGACACCCCGGCGAGCCGCCAAGATTGTGTGGTCGCCGAGCTTAATCCGCGATGTTGGCGTGGCAGGAATAGTTTAGGCGCTAACTACCCATTTAGTTAACCCCTAGACATCGACAATGGGCCCCGGCGCCCACTAATTTTGTAATTAGACTAATCCACTTTGGCCCACACGTCGGGTTGACTTTCTTGGCGTGGTCATTGACCGGACCCACATGTCATTGACCACAGGCAGCACCGTGTCCTTGACCGTGGTCCCCACTGGTCGGTTTGACTGGGACGACGCCTATTGACCTGCCGAGGTCAAGATGATGCAATGCCGACGCAGTAATTGATTTTCTGGATTTAATCTTTTTCAGGAAATTCCAGAAAATAGTGCTAACTTCTAAAAATCATATAAAATCAACCGTAACTCCAAATGAGATAAATTATTTATGAAAAATTATCAGAAAAATCCGATCTATCAATCTGTACCATTTTCATGCATGTTTGATCAAGTTAACTTCAATGTTTAGGATGAAACATGAATAGGGAAACTTTGATAATAGTTTTGGAATTGGGATTTGGTATAGCTTTGAATTCCACTTCAATCAAAATGACTTTCTGCTGCATTAGCCCAAATCACAGCATATTGCCATGTCATGATCATGCATCATATTGCTGCATTGCATTGATTGTGTTTCTTCCTTGTTTGTCGGAGCTTGTTCCTTCTCGGTAGGCGTATCCCGACGATGAGTTCGATGACACGGATGAAGAACTATATTATCTTCAGAAGTGCCAGGCAAGAAAAACCCCCTTGTTCATTCTGATATAATCCCACTCTCTCGCTCCTGCTCTATTTTACTGCATTAGGACAACAACGACTCATGTGTTACTTGCTGTGGTAGCTGAACCCCTTTATCCTCTGCATGACCTGTCATTCCACAAGAATTAGATGAAACCCACTAGCATGACTAGGAGTTGTTTGAGCCTCTTGTGCCTACGCATTCATGCTTGTTTGTCATGCCTGCTCTTGCTTAGAGTTGAGTCAGTCCGATTCATCGGGAATGAATTGGAATGGTGTGTGAACATGTCCACTTGTGTGTGAGCTAAGTGTGTGAACACGATTTGGTAAAGGTAGCGGTGAGAGGCCATGTAGGAGTACATGGTGGGTTGTCTCATTGCAGCCGTCTTGAGGAACTGAGTTACGTGTTTGTGATCCATGAACAGTTACTACCACACATTGGGTTACGTAACTCGGCCCTCTCGGCTTATTAATCAACTCGATCTCTGTCAGACAGGAGTTGAAACTAGTTTCGTGTTTGTAGGTAGTGTTAGTAGTCTACCAAGTGGCACCTGTACAGTGGGCTTGGGACAGACTAAACACCGTGGCGGGTATGCCAAGCGCCGCCCGTTTGGTGGGCTTGGAACCTGTACACATCGTTTGGGGCCGTGGCGACACCCGGCGGATCTCCTTGCGGATGGAACCCGAATAGGCGATAAACCTGGACGAGAGACTTGTGTGGTTAGTCGGTCGTGGCCGACTTCCTCGCCCGGCTTCCGCTTGAAGGTTGCCGAGGTACATGGCGTGTCTGAGGCGATAAGTGGCGAGGCGTGTGTGAAGAAGTACACCCTGCAGGGTTATCATTATCTATTGAATAGCGGATTCCTCGGATATGGAAACTTGGACCCCTGGCATAGTTCATAGACAAGTGAAAGTGGATACTCTAAAACTCGCAAGATAAGAGTGAGTGCTATGGATGGCGTTCTCGTAGGGAGACGGGAGTGGATCCATAGTGGTGTATTGATATGGTGAATATGTGGACTCGTAGCGCCACCTCAAAAGAGTTACTTGCGATCGTAGTTCAGGATAGCCACCGAGTCAAAGCTGGCTTGCTGCAGTCAAACTCCACCACCCCTTTTGATAATGATGCATATGTAGTTAGTTCGATGTAAGTCTTGCTGAGTACATTTGTACTCACGTTTTCTTATTTTATGTTTTGCGAGAGACTTGGTCTCGCTAGTAGTTCAGCGTGGACTTGATGTTTAGCTTGTTACCTCAGCTACGATCTTGTGCCCTCGGCAGATCTGGTAGATAGTCGGGCTTCTCAGCCTTTTTCATTTATAGATGTCTCGTACTCGAGACATGTTAAGCTTCGCTTGTGCTTTGACTTGTATGCTCGAGTGTTGGGTCATGAGACCCATGTTTGTAATATCTCGCTCCTCGGAGCATAATGAATAAATATTTGAGTCGTAGAGTTATGTTGTGATGCCATGTTGTATTTACACATATTGAGCATATTGTGTGTATGTTTGAAATGCTTGGTATGTGTGGGATCCGACAATCTAGTTGTTTATCCTTGGCAGCTGTCATATGGGGAAATGTAGTCTAGTGCTTCTGAGCAATAGTAGTCCGCTTCTGCCCGGTTCACGGAGTCCTGCTAGCCCAGCACTACTACTTTGGACACTTGACTGGCGGCATGTGTTTCACTTCGTTCCTATATCTGTCATTCGGGAAATGTCACGCGGTGATATTCGAGTCCTGCCTAGCTGCTACAGCCCGGGTTACGAGTCCTGTTAGCCCGTGCTATAGCCAGATTCATACATTAATGACCGACATGTTCGATGTGATTCATGTATACTGTCCCCATGGGTTAGCGCCGCTTTGGGTTCACGACTAGCCATGTCGGCCGGGTTCTCTGTCATATGGATGCTAGCGACACTATCATATCGTGAGCCAAAAGACGCAAGCGGTCCCGGGCCATGGTAAGGCGACACCGTGGGAATACCGTGCGTGAGGCCGCAAAGTGATATGAGGTGTTACCGGCTAGATCGATGTGACTTGGAATCGGGGTCCTGACAGTTTCATGGCTATCATTATTCTTTAAAGCATACGTGTCATCACAATAATCATAATAGATAGGAGGCATGCTTTCATCATAGTAAATTTGCTCATCAAAGCTTGGGGGACAAAAAATATCATCTTCATCAAACATAGCTTCCCCAAGCTAGTGGCTTTGCATATCATTAGCATCATGGATATTCAAGGAATTCATACTAACAACATTGCAATCATTCTCATCATTCACAGCCAAGCATTCTATGTAATTCTTCTTCTAGCACTTTGGCGAAATTTTATTTTCCATCATACTCACGAAAGATATTAAAAAGATGAAGCATATGAGACAAAGTCAATTCCATTTTTAGGTAATTTTCTTTTATAAACTAAACTAGTGCTAAAACAAGAAACAAAAAGATTTGATTGCAAGATCTAAAGATATACCTTCAAGCACTCACCTCCCCGGCAATGGCGCCAGAAAAGAGCTTGATGTTTACTACGCAACCTTCTTCTTGTAGACGTTGTTGGGCCTGCAAGTGCACAGGTTTGTAGGACTAGCAAATTTCCCTCGAGTGGATGACCTAAGGTTTATCAATCCGTGGGAGGCATAGGATGAAGATGGTCTCTCTCAAACAACCTTGCAACCAAATAACAAAGAGTCTCTTGTGTCCCCAACACACCCAATACAATGGTAAATTGTATAGGTGCACTAGTTCGGCGAAGAGATGGTGATACAAGTGCAATATGGATGGTAGATATAGGTTTTGTAATCTGAAATAATAAAAACAGCAAGGTAACTAATGATAAAAGTGAGCGTAAACGGTATTGCAATGATAGAAAACAAGGCCTAGGGTTCATACTTTCACTAGTGCAAGTTCTCTCAACAATAATAACATAGATAGATCATATAACAATCCCTCAACATGCAACAAAGAGTCACTCCAAAGCCACTAATAGCGGAGAACAAACATAGAGATTTTGGTAGGGTACGAAACAACCTCAAAGCTATTCTTTCGGATCAATCTATAAAAGAGTTCATACTAGAATAACACCTTAAGACACAAATCAATCAAAACCCTAATGTCACCTAGATACTCCATTGTCACCTCAAGTATCTGTGGGCATGATTATATGATACGCATCACACAATCTCAGATTCATCCAACCAACACAAAGTACTTCAAAGAGTGCCCCAAAGTTTCTATCGGAGAGTCAAGAACGTGTGCCAACCCCTATGCATAGGTTCATGGGCGGAACCCGCAAGTTGGTCACCAAAACATACATCAAGAGGCACATGATATCCCATTGTCACCACAGATAATCACGGCAAGACATACATCAAGTGTTCTCATAAAAGACTCAATCCGATAAGATAACTTCAAAGGGGAAACTCAATTCATCACAAGAGAGTAGAGGGGGAGAAACATCATAAGATCCAACTACAATAGCAAAGCTCGGGATACATCAAGATCGTGCCATAGAGGGAACACGAGAGAGAACACGAGAGAGAGAGAGATCAAACACATAGCTCTTGGTACATACCCTCAGCCCGAGGGTGAACTACTCCTCCTCGTCATGGATAGCGCCGGGATGATGAAGATGGCCAGCGGTGATGGGTTCCCCCTCCGGCAGGGTGCCGGAACAGGATCCCGAGAGGTTTTTGGTGGCTATAGAGGCTTGCGGCATCGGAACTCCCGATCTATCTTCTGTTCTAGAAGTTTTAGGGTACGTAGGTATATATGGGTGAAAGGAGTACGTCGGTGGAGCTACGGGGCCCCACAAGGCGGGCGCGCCCGAGGTGTGGCGCCCCCACCCTCATGAGCACCTCCGTATCTTCGGCGTGGAGTCCAAGTCCATCGGTGGGTTTCCTTCCAAAATAACTTCTCCGATTGATTTCGTTCCGTTTGACTCCGTCGATATTCCTTTTCCTCGAAACACCTGAAATAGGCATAAAACAACAAATCTGGGTTGGGCCTCCGGTTAATAGGTTAGTCCCAAAAATAATATAAAAGTGGATAATAAAGCCCAATATTGCCTAAAACAGTAGATAATATAGCATGGAGTAATCAAAAATTATAGATACGTTGAAGACGTATCAGGGTACAAATGGTAAGTTTGCTGACTACTAAAGTAAAGTGGAATTTGTCCATGTTATGCAAGTAAATAAAGGTGATTGTTTATCATACGGGTAAGGTTGGATGAAGGGTGGTAGGAACAAATGCTCCGCCTAGAGCATGTGTGTGTGAGATGGAGTCTTAGCGTGTGTGGGGTGTGTGTGTGTGAGAGAGAGAGAGAGAGAGAGAGAGAGAGAGATGGAGTCTTAGTTTGTGTGTGTGTGAGAGAGAGAGGGAGAGAGATGGAGTCTAAGTGTGTGTGTGGGGGGGTGCGTGCGTGTGTGTGTGTTTTTGTGTGTGAGAGAGAGAGAGAGAGATGGAGTCTTAGTGTGTGTGTGTGTGGGGGGGGTGTGCGTGCATGTGTGCGTGCGTGCGTGTGTGTGTGTGTGTGTGTGTGTGTGTGTGTGTGTCGCGGGGTCCTCTGTGGCGGATGTAATTTAAGTGTGCATGGCTTCATCATAGAGAGGTGATGTGTATGGCAGAGGCCACCAACGATGGGGTGCGAGAGAGAAAATGCCCATAGAGAGGGAAGAGAAGGTGCGTGCGCGTGAGAGGAGTCGACATCGAGAGAACGTGTTTGTTCGAGAGACACCGAGGAAGACTACTATATATCGATGGTGCATGTAGGGAGGAAGTAAACAAAGGGATGGTCTTATTGGTTTCGGGGATATAGGGGAAGAGTGAGAGGCGGGGGGTAGCTAGAAGGAGATTGTTAAGTGTGAGTGTGTGTTTTACCCATCCAGGCGGAAGTTATGTGCACAAAAGAGGAGAATGATTCGATGTGGCATTAGGATTGAGGGTAATTAACTACGTATGGAGACATAGAGACGTTGAACGTGCATGTGTGAGAGCTATACATGTATACGTGGGATGTGTGTGTGTGCGCGCGCGTATGATCGAGATAAAAGAAAGAAGACATAAGTCATAAGATCAACAACATGGGAGAGACAGATCGGTATGACAATATGCATGCATGTGAGAATGCAGGGAAGAAGGCCCGACAATTGAGCATGTGTTTTTGTCTTTAAGCGATAGTGGCGTGGGCTGGAGCATGCATCTATGGCGAGCAGAGGGGGTGAGGCGCAACGATTGTGCAAAAGAGATCAACCTATAAATGCATATGTATGGAGAGACATATATAGTGTGGGTGATAGGAAGCAAGACTCCGTGCGAGAAAGAAATGTTGACGGAGAAACTACAGATAGATACAGAGATGGAGATGCTAGCTACAGGGACATCCGCTAGTTTGGGTGTTGGAGATGACCATCGGGTGGTTCAAAGGGTGAAGTTATATATGTGTGTGAGAGGGCACTTGAATGCATGTAGAGAGAAACATATGTAGTGTGCGTGATAGGAATCAAGAGTGAGGGCGAGAAAGAAGGTTGATGGAGAAACAGATAAATAGGAAGATAAAGATGCTAGCTAGTGTGCGTTAGAGATAGGAGTCGAGTGGATCAGAAGGCTGGGTTATGTGTGTGGGTGCGAGAGAGATAGAGAGAGGGTGCATGTGATTCACATACAAACAGATATCAGAGAGAAATGAGATCCAGAGAGACGGAGTTTTGTGTCTGTGAGAGAGAAAGATATTTCAGAACGAGAGTGATAGCTAGAGAGACATATGAGGGAACACAAGATATCTCTAGGGAGAGAGGGTGTGTGTGAGCGACATACAAGATAACAATGGAGAAATATGATACCCTGGGAGACAGAGTTTGTGTTTGTGTGTGATAAAGAGATATTGAAGAGGAGGAGTCGTAGGTTCTCATATCTAAGGAGCGAAAGACATCTCTGTATGAGGGGTGTGCGAGTGGCACACATGGGAATAGTAGAGAGAAATGAGACCCCGGGAGACAAAGTTTTGTGTTTGTGTGAGAGAAAGAGATTCCACATGGAGAATCATAGTTAGAGACATATAGCAGGGAGCGAGATATACTTAGAGAGAGATAGAGTGATGAAGGTCGAGGGAGAGAGTACCGTCAGTGTGTTACGAAGATAAAAGATCATTGTCGACATACAGGTAGCACAAGAGATACCTGAGAGACGATGAACGCATATAGGTCCAGAGAGACAGTCCTATATAAGCATGAGTGATAGCTATATGAGACGAATATATGGATTAAAGGGGATTAAAATATTTAAACTGGAATCACGACATCGATAATATCATAACGCAAATTGGTGTATCAAACATGCATATTCATTTGAATTTGGGCACACGTGTAATGTTATATAGTTTATCAATATTGGTGATCCATAGATTCTTCAATTACAAACAATGCATGGTTTATATGCAATTAATGTCTAAACGGGATTACACTATATGTTGCGTGTGTGAAACACATTATACATGTTTGAGATGTTAAAAAAACCCGCATGAAACACACATTAATTGGAGACAGTTAGCGAGGAATGCATACATTGGATTTCAACATAAAGTGGTTTCAAATATTTGAAAATCCAAATTGATGGATACAACCTTATGAATCTGAGATCATGCCATTTGTAAACCATATTTATGTATAAATGGTGTTGTGGTTTTGAAAGTATATATAAAAAAATGATGTATATAGAATGTAATTCCAATTGAAAATGGATCCCTTGAAAAAATAGAATACAAGCGGGATTGAACTGAGTTGGCACGATAGCGTGCACTCTGCAAAATTTGAACGAAGAGGGAAAGTCGCGATAACACTTGAAACCAAAATCTGCGAGATGGAAATCACTACTGCCTATCCACCCACGCAAAGCCTATCTGCTGGATTTCTATAGGTTTCGATAGGGGTAGGTTTGTAATTTCACCCAAGCGTGGCGTAACCGCCTCTCACCGGATTCATACGGTGGGCCTTAAAACATAGTGTGTCCTCGGCGAAATCGACTCCTCCCGGTTCATATTCATACGGTGGGCGCCAAAACAAACTCTCGTCGGCAAATATTGATGTATGCGAGATTACCGTCCTATCCCCAACCGACTAATGTTGCTGTTATGTAGTAGAAATTTGAAACGGGGGCTAAGTTTGTAAATTTCCTCGCATTTGAGACTAGCGCGCCATGAATACATGGTTCCCCCCTTCCTCTCTACCTCCCTTTTCCCCATTCGTACTCCGTGGGCGCCAAAACACCCTCTCCACCCCACCCTCCTCCGTCCGCCGCCGTCCGCCACCCCATCCACCGCCGTCCTCCTCCACCATGCCGGAGCTAATACCCCGACGCTGCCGTCCATTACAAGAGATCGACCTCTATCATCCATGCCTTCGGACCGGGATCCTTGCATCCCGTCCTCTCGCTTCATCCCCGCCGTCGTCCACCTTGCCAGCGCCGCTCCTACGACCGTCTCGTCCACCGTGCCCCACCGCCACTGTCTACCCTCCTAGATCTGCTTCCACGCCGCCGACAGCCATCGCTACCGCAACACCGTCAAATTCTCAGCAGATGCGTACACGGCGCCACACCAGAGGCGGTACTCTTTCGTATCTGCTCAACTTATTTATCGCAGCAAGAAAATAGGTCGCCACTACTTTACTCTGATTTCTTGTCTTGGTTGCGAAAGTTGCCTTTATCCGGTTTGCACCTTCAGATCCGCCATGGCACACTCAACACTATACTCCCAATGCTTATGGTTTTCCCTTTTATATTCCACACTAGTTAAATCACGATAGACTAAATTTCAAAATTGGGTCATCGATTTTTGAGCTCGCGGAGTTCGCGGTGCGATCGAAGGGCTCGGGTGGTTGTGGGGCCTCGCCAAACGAAGAAAACTCGGCGCTGGTGGGGGTTGGGGCGGTGGGTGGGGAGTGGGGTGGCAGAGGAACACAGGCGGTGGGGGTGGTGGTCCGGCGGCGGCGTCGTGGTGTTCTGTATGGGAAGAATCGAGACGAGGAAGAAGAAGGGTTAGGAGGCGTGGATCTTCATCCAACCGCTTTGAATGGTCGAGAGACAGCTGGGAGTTGCATTCTTAATGCGCTCTGGTTCATCATGTGTGGGCACTGCGCAACCAACATTTTATTATCCAAAATCTGCTTGTTGTTCTTTACCATGTTCGATAGAGCTGGCTCATGCGTGATCGATAGGCTTTCAATTACTAGAGGCAATACAACACCGTATTTTCAAGCCAGTTCCACTTCCCGATTTATATATCGTGGTTATGGTGTACCCTACTATGTACACTATGATCTGCCTAGTTCTTGTGTGCTCTTGTTATCATGGTTTGGCAATAAACTCTCTATACAGTATATTATGAACCTATCATCTGCCAGCTATCCTTACTTGGAGCCTATTTTTTGTGTATTTGTGCGGATTATATAAATGCACGCACCATATTACAGCACATGAGATCTCTCATCGAATACGGTGATAACACATAAGTGTTTACAGGGCGCCCTATATTAGAATATCATCTGCATTACAAAGATAATCTCACAACTATTTATGTTTTCATGGTTCTCAGATATTATACGCAATTACAGTGAATATCTGAATCCGCGCATCAGAAGAATATTGTGGAATACTGCAATGACTTTGAAAGGCTATCGAGAAGAGGTGTCTAGAGGGGGGGGGGCGTGATTAGACACTAAGTACCAAAAGTTGCAGTTTTTAACTCTTTAGGTTTAAGTGGAGTTTAGGCACAAGCTTAACAATCTCAATACATAATTCAAGCAAGCATGCAAAGAGTATATGAGCAGCGGAAAGTAAAGCATGCAACTTGAAAGAATGTAAAGGGAAGGGTTTGGAGGATTCAAACGCAATTGGAGACACAGATGTTTTTGTCGTGGTTCCGATAGGTTGTGCTATCGTACATCCACGTTGATGGAGACTTCAACCCACGAAGGGTAGCAGTTCTTGCTGAGTCCACGGAGGGCTCCACCCACGAAGGGTCCACAAAGAAGCAACCTTGTCTATCCCACCATAGCCGTCGCCCACGAAGGACTTGCCTCACTAGCGGTAGATCTTCACGAAGTAGGCGATCTCCTTGCCCTTACAAACTCCTTGGTTCAACTCCACAATCTTGTCGGAGGCTCCCAAGTGATACCTAGCCAATCTAGGAGACACCACTCTCCAAGAAGTAACAAATGGTGTGTTGATGATGAACTCCTTGCTCTTGTGCTTCAAATGATAGTGTCCCCAACACTCAACTCTCTCTCACAGGATTTGGATTTGGTGGAAAGAAGGTTTGAGTGGAAAGCAACTTGGGGAAGGCTAGAGATCAAGATTCATATGGTAGGAATGGAATATCTTGGCCTCAACACATGAATAGGTGGTTCTCTCTCAGAAAATGGATGCTGGAAGTGTAGGTTCGTTTTGATGGCTCTCTCCACGAATGAAGAGGAGGTGGAGGGGTATATATAGCCTCCACACAAAATCTAACCACTACACACAACTTGCCAAATTCGGTGGGACCGAATTGATAAACTCGGTCGAACCGATTCAGCAAATCTAGTGACCATTAGGATTTTTGGTGGGACCGACAGGCAACTCGGTAGGACCGATATGGTTAGGGTTAGGGCATAACGTAATCTCGGTGAGAACGATTACACAAACTCGGTGAGACCGATTTTGGTAATAAGCTAACCAGAGAGTTGGTCAGGCAAACTTGGTGAGACCGATTACACAAACTCGGTGGGACCGATTTTGGTAATAAGCTAACCGGAGAGTTTGCATTGTAATCTCGGTAGTACCGTTTACTTAAACTCGGTGAGACCGAATTTGGTAATGGACATACACACAGAGATTACAATCCCATCTCGGTGAGACCAAGATCCTTATCGGTGAAACCGATTTGCCTAGGGTTTGTGGCAGTGGCTAAGACATCTGAACTCAGTGGCGCCGGAAATAAAAAATCGGTGGGGCCGAGTTTGACTTTTGGTTTAAGACATATGTGGATGTGAGAAAGTAGTTGAGGGCTTTGGAGAATATCACTAAGCACTGTAGAGCAAGAAACTCATTAAGCAACACCTCATCCCCTCTAGATAGTATTGGCTTTATCTATAGACTCAATGTGATCTTGGATCACTAAAATAGAAAGTGTAGAGTCTTGATCTTGAGGCTTGAGCCAATCCTTTGTCTTTAGCATCTTGAAGGGGTTCCACATCCTCTAGTCCATGCCACTCCATTGTTGAACTTGTCTGAAACATACTAGATAAAAGTGTTAGTCCAACAAGAGATATGTTGACATTAATTACCAAAACCACCCAGGGAGCACTTGTGCTTTCAATCTCCCCCTTTTTGGTAATTGATGACAACATACATCAAAGCTTTAGATAAAGATGTAAAGAATAACGAGTAAAGCTTTGGAAAGACATGTAACATCCATAGGCTCCCCCTACATGTATGCAATCATGTGGATATGGAACATAGAAGCATGTGAGAGCATAACCATGACAGAGTAAGCAATGTGTTACATGTATCTTGGCTATATGCATCAGAGCAAATGATGTGAATATGAGAAATGTGCCTTCATGCTCATGAGTCCTTCTTGCAAACAGTATGTACATCAGCAAGAATTCCTCATACACATGACTGTGATGCATATACTTACCTTGTGGTCTTGAGTTGGCTTAGGATAGAATGAACCTGCGTAAACAAGGTTAGATAACACAGATACACCTGCTGGCCAGAGCAAGCAAAAGAAGCCACAAGAGTACCAAGACTGGGATGACATGTAGAGAGTGAGTACTAAGTACCACATTGAATATATACATGTCCCCAAAGGTAAAGATGTGCAATGAATTTACAGAATTTCTTTCCCTTAGATGTCTTGCTCCCCCTGAATCTAGCATGGGATACTAGGAGAAGATAGGGAACAGAAAAAAATAGAGCAAAATGCAGAATCAGAGCTCAAAGAAACAAATGAACAGAGCTAATGCAAATAAGCACATATGAACATGTCTTTTCCGTCAAGAAGACATGTGGCATCTCTCCTCTTGAACACCAAGCATCTGGGATCCTTGAAGATTACTCTCTTCTTGAGTATTCTCTCCCCCTGGAGATATCTTTCTCCCCCTGTTGAAGTGATAAGCTTTGATGTGATCTCTCTCTCCCCCTTTGACATCAATCTCCAAGAAGGGCCTTCTGGAATTTGTCGTAAATGGGTTTGGTCCTTGATTCACAGCATAAAGCATTGATAATAATGTGATGCTTGTAGAGGACAAGATTCATGGAGTGGAGCTGGATCAAAAGTAATGCAGGAATAAGTGGCAAAATGTTTTTCCTGTAGTGAAATCGGTGGCACCGAGTGGTATGCTTCGGTTGCACCGAATGATTTCGGTTAGACCGAAGACAAGAAATCGGCTCGACCGAGTTCATCACAGAGAAAACACTTGTCACCTCAGCTCACTAGACAAGTAAGATCTCACAAGGATTTGCAAGGAATTAGCTGAAATATTTGCAATGAATTGGATGCAGGGAATGCAGAACAAATAGAAAAGAAAAGAAAATAAGAAAATCTAGATGGAGAGTTTTTTGAAAGGGGAAGAAAATATGCATGAGACAAATGCAAAGGGAAACACAAGAGAACTTCATCTAGAATTGGGCGGTGACAAAGTCACCTATGTTAGAGTATATTGACTTAGGAGTCAAGTGAGATCACTTGATCATAGGTCATACTCATCATTTAAGCTCAAAATGGGGTTACCATTTTTTTTGTTAAAGCATCTTGATGTATTCACATCTTGTCGAGTTGCTTTGACTCATGTCTTGGAGTAAAGCTTCTCTAAGATGGAATAACATACCTTGGGTGGTGGTGTTGATCGTGATCATGTAGTTGAACTTGTGTGGGTTGCTCAAGTTTGATGTAGCTCATAAAGAGTTGGGAGCACCACTTGGAATTTGAGTTCATCTACCTACATGGGTTAGTTCTTGCAAGGAAGCGCACTTGTGTATCCAAAATGACAATCATGAAACTCAACATAGAATTTGTCAAAGGATATGTTTGAATGGTTTTGTGCTTCCTTGTCTTCAACCACCATTGTGTAGAGACTTGGTGATGTAGAGATTGCTCAAGATGTGAGTGAGTTGCAATCTCATAGACTTAGATTCATCATAAGAGAAATATCAAGGATTAGTCATAAGCTCATGTCTTGCATGCATCCAATGGAGTTCCTACTCCAAGTTTGAAGCATCAATGATGTTCAATTCACCTCTTAACCTGCAAAACACTTTCTCATCAAGTGGTTTAGTGAATATATCCGCTAATTGCTTTTCGGTGCGAACATGCTTAAGATTAATGTCACCCTTAGCAACATGATCTCGAATCAAATGATGAAGAACTTCAATATGCTTAGTTCGAGAGTGTAGCACGGGATTGTGAGCAATCTTGATAGCACTTTCATTGTCACAAAGTAATGAAACAAGTTTCACATATATCCCATAATCTTTATGAGTTTGGGTCATCCAAAGTAATTGAGCACAACATGAACCAGCAGCAATGTATTCCGCTTCGGCGGTGGATAAGGATACCGAGTTTTGTTTCTTGGAAGACCAAGACACAAGAGATTGATGTCTAATACACAACCTTCTTCTTGTAGACGTTGTTGGGCCTGCAAGTGCATAGGTTTGTAGGACAGTAGCAAATTTCCCTCAAGTGGATGACCTAAGGTTTATCAATCCGTAGGAGGCGTAGGATGAAGATGGTCTCTCTCAAACAACCCTGCAACCAAATAACAAAGAGTCTCTTGTGTCCCCAACACACCCAATACAATGGTAAATTGTATAGGTGCACTAGTTCGGCGAAGAGATGGTGATACAAGTGCAATATGGATAGTAGATAAAGGTATTTGTAATCTGAAAATATAAAAACAGCAAGGTAACTAATGATAAAAGTGAGCGTAAACGGTATTGCAATGATAGGAAACAAGGCCTAGGGTTCATACTTTCACTAGTGCAAGTTCTCTCAACAATAATAACATAGATAGATCATATAACAAGCCCTCAACATGCAACAAAGAGTCACTCCAAAGCCACTAATAGCAGAGAAAAAACGTAGAGATTATGGTAGGGTACGAAACCACCTCAAAGTTATTCTTTCGGATTGATCTATTAAAGAGTTCGTACTAGAATAACACCTTAAGACACAAATCAACCAAAACCCTAATGTCACCTAGATACTCCATTGTCACCTCAAGTATCCGTGGGCATGATTATACGATATGCATCACACAATCTCAGATTCATCCAACCAACACAAAGTACTTCAAAGAGTGCCCCAAAGTTTCTACCGGAGAGTCAAGAACGTGTGCCAACCCCTATGCATAGGTTCATGGGCGGAACCCGCAAGTTGGTCACCAAAACATATATCAAGTGGCACGTGAAATCCCATTGTCACCACAGATAAACATGGCAAGACATACATCAAGTGTTCTCATAAAAGACTCAATCCGAAAAGATAACTTCAAAGGGGAAACTCAATTCATCACAAGAGAGTAGAGGGGGAGAAACATCATAAGATCCAACTACAATAGCAAAGCTCTGGATACATCAAGATCGTGCCATAGAGGGAACACGAGAGAGAGAGAGAGAGAGAGAGAGAGAGAGAGAGAGAGAGAGAGAGAGAGAGAGAGAGATCAAACACATAGCTACTTGTACATACCCTCAGCCCGGGGTGAACTACTCCCTCCTCGTCATGGAGAGCGCTGGGATGATGAAGATGGCCACGGTGATGGGTTCCCCCTTGGCGGTCTTTGCAACGGACTCGAGAGGTTTTGGTGGCTCTGAGAGGCTTGCGGCGGAACTCCCGATCTATCTTCTCCGTGGATGTTTTTAGGGTACGTGGGACTATATAGGCGAAAGAAGTCGGTCGGGGGAGCCTCGAGGGGTCCACGAGACAGGGGGTCGCGCCCTGTAGGGGGGGGCGCCCCCCTTCCTCGAAATACTGAAACAGGCAATAAAACAGCAATATGGGCTGGGCCCCCCAGTTAATAGGTTAGTCCCAAAAGTAATATAAAAGTGTATAATAAAGCCCATAATCATTCAAAACAGGTAATATAATAGCATGGAACAATCAAAAATTATAGATACGTTGGAGACATATCAAGCATCCCCAAGCTTAATTCCTGCTCATCCTCGAGTAGGTAAATGATAAAAACAGAATTTTTGATGTGGAATGCTAGTTGGCATAATTTCATTGTAATTCTTCTTAGTTGTGATATGAATATTCAGATCCGAAAGATTCAAGACAAAAGTTTAATATTGACATAAAAATAATAATACTTCAAGCATACTAATAAAGCAATCATGTCTTCTCAAAATAACATGGCCAAAGAAAGTTATCCCTACAAAATCATATAGTCTAGCTATGCTCTATCTTCACCACACAAAGTATTTAAATCATGCACAACCCCGATGACAAGCCAAGCAATTGTTTCATACTTTAACATTTTCAAAACTTTTTCAATCTTCACGCAATACATGAGCGTGAGCCATGGATATAGCACTATATGTGGAATAGAATGGTGGTTGTGGAGAAGACAAAAAGGGAGAAGATAGTCTCACATCAACTAGGCGTATCAACTTGTGGGGGAATCATAGTCTTCATCATCCTTTCCTCACTTGGGACAATGCTCTAATAATGAAGATCATCACACTTTTATTTACTTACAACTCGATACTTAGAACAAAATATGACTCTATGTGAATGCCTCCGGCAGTGTACCGGGATATGCAATGAATCAAGAGCGACATGTATGAAAGAATTATGAACGGTGGCTTTGCCACAAATACGATGCCAACTACATGATCATGCAAAGCAATATGATAATGATGCTCAAGTCATGTATATGATGATGATGGAAGTTGCATGGCAATATATCTCGGAATGGCTATGGAAATGCCATGATAGGTAGGTATGGTGGCTGCTTTGAGGAAGGTATATGGTGGGTGTATGTTACCGGCGAAAAGTGCGCGGTATTAGAGAGGCTAGCAATGGTGGAAGGGTAAGAGTGCGTATAATCCATGGACTCAACATTAGTCATGAAGAACTCATATATTTATTGCAAAAATCTAGAAGTTATCAAAGCAAAGTATTACACGCATGCTCCTAGGGGGGTAGATTGGTAGGAAAATACGATCGCTCGTCCCCGACCGCCACTCATAAGGAAGACAATCAATAAATAAATCGTGCTCCGACTTCATCACATAACGGTTCACCATACGTGCATGCTACGGGAATCACAAACTTTAACACAAGTATTTCTCAAATTCACAACTTCTCAACTAGCATGACTCTAATATCACCATCTCTATATCTCAAAACAATTATCAAGCATCAAACTTTTCTTAGTATTCAACGCACTCATAAGAATTTTTACAAATCATTTATGCTTAGCAAATTAGGATTTTTTTAAGCAAATTACCATGCTATTTAAGACTCTCAAAATAATCTAAATGAAGCATGAGAGATCAATAGTTTCTATAAAACAAATCCAACACCGTGCTCTAAAAGATATAAGTGAAGCACTAGAGAAAACAAGAAACTACTCCGAAAGATATAAGTGAAGATCAATGAGTAGTTGAATAATTATGCAACTATGTGAAGACTCTCCCATTTAATAATTTCAGATCTTGGTATTGTATTGAAACAACAAGCAAAACAAAATAAAATGACATTCCAAGAATAGCACAACTCATGTGAAGAAGCAAAAACTTAGGCTCAACCGATACTAACCGATAGTTGTTGAAGAAGAAAGGTGGGATGCCTACCGGGGCATCCCCAAGCTTAGATGCTTGAGACTTCTTGAAATATTATCTTGGGGTGCCTTGGGCATCCCCAAGCTTAGATGCTTGAGACTTCTTGAAATATTATCTTGGGGTGCCTTGGGCATCCCCAAGCTTGAACTTTTGTGTCTCCTTAATTCCTCTCATATTATGGTTTCTCTTTTTTATCAAAAGCTTCATTCACAACGAACTCAACAAGAACTCGTGAGATAGGTTAGTGTAAACCAATGCAAAACCTTATCATTTTCTACTGTAACAAATCACTAACATTATTACTCAACATTGCATACTAAATGCCTCTGCATATATAATACTCCCATCCTTAAATAGAATCATTAAACAAGCAAACAAATGCAAACATAACAACAATCTGCCAAAACAGTACAGTCTGTAAAGAATGCATGATTCATCATACTTCCCTAACTCCAAAAATTATGAAATAAAATTCCCATTGTAGTAAATTTATCATAGCTCATTATGAAAAAAGTTTCAACATTATATCATGCTCTGACTTTTCTAGGAATTTTTGCAACAGCGGTAAACTTTCTGTTTTCAGACAGCAACATGTATACTAGCAAAATAAGCATGGCAAAGGCTATCCTTGACATTTTTTTGGAACTAAAGATGCAAAACATTATTCTAAATAACAGCAAGAAAAAACTAACAAGAGAAAATGACGCTCCAAGCAAAACACATATCATGTGGTGAATAAAAATATAGCTCCAAATAAAGTTACCGATGAACGAAGACGAAGGAGGGGATGCCATCCGGGGCATCCCCAAGCTTGGGCTTTTGGCTACTCTTTAATATTACCTTGGGGTGCCTTGGGAATACCCAAGCTTAGGCTCTTGCCACTCCTTATTCCATAGTCCATCGAATCTTTACCCAAAACTTGAAAACTTCACAACACAAAACTTAACAGAAAACTCGTGAGCTCCGTTAGCGAAAGAAAACAAAACACCACTTCAAGGTACTGTAATGAACTAATTACTTATTTATATTGGTGTTAAACCTACTGTATTCCAACTTCTTCATGGTTTATAAACTATTTTACTAGCCATAGTTTCATCAAAATAAGCAAACAACACAATGAAAACGGAATCTGTCAAAAATAGAAAAGTCTGTAGTAATCTGTAACTAACGCAAACTTCTGAAACTCCAAAAATTATAAAATAAATTGGTGGACCTGAGTAATTTGTCTAGTAATCATCTTAAAAAAGAATCAACTAAATATCCCTCTCCAGTAAAAAGTTGAAGCTAATCTCGTGAGCGCTAAAGTTTCTGTTTTTTACAGCATGATCATAAAGACTTCACCCAAGTCTTCCCAAAGGTTCTACTTGGCACAAACACTAATTAAAACATAAAACCACATCTAAACAGAGGCTATATGGATTATTTATTACTAAACATAACCAAAAAGCAAGAAACTAAAATAAAATTGGGTTGCCTCCCAACAAGTGCTAACGTTTAAAGCCCCTAGCTAGGCATGATGATTTCAATGATGCTCACATAAAAGATAAGAATTAAAACATAAAGAGAGCATCATGAAGAATATGACTAGAACATTTAAGTCTAACCAACTTCCTATGCATAGCGATTTTGTGAGCAAACAACTTATGGGAACAACAATCAACTAGCATAGGAAGGCAAAACAAGCATAACTTCAAAACTTTAAGCACATAGAGAGGAAACTTGATATTATTGCAATTCCTACAAGCATATGTTCCTCCCTCATAATAATTTTCAGTAGCATAATGAATGAATTCAACAATATAACCAGCACCTAAAGCATTCTTTTCATGATCTACAAGCATAGAAAATTTACTACTCTCCACATAAGCAAATTTCTTCTCATTCGGGATAGTGGGAGTATCATAAGAGACTTGAACACTAAAAATTGTTTCCACATTAAAAGAGTAATATTGAGAAAAATGGTAATCGTAATCATGACAAGATTTGTAAATATAATCATCACTACTTTTTATAGCATAAGTTTCATCACAATAATCATCATAAGTAGCAACTTCGTTCTCATCATAATCGATTGAAACCTCTCCCAAGATAGTGGAATCACTAAATAAAGTTGACACTCTTCCAAATCCACTTTAATATTCATCACAATAAGATTCAACATCCTCCAAAATAGTGGGATCACTACTTCCTAAAGTTGACACTCTTCCGAACCCACTTTCATCAATATAATCATCATAGGTAGGAGGCATGCTATCATCATAACAACTTTGCATATCAAAACTTGGGGTGCTAAAAATATCATCATCATTAAACATAGCATCCCCAAGCTTGGGACAAACATTAATTTCAGCAAATATATTCTCAAATATTTCATCCTCATCAAACATAGCTTCCCCAAGCTTGGGCTCTTTCATATCATAAGCATAATCACTCTCATCATTAAAAATATGGATAGCACCAATAGTAAAGCAATTATCATCATCACAATGAGTAGTAGGAGCAACATCATTTGGGAGGGATACCTTTCTACCTTTGTTGCTCCTTCTTTTCTTTTTCTTCTTCACATTATGTGTAGGTTCAACCTTCCTCTTTGAGCTCCTTATTGATGGGATTGGTTGAATAGAAAGCTCCTCCTCGTTACCTGATTCATCATAAGAAATAATAGGAGGAGATTGGGAAGTCTCTTCCCTTTCATTAGTATTCTCATCATCTTCCATTTGCTTTTTTTCTTTAGGTAATTGTCAATATAAGGATTTTCAATGCAATTCTTCGCACAAAACATATAAATCTTTTCTAAATCAATATCAAGAAAATGCTTAAGATTAAATTCTAGAATAGGCTTAGTTAAACGTTTCAACTCTTCAAAACCCAAAAGCAATATAAGTTCATTGTAATAAGAAAGGGAGATCAAATCATCACAATTTTTGGACACGATCCGATCATGAAACAATTTGCATTGGAGATGTAAATGATCTTGTTTATTGCAAAATTCACAACGGGAAAGATATCTTAAATTATCCGCACTCTTATCTAGCCTTTCTTGCAACTTCTTAGTTTCTAAATACTTATGCCTCTTGAAATATATATCTTCTTTATTTGGTGTGTTCATGCAAACATGCATTCCACAAAAGTTGACATGCTCATAAGAGATATTTTCATCATGAGTAGAGCAATCATCATTAATACTATGAATATTCAAGGAGTTTATACTAACAACATTGCAATCACGCTCATCATTCAAAGATTTAGTACCAAGCATTTTAAAGCATTCTTCTTCTAGGACTTGAGCACAATTTTCCTTTCCATCAAACTCACGAAAGATATTAAAAAGACGAAGCGTATGAGACAAACTCAATTCCATTTTTTGGTAGTTTTCTTTTATAAACTAAACTAGTAATAAAACAAGAAACAAAAAGATTCAATTGCAAGATCTAAACATATACCTTCAAGCACTCACCTCCCCGGCAACGGCGCCAGAAAAGAACTCAGTTGACGGGGTGTGAGTGAGTGCCCTTTACCTAGCCTCCCCGGCAACGGCGCCAGAAAAGAGCTTGATGTATACTACACAACCGTCTTCTTGTAGACGTTGTTGGGCCTGCAAGTGCACACGTTTGTAGGAAAGTAGCAAATTTCCCTCAAGTGGATGACCCAAGGTTTATCAATCCGTAGGAGGCGTAGGATGAAGATGGTCTCTCTCAAACAACCCTGCAACCAAATAACAAAGAGTCTCTTGTGTCCCCAACACACCCAATACAATGGTAAATTTTATAGGTGCACTCGTTTGGCGAAGAGATGGTGATACCAGTGCAATATGGATAGTAGATAAAGGTATTTGTAATCTGAAAATATAAAAACAGCAAGGTAACTAATGATAAAAGTGAGCGTAAACGGTATTGCATTGATAGGAAACAAGGCCTAGGGTTCATTCTTTCACTAGTGCAAGTTCTATCAACAATAATAACATAGATAGATCATATAACAAGCCCTCAACATGCAACAAAGAGTCACTCCAAAGCCACTAATAGCGGAGAACAAACGTAGAGATTATGGTAGGGTACGAAACCACCTCAAAGTTATTCTTTCGGATCGATCTATTAAAGAGTTCGTACTAGAATAACACCTTAAGACACAAATCAACAAAAACCCTAATGTCACCTAGATACTCCATTGTCACCTCAAGTATCCGTGGGCATGATTATACGATATGCATCACACAATCTCAGATTCATCCAACCAACACAAAGTACTTCAAAGAGTGCCCCAAAGTTTCTACCGGAGAGTCAAGAACGTGTGCCAACCCCTATGCATAGGTTCATGGGCGGAACCCGCAAGTTGGTCACCAAAACATACATCAAGTGGCATGTGAAATCCCATTGGCACCACAGATAAACACGGCAAGACATACATCAAGTGTTCTCATAAAAGACTCAATCCGAAAAGATAACTTCAAAGGGGAAACTCAATTCATCACAAGAGAGTAGAGGGGGAGAAACATCATAAGATCCAACTACAATAGCAAAGCTCGGGATACATCAAGATCGTGCCATAGAGGGAACACGAGAGAGAACACGAGAGAGATATCAAACACATAGCTACTTGTACATACCCTCAGCCCCGAGGGTGAACTACTCCCTCCTCGTCATGGAGAGCGCCGGGATGATGAAGATGGCCACCGGTGATGGGTTCCCCCTCCGGAAGGGTGCCGGAACAGACTCCCGAGAGGTTTTTGGTGGCTACAGAGGCTTGCGGCGGCGGAACTCCCGAACTATCTTTTATGTGGATGTTTTTAGGGTACGTGGGACTATATAGGCGAAAGAAGTCGGTCGGGGGAGCCTCGAGGGGTCCACGAGACAGGGGCCGCGCCCTGTAGGGGGGACGCCCCCCCTATCTCCTGGGCTCCTCGAGGATCTTTTGACTTGATCTCCAAGCCTCCAGGATGATAATCTTCCAAAAAATCACGATGCCGAAGGTTTCATTCCGTTTGGACTCCGTTTGATATTCCTTTTCCTCGAAATACTGAAACAGGCAATAAAACAACAATATGGGCTGGGCCTCCGGTTAATAGGTTAGTCCCAAAAGTAATATAAAAGTGTATAATAAAGCCCATAATCATTCAAACAGGTAATATAATAGCATGGAACAATCAAAAATTATAGATACGTTGGAGACGTATCAGAGATCTGCCAAGAAATTGACAAGTACCCGAAGTGGACTTTCTATCAACCTTGTCACCGGCATAGTCCGAGTCGGAGTAGCCAACAAGATTGAAAGAGGCCCTCTTAGGATACCAAATTCCAAAATTTGGTGTATGGATTAAGTATCTCACTATCCTTTTCACGACCTTAAGATGACATTCTTTAGGAGCAGCTTGATATCGTGCACACATGCACACACTTAGCATGATATCGAGACGTGAAGCACATAGATATAACAATGAACCAATCATAGAGCGATAAACCTTTTGAGCGACCGGTTCACCATCTTTGGTCAAGTCAAGATGTCCACTAGTAGGCATGGGTGTAGTCATACCTTTGCATTCTTGCATATTGAACTTCTTGAATAAGTCCTTGGTGTACTTTGTTTGAGAGACAAAGGTACCTTCCTTAGTTTGCTTGATTTGCAAACCAAGAAAGAATTTGAGTTCACTCATCATAGACATCTCAAACTTCTCCGACATTAGCTTTCCAAACTGTTCACTAAAATGAGGGTTAGTAGAACCAAATATAATATCATCAACATAGATTTGGCACACAAATAGTTCTCCGTTGACCCTTTTAGTAAAAAGAGTAGAATCAATTTTTTCGATTTCAAAGCCTTTTTCAATAAGGAACTTGGTCAAGCATTTATACCACGCTCTAGGAGCTTGTTTAAGACCATAAAGAGCTTTGTGAAGTTTGTAAACATGATCAGGTTTCTTAGGATTAACAAAGACGGGAGGTTGTTTAACATAAACTTCCTCCTCTATTTCACCATTTAGAAAAGAACTTTTAATGTCCATTTGGTACAAGGTGATATCATGGTGATTAGCATAGGCAAGTAAGATGCGAATGGACTCAAGTCTAGCAACGGGAGCATAAGTCTCACCATAGTCCATACCTTCGACTTGTGTGTAGCCTTGGGTGATGAGACGTGCTTTGTTGCGAACTACTTGTCCATCTTCATCTTGCTTGTTGCGAAACACCCATTCGGTACCAATGATGTTGTGGTTGTTGGCGGGCTTCTCAACCAATGTCCACACTTGATTTCTCTCAAAGTTGTGTAGCTCTTCGTGCATGGCGTTTATCCAATCCGGATCTTCCAATGCTTCTTGAACCTTCATAGGTTCAATGCTAGAAATGAATGAATAGTGTTCACAAAAGTTAGCTAAACGAGTTTTAGAGCGAGTGATTCTCCCGGTTTGGATATCATTGTAGATTTGCTCGACGGGATGGTCTTTAGCAATTCTTGCTCGAACTCGTGAAAGATTTTGCTTGGGTCTTGGTTGAACATCTTCTTCATCTTGTTCTTCTTCTTGGCCTTCTTCATTGTTGGCGTTGTCGTTCTCTTGTCGTGGTGGAGAAGGGGGTTGTTGACGTTCATCTTGGTGCACTTCCTCGTTTTCTTCATCTTGGTGTGTCCCACTTGTGGATGCTTCCATATCAACTCTTGGTTCACCTTGTTGTGAGGTAGAATCTTCCACTTGGACGGACGAGGTACTCTCCTTCATCTCCGTTGGACGAATCTTGCCAATAGACAAATCTTGAATTGCTTCCGAGGGGTCTTTGTCTCCTACATCAATTGGCAATTGCTCTACTTGCGAGCCGTTAGATTCATCAAACTTCACATCTACCGTTTCTTCAACCTTTCAGGTGAAATTGTTGTAGACACGGTATGTGTGAGAGTTTGAGCCATAACCAAGTAGGAAACCTTCATGAGACTTAGGAGCAAATTTAGAACGACGATACTTATCAAGAATGTAGCACTTTGAGCCGAATACTCGAAAGTATCCAACTTGGGGTTTGTTACCGGTGAGAAGCTCGTATGCCGTCTTGCCGAGTAGCTTGTGAAGATACAAGCGATTTGTTGCATGACAAGCTGTCTCAACCGCTTCCGCCCAAAAGTGCTTCGGCGTCTTGTACTCATCAAGCATCGTTCTCGCCATTTCGATGAGCGTCATGTTCTTCCTCTCAATGACTCCATATTGCTGAGGTGTGTACGTAGCCGAGAACTCATGTGAAATCCCTTCTTCGTCAAGAAAGGTGTCCACATTTGCGTTCTTGAACTCCGTTCCGTTGTCGCTGCGAACCTTCTTGATCTTCACTTCAAATTGATTTTGGGCCTTCCTAGTGAAGTTTTTGAAGATCTTTTGGACCTGCGATTTATCATCGAGAAAGAACACCCACGTAAATCTTGAAAAATCATCAACTATAACTAGACCAAAAGAATTTCCACCTAGCCTCTTGTAGGCGTTGGGACCAAAGAGATCCATGTGAAGTAGCTCGAGTGGCCTCCTTGTGGTCATGATGTTCTTCACGGGATGCCTTCCTCCAACCTGTTTACCTGCCTGACAAGCGCTGCAAAGTCTATCCTTGTCAAATATGACATCGTTAACTCCAAGGATATGATTTCCTTTAATAAGCTTGTCAAGTTTTCGCATGCCAACATGACCTAATCGTCTATGCCATAACCAACCTTTAGAGGATTTATCAATAAAGCAAGTTCTAGGTTGAGCCTTTTTAGTGAAATCAACAATGTATAGATCACCTCTACGTACACCAGTAAAGACCATTTTATAATTATCTCTAAGAAACACTTGGCAATCTACTTCAGTAAATAGGACATTGAAACCGAAATCAGCAAGTCTAGATACTGAAAGTAAGTTGTAGCCAAGAGATTCAACGAGCATGACATTTTGTGTGGAGCTATCATGTGAGATGGCCACCTTACCGAGGCCAACCACCTTACCCTTTGAGTTGTCACCGAAAGTGACATACTTTCGAGGACAATCGTTTTCAGCAAGCTCCCGAAACATGTCTTTATCTCCGGTCATATGATTGGTACATCCACTATCAAGAACCCATTCCTTTCCTCCTGCCATATATCCCCGAAGATTTGCCATAAGACCAAAGTGTCTCATTGCATCATCAAGATCGAAGTCACTATCATCATCCTCATCATAGTATCCATGTTCAATATCATCATGTGGTGGATCAAATCCTAGAGAGGGTGATTTGTTAGAGTGATTTTGACAATGATCTTGCTTATGAATTTTTATAGCTTCGGAAATAACATCACTAATAATTCCAACATCTCCTTTGGCACGCATAAGGTTTGTAAGCTCAAATAGACAATCACCAAACATAGGATCACTAGAATTCATCTTACTCAAGGCAATAGACTTATGGAGAATTTCATCTAGATTTTTTAAGGAATAATCTGGAAATCGTTCCTCAAGAAATTTCCATATAGTATAGGCACAATCAAGAGTAGGCAAACTAGTAATCAAATTTTTGGGCAATCCTCTTATGATAAGGTTGATGGTTCTAAGACTGCGAATCATGTCAAGATCCTCTTCGGGTGTGGGATGCAAGGGATCAATATGAGGTGCACAAGGGCTAGCAATGTACTTGTTCAAATGATATTCATTGAAAATCACAAGCATCTCATTTTTCCACTCATGAAAATATTCTCCATCAAGAATAGGCACTCTATGTCTAAGACTCCCTAAAGTCGACACATCCATCTTCCTCCAATGGTGTTTATACCAAAGCAATGGAGACCAATGCTCTGATACCAATTGAAAGGCGATCGAGAAGAGGTGTCTAGAGGGGGGGTGGTTAGACACTAAATACCAAAAGTTGCAGTTTTTAACTCTTTATGTTTAAGTGGAGTTTAGGCACAAGCTTAACAATCTCAATACATAATTCCAGCAAGCATGCAAAGAGTATATGAGCAGAGGAAAGTAAAGCATGCATCTTGCAAGAATGTAAAGGGAAGGGTTTGGAGGATTCAAACGCAATTGGAGACACGGATGTTTTTGTCGTGGTTCCGATAGGTGGTGCTATCGTACATCCACGTTGATGGAGACTTCAACCCACGAAGGGTAACGGTTGCACGAGTCCATGGAGGGCTCCACCCACGAAGTGTCCATGAAGAAGCAACCTTGTCTTCCCACCATGGCCGTCGCCCACGAAGGAATTGCCTCACTAGCGGTAGATCTTCACGAAGTAGGCAATCTCCTTGCCCTTACAAACTCCTTGGTTCAACTCCACAATCTTGTCGGAGGCTCCCAAGTAAAACCTAGCCAATCTCAGAGACACCACTCTCCAAGAAGTAACAAATGGTGTGTTGATGATGAACTCCTTGCTCTTGTGCTTCAAATGATAGTCTCCCCAACACTCAACTCTCTCTCACAGGATTGGGATTTGGTGGAAAGAAGATTTGAGTGGAAAGCAACTTGGGGAAGGCTAGAGATCAAGATTCATATGGTAGGAATGGAATATCTTGGCCTCAACACATGAGTAGGTGGTTCTCTCTCGAGAAAATGGATCTTTGGAAGTGTAGGTTCGATTCGATGGCTCTCTCCATGAATGAAGAGGAGGTGGAGGGGTATATATAGCCTCCACACAAAATCTAACCGTTACACACAACTTGCCAAACTCGGTGGGACCGAATTGATAAACTCGGTCGGACCGATTCAGCAAATCTAGTGACTGTTAGGATTTTCGGTGGGACCGACATGCAACTCGGTAGGACCGATATGGTTAGGGTTAGGGCATAACGTAATCTCGGTGAGACCGATTACACAAACTCGGTGAGACCGATTTTTGTGATAAGCTAACCAGAGAGTTGGTCAGGCAAACTTGGTGAGACCGATTACACAGACTCGGTGGGACCGATTTTGGTAATAAGCTAACCAGATAGTTTGCATTGTAATCTCGGTAGTACCGATTACTTAAACTCGGTGAGACCGAATTTGGTAATGGACATACACAGAGAGATTACAATCCCATCTCGGTGAGACCGAGATCCCTATTGATGAAACCGATTTGCCTAGGGTTTGTTGCAGCGGCTAAGACATCTGAACTCGGTGGCGCCGGATAGAAAGAATCGGTGGGGCCGAGTTTGACTTTTGGTTTAAAACATATGTGGATGCGAGAAAGTAGTTGAGGGCTTTGGAGAATATCACTAAGCACTGTAGAGCAAGAAACTCATTAAGCAACACCTCATCCCCTCTTCATAGTATTGGCTTTTCCTATAGACTCAATGTGATCTTGGATCACTAAAATAGAAAGTGTAGAGTCTTGATCTTGAGGCTTGAGCCAATCCTTTGTCCTTAGCATCTTGAAGGGGTTCCACATCCTCTAGTCCATGCCACTCCATCGTTCAACTTGTCTGAAACATACTAGATAAAAGTGTTAGTCCAACAAGAGATATGTTGACATTAATTACCAAAACCACCCAGGGAGCACTTGTGCTTTCAGACTTACAAAATTGGCACCAAGGCATTGAGTGCCATTCTGGAAGCAATGAAACTCGTACGCTCCCCACCTGTTGATTCTTGTTCAGAATATCATCCTAATGACTATTCTAACCTCGAGGCGTCAAAGGCATATGGCCTGTCCTATTCACCCATCAAGGTGCCTGTTCTAATTTGGCAAGGTTTTATTGATTGTGCGTATCTTGCATATGTTGTCTTGAATTTCTTCTACTTTGTTGCATCGCCATCTGCTTAGTTTACTCATCATATAACTCGAGATGCCATGCCCATCCATTATCAATACATATTCCATCTATCATCATACCATGTTTTTTCACTCAAATGTTGTTCTTGTGCATCAGACGTCAAAAAGGAAGAGGGTGGTTGCCGAACCTGAAGGAGCACCAGCAAAGTCCTTGAAAAACGTGGTGGTGCCGGAGAAATCAGACAACACCCCACTTATATTGGTTGTACAACCAGTGATACAAAACATAGGACCGACTCCAGTAGACTGTACCCATACTTCACTGGCCACACCACTAGCCCCACCACACAGGACCTGCACTCCAGCAAAAGGTATACCGATTTCATTTGCCATAGCACCAGCCGTACCACGAGAAATCCCACCCAAAGAAAAGTACAGCAAGTCCACCGGCCGAAGACCTATCCCAACTGCAGAGACGGCCAATTCCTGCAGATTGGAACCCCATTCCATTTATTCCCGGTTTAAAAGACAATGCTTTCAATGTTGTTATGGACTACGTGCATATATTCCCATCATGGGAAGATTATAGTGAAGACAAACACCATTTTCACATCTTCCTGTCCAACTTACGTGTAAGTGCTATTATTCATGGTTATTATTTTCCTGTTTTCTGCTGATCGAACACATCAATGTTTTACATTACATTGTTGTAACTAGGAGAGGGTCAATCTGGATAGTCATGACGAGAAAAGCTTGCTTGTGCTTTTCAGGGAAGCATTGCAGCAGTATCGGTGTTACGTGAGGAAATCACACTTTGATGGCAAGTCTATAAAAGAATTTTCGGTGAAGTCTCCTATGCTAAATTTAGAAGACATTGAATGGAAAAACCTTGTTATGCACTGGTCTCGTTCCCAGGATGAGGTACTGTCTATGAAATCACATGACAATTTGAACTTCTACTTTTCCGCATGTGCCTTACGGATCTTTTTTGCAGGAAATCTGCTCGAAGAAGAATTCCGGTTTGTAAAGAATGATAGGATATCACAAATATGTTGCCCGCTACTTTGCTCTTGTTAGTACCAGTTGTCCTGTATCACTGTACTTGCATACATACCTGGTTCATTATGTGACAGCAGTATGCATGATAGCTTGCTTATCATTTGTTCGCTCAAAATTATCTGATCTGTATGAATGATTACATTAGTGTAGAATATATCCAATGCCAATGATTTTTTTACCTCTGCATTGTTCATGTAAGTACATGTTGTCCTTTATCAGTGTACTTATATTGACAGGTAGTTGTTCATGTACCATCACTCTGTAGCTTATTTTCCTTTGCCCTCCATTTTCTACACATCAGATCTATATTTACTCTTACCATAAGGTTGGTACTGAAGAAGTTTAGCTGTGCATTGCTCTTGGCTGTGCCTTTTGCCTGTATCGCTGCACATACATTTATAGCTACTTGGTTATGTAGCATCACTCTTCATCTTATCTTAAATATTCTCCATTTTTTTGTATATTATCACATCTATATTTACTCTTAAAAAATGTAGAATAAAGGCAATGTTTATGAAGAAGATTCATGCTAAACTTCTTGAATTGCCCCCCCATCGGCATGGACAAGGGCTTTATAGAGCCTGTCTTCGCCAGTAATGTAAGTTTGTCCTTCTCAAGCCTTCAAACTTTGTTGTGTATATTTGGTTAGGCATGACTGCAACAACTGTTTATTTTTGGTGTTTGCATCAAATTGCATGTTTAAAGTTTATTATGTACTTCATAAACAAAGGTTTGTCCTTCTCAATTTAAGTTTCCAGTTGTACAACCAAGTTCCTTCTTCATACCATGTAAATTAAACTATACAGAGCAAGTGATCTTCTTTTGCACTGCATGTATGCTTCTGTTCTTCATCCGTAATCCGGTGGTGTGGTGAACCTACCCACTACAGCACAGTGTCATATCATTCTACTATTATTTGAACCGTCTCTTTATTTGCCAATCTGAAATGGGATAAATTGACAGCACACTAACCATTGATACTTATGAGTTCTTGATCTGTAATCCAGTGGTGTCGTGAAGCTGCCAACTCCTTCACAATGTCATTTCCTGCCATGTCTTGACCTGAACAATACCATATTGTGTTAATGCAATTTTAAACTGTGTCACTTTATTCGTCGATAGAAATGTGATGAATTGTCAAACCTTGATACTTTTATGTGCAAAACCTGTCATCTGTCTACTTGTTTATCTTTCAGAGTGAGGAAGATATAAGTGTTGAACAAGCACAATCTCATCATCTTGCTCAGCTGCTTGCGCTCTGACTCCCAAATAGGGCTAACCTTTCTTGAACTCTATTCAAGTCTTTGTCGGTTTTGTATATTATTTTGTCGGCGTGTTTATTTGCAATCGATGGCGATCTTTGATGCCAGTGTATGTAATCTATTTGTCTGCTTGTGCTTTATTATCATAGTGGCGAACTTTGATGCCCAGTGGATGTAATATGCCGTAATTTCTTTATTTTATAGTCTAGGTTTTTTCTTATTCACGATGCTGCAGTTATTTTACTGTATATATATATATATATCCTGTCTTCGCAGTAAACCGGCCAAATCGTAAAATTACGGTACATAATCGGGTCGTCATGCAATCACGATGTATGATCCGCATCATGGGCCCCGTCAAACTGGCCCACTAGTAGATTCGGGCCTTTAATAGGCCGAGTAACCCCCAGCCCTCTTTTCGCAAGAAAACTCAATGGTCTTTTAGGAGGCTGAGAAGTAGGTTGGGCCTGAAACGTGTCGAATAGCTCACGGGCCGGCAGCAGTCCGAAATGGACCCGGCCCATGATTGTGCGAATCAATTCACGGGCTTTTAACAGCCAAAGTTGTCTCGGTCCTTGTTTGGCCCAATCAGATATCGGCTGCGAGCAGGCCGGATGCAAACTGGGCCGTAGTTAGGCCCAACTATATGACGGGCTTTTAACAGGCCGAAATTAATATAGGGCCGAAATGTTAAACGGGCCCTTAACAGGCCGAAACTAATATCACACCGAATTACTAAATGTGCCTTTAGCAAGTGGGCCCAAAAGCATAGCGTCCAATTAACGGGCCGAATCTGATATGGGCCATAATTGAGCCCAAAGCCTCTTAAAGGGCCGGACCTGATCTGGGCCGTGATTTGGCCCAGAAAGTGGGAGCTTTTTAACGGGCCGGATCTTATATGGGCCATTATTAGGCCCGAAACGTGGCAGGCCAATAATGGACTGGATCAAATATGGGTCGGCATTTGGCCCAAAACATGGCAGCCAATTAATAGGCCGGCCTACTAGGGTCCTCAAAATCTTGTGGGCCTACAGCTGGGTCGGCCCATTAATGTCGGCGTAATCTCGTGGGCCTTTAGCTGGGCCAGCCCATTATGATCCGCAAGAATTTTGTGGGCCTTTACCTGGGCCGGCCCATTATGGCACACAAAAATCTTGTGGGCCTTTACCTGGGCCGGCCTATTATGGCCCATGAAATCTTGTGGGCCTTTAGCTGGGCCAGCCCATTATGGTCCGCAAAATCTCGTGGGCCTTTAGCTGGGCCGGCCCATTATGGTCTGCAAAATCTTGTGGGCCTTTAGTTGGGCCGGCCCATTTAAACTTGATGGGCCGTGCCACGTGTCGACGTATCATAGGCGCCTTCTGTCCAATGAGTGGATGACATCTGTCTCAACGATGAGCCGACACGTGTTTCCTCCAGCCAATGATGATTTTACATGTGGAAAATCCCCATTGGTTGGGGCTGTTAACGGGTTATCGGATCCAAAACCCGACCCGATAGCTTAACGGCGTTCCGTTACGGTGGATGCCGTGTGTCGGTCACCCTTTAAGAAAGCACTTCTGTGACGCACGATTTATCGTCATGGAAGTGGATACTTCCGTGATGATAATTTTGGTAATGTCATGGAACACTTCTACGACAGTACAGGTATGACTATCTTGATTCTGTCATAAAATCGTCATGGATGTACATGCATGACAAAAAGCGCGACCTACTGTGACAAACACGTATCATCACGGAAGTGTATTTTTTTGTAGTGGAAGAACCATGATTGAATGGCATAGTTTGATGCTAGTTTTATAATATGTAAGTAATAGCGAGTAATTGGAAGTTGGTAGTATCAGCTTCTGGGTCTAGTAACTAGAACTTACTAGTAGTTGGTACTATGGTAATATAACTTTTCGGTCCGACTGGATATGAATATCGTCCAATAAGTGGAACTTGGTAGTAACTGGTTGGTGGTAGTACGAACTTATGTGGCGTAATGTACTTGCTATGAAAGTCTATATATATAACGCACCATGGTACCCTCCTTGATATCATTACCTCTATGGACAACAATGATATTTCATTTTTTGCCATAGTTTTAAAGTGTTGTTAGTATTTTTAAAATCAAATCTAACCGGGTTTCATATGGATTAGATGCTACTTTCATATTTAGAACGAGGTTTCTGTGTTGGCTAGTAGGAGTTATTTCGAAAATGAGGTTTGTATGTGTTGCACAAAAAATGCAATGGAAAAACAAAAACTTGCGGGTCGAAGCTTTCACATTTAAAAAATGATGTTTCTGTTATTTTCGAAATGGCACGCTATTTTCAAAAACACACCAAACACTGGTGCGCGTCGGTCCTAAACAAAAGGTTTTTAACCCCTTTCCCTGACGACCATCAGAACCGCCACCAAGTGAGTGTGTGGGATTGGGGGGTCCTTCCCACAAGACCCAGAAACCGTCGGGGATATGGAACAGTGATCCAGAGGCCTTCCAAAATGTAATCGTGTGCGATGCAGCACACACTAAATTCTTTCGCACGTGTGGTTTCGATGATTAAGCGTTTCTAATGATGTAGTGTCGGGGAAACGACACCTATGTTGGGTTCTACGGTAGGGTGCGGCGACTGCAAATTTAAAATTCCTACGCGTAGAACATCCAGGAACATGCTACGGGAGATGGATCACAGTTCGTTACCACTAGATGCGCAGTGCCGAGCAGCGGAAGAAGAGTTGGGGCAGCGCGTCCGCGTGGATCGTCTCCTCCTCGTCCGATCTCCCTCGAACAACCGGTCATCTGATCCCACGTACAAGTTCGCCGGAGTGGCGCAAGCGCACCGCCTCTAACGGTATCCGCGCGTGCAGGAGGAACACCGTGCGGCGGACTACTAGGTCCGATCACACAGTCCGCAGCGAGCGGAGGTGGCTATTCGCAACACATGCAAACCCTAGTCGCGGCGCCGAAGCGATCAACCGCATGAGTGAGCCGCACCTCCACTTTATATAGACGTCCGTTGCAGGCTCAACACTTGGGCCTCGCACGGACCCTAAAGCCCAAAGTCTGCTCGATCACGTTCCTAGTCCAGTTCGGATCACATCCGACCAGTGTCCTATGAACCGACCTCGTGGGTTCCTTCCCTTAAGCGCGCGACCCCTTAGGTTCAAGTCGGCTTGGTCACAGTTCAGATCACCCCCGACCTGCATGGTTGGTAGCAGCCTCTAGCAAGGCGTGCCGACCACCAAGCAGACTATGAAGCTAGTTAGGCGAACCTATACAACGTGTCACACTTCTGTTCCCTTTGCCACACGATATATGTTGTCGGGCTCAAGGCGAGACTATCATCCTTGTGCTAGCCCGACCTCTTTATCGTTCCAGTGATACCGACCACTATCCGGATTATCTCATAATCCTTGTCGCATGGCCATGCTTCTCTTGGTCGGATCACACGAGGGGCCCAGAGTATATCTCTCCTGACCGGAGGGGAAAATCCCATCTTGCTCGACCACGTCTCGCAGCATGGGTCTGGACAAGCCCGAAACCTACCTTTGTAACTACCCAGTCACGGAGTAGCGTTTGATCGGCCCAAAGCAAGGCTGTCACCATCCCGAGTACATGCGTCAGCTCAGGTCTTAGGACATATAACGTATGTTGTACTAGAGACTCACAGATGACATATCGCTGCGTCTCTTAGTTGGGTCTGTCCGTCTTGGGCCTTATCTCGACTCGGATACGACTACGTCGAATCCGAACAGACCTTTCCAAGTCCAAATTATCCGGTTAGCATCCAATGCTCCATGGCTAGTGAGACCAAGCCATCGACCATGTCATATGCTAGTCTAGTCGGCTGCGCGTCCACACAGCCCTTTCGACTAGGGACCTTTTAGGACAGTCATCATACAATGCATAGTCCCACAAACAAGTCACGTACTTGCTGATACATATCAATGATAATGTCCAAGGACTATCTTTATTCATAAACACATAGGAAATATCATCGTACATGATTGCCTCTAGGGCATATCTCCAACAACCTATGGGATCACAAGAATCCCTACTACGGTTGCCGGGGCACTGGGTTGCAAGAAGAGCAGGATCAGTAGTCAGCACAAGGATCGTTTACCCAGGTTCGGGCCGTGAGGATGCATAAAACCCTAGTCCTGCTTTGGTGGGTGTATTTCAGAGAGTTCTTGAGCTCTCGAACTAGCTATGGTGAGTGCGTGGTTCGAAAGAGCCGAATCCCCCTCCAGTATGCCATGGGCCTCCTTTTATAGGCGAAAAGGGCAGCCACAGTGGCATACATGAGGTGGAAAGGCGAACAGTATTGCGAGCTTATCGCTCGTATTATAGGACAAGTCGCATTTAATGCGCCGCTGAGGTGTCCCCTAGCTTTATCGGGGATGGGGGCGAGGCCCGTCCCGTCCGTCGCCGCTTCTCCTCGCTTCGACACGCGCCCTGGCCAGCAATGCATGCAGCGCCAGGTAGGCAGGCAGGCAGCTGAGGTGGCGCGGTGGTAGGGTCTTCACGAAGATCTGCATGTCACGCAGGCGCCTGCTGAGTTGGCCTGGAAGCTGCATGTTGCCACACAGGTGCCTGCCCAGCTTGTTTGGGCTGGCAGCTGCATGCGAACGGCGGTGGAGACTTGGCTGGTGCAAGCCTGGCAGTGGCCCTGCTGGCATCTTCGGCGAGAGCCTTCCCGGGAGGGGCCCGACAAGGGTCTTGCCATGGCGCGCTGTCGTCCCCGGCAAGAATCTTGCCGGGGGTGTCGTGGCTCTCCTCGGCAAGGATCTTGCCAAGGATCGTTGTCTTCTAATCCTCATCTGATCTTGAATATGTCTTCACAAAGATTTGCATGCCACCACATAGGTGCCTCCTGAGCCCTGGCCCCACGTGGCTGATGGTGTTGGGGACGTGGGCCCAAGGGTGGCTTGCCCTGTTGGCATTTGGGCGCGCTGCCCCGGCAAGGGTCTTGCCGGGGGAAACTGCTCCGCCCCTCTGCTTCTTTGCGTTCTTGGTCTTGGCGTTGCTCTGGCTGTCTTGGGCTTTGGTTTTGCCTTGGTTCACCTCCCCTGCTCTGCTTGGTGTGGCCGTGGGCGCGGCTCCGACTGTCCGTGCACAGCTAAAGGGGTACAAAGGTGTGCCCCTTCTTTTGTACACCGACATGCAGTGAAACCATACGGTCTGTCGTAACGAACCGTTTGGGAAACAGTATGTAAGGCACATGGGCCAACATATGAATTGTGTGCGATTTGTGCCCTATCACACACGAGTTTTCTGTGTAACCTGTCTGCCATGCTAGACTCCATCGCACACGTTTTCCAACAATTACCGTTTGCGATAATGTTCTATCACAAACGGTTCAGGAGCCCCTTCGCACACATACAAGTGCTGCAGACCATTTGTGATTTGTTAGGTATCACCGACGGTTGCCGCAAGAGTGACGTGTGCTTTTTGTTTGGGATCCCACACATTTCCTGAAAAAAATACGACTGGGATTGTATTTTGCATTGGGCACGGTTTACTCCCAGTTCTTGTGTGCGATAACGCGATATCACAAATGGTTTCGGAGAACCTACGCACACGTAGTAGCGCTGCAAATGGTTTGCGATCTGCTGTGTATCACCGACGGTTCCGCTATGATTGACGTATGCTTTCCGATGTGGATCGCACACACTCATTTAGTTGAACTGTGTGCAGAGCAATTGCCAGGTTCAAACAAAAATATCCCATTTTGAATCGGCACGCAAAAAGCAAATTCACCATAATATTCAATTGAACAAATAAACAAAAATATCCCATTTTGAATCGGCACGCAAAAAGCAAATTCCCCACAATATTCAATTGAACAAACAGTGTCCACAGGAAGAACATTCATCAGATTTCGCAACAATTGCAATTGAACATATGGTAGCTAAATTCCAATGATTTGTCCACACATATATGCGTTAAATAATTAATCATAGTTTACGAAATACGAAGACCTCATCAGATGGAAAACAATGGATCCATGGGTTATATGTTTAGCGGCTAACTCTTACTCAATGTTTCAGGAGAACGCATGCTGAAATCTTGATTATCACCAGTGGGATTGATGTAGTGATCCAGGAAGAAGTCGCTGATAAATCTCGAACCATCGACAATTCACCACCGGGAGCGGTTCAGGGTCATCGGTTTTAAGATGAGCTGCAATATTTTTAAGATCAGAATGTGGCATATGAGTGGAGTAGAAGACATTAATTAAGATATACTTACTAGTACTAATTCGCGAGGATCGTCACAACTATCAGCAGATTTGCAGATGGAGATCATGTATCTGCAAACATAGTATCCACAAAGGTTGGTCCTCGCTTCTTCTTGAGGACACTGAAATTTTGTACAAAATTAGTCATGTATTTGTCCTGTTAGGAACAACCTAACCGGTGTTAGATGTATTATTTTTCTTTGGACAAAATAGAAAGAGGTATATTTAGAAGCTTGAACATTTGACTAGCGTAAGGAAAGGTATTTGCAAACTGTTGGATAAATTTTCCGAAAAGAAGGGATTTCGGTGTGTTACCGGAGAAACGATCTCGTGCGGCAGAGGTAGTTTCCTCTTGAACAGGTTCCCTATTTTAGTTTCCCACAATGTGAGCACACTTCAAATGATGATGAATTTTGACAAGATCAATTATTGAACCAGATATGAATGCAAATTAATTTAAACATCATAGAATTCAATACCTATCCAAGAGTTGCTGAAGATGCGTCAGATCCTGAGCGTTTGTTGACTCTTTGAGAGAATCGATGTAGTAAACTGTGTTCTTGTTTGGAACAATGAATACCAATATCCAGTGATTGCTATATATTAAGAAAGCCATGAACTTACGAATGATGTTGAAACCTGAAAGACAATCAGTGTTTGAATGGTTGTTTACTTGACTTACCGTTCATGATATGGCCAGAGAAATGATTCTTCATGGGACGTGTTTTTGAAGATACGGACGACCGTGTTAACAGCCCAGTCCTGTCAGTCCTTTTCATGTAATGTTGTGCCATTTGCTAATGCAGGATCTATGAAATACACACTCTCACTTTGTCTTCTGTGCGCGTTCAATCCCATGAGAGGAATAAAATGCAGTTAGTTGTTTATCATTTACAACCTTGTATGGAGAAGTTGATCAGAGTTTGTTAAGTACTTACAAAATCACGCATCTAACAAGAGTGGCAACGAGCACGTTGAAGTTGAAGAAGAGATGTAAGTCCTCGAAACTCACAATGATGGAACCAGCATCGTGTCGGAAATGATCTCTATTGTAGTGGACTAGCAAATGGTGATGGCCTTTTGACATTTGATCCATGCAATATTCATGTAACTCGCGGCAACTGGAGCTGCACTCATCGAAGTATTCGCCAACAAGAAATGGCTGGCCATGGACGTAATTGCGTGCTTCAAGTACGTCTGCTTTATTTTTAGCAAGCAACAAACATACTTCTTCATCACCCATGGCGTCAGAAATAATATTACTCCCCAATTCGAACAAGCTACTGTTAATTTAGTTCTGGGTGATGAGTGTTTTAAGTAAGAGGCAATCGTTCTCTTTCCTCTTCACTCTCCCGATGCGCTTCCTCGTGGTCGTGGGTGTAGCCTTTTTGGCCACTTCCTTCTTTGTAATTGAAGCATTTCTAGCAGAAAATCTGGTTGCCTGCATGGTAGACTGTCGAGCAAACGGTGAAGCTCGGACGAACTGCTTAGCAGACGGTTTATCTATGCCGGACCACTGAGCTGGCGGTGCTGCTGTGACAGACTGCTGGGCTGCAGGGGCAGAGGCATCGGACTGCCGACCATGCGTTGAAGCTATGTTGGGTTTCTGTGCAGGTGGTGCCAACTTGTCGGTGTGCTGAGGAGGTCATGCCAATGCGTTGGTTTGTTGAGCAGGAAGTACTGACGCATTGGTATGCTGATCACGCACCTGCGGACTGACGGATTGATGAGCAGTTGGTTTTGGACCTACAGACTGCTTAGTAGGCGGCTCCGAAGCATCAGACTGCTTAGCAGTCTGTTCCACCAGGTTGGTCTGCTGAGCATGTGCTGCAGCTGGGTCTCCCCCGCTGCTTCAGTGGCCGGCATCTGAACCGGTGGTGCGTCATCAGCAGTTGTAGGCCTTGCCACTGGCTGCTTTGGGGCGGAGGATGACATGGCCTGTACGCCAGAAAGTTGGTCCGGCTGATCACAGGTTGATGCATTAGCCCGCGAGAGCTGCTCTAGCAAGGAGAGCGTCACCGGTTGAGGGGCGACAGTAGTTGCTCTTGGCGGGGCTTCAGGAATCTCATCGATGAACTCTATTTCCTTTCGTGGCCACATGATGTGATGTAACAGTGTTTCTTCCAAGGTCCTTTGCTCATCGAAGTCTCCTAGGACATTCTTTAGGGAAAATTCATTGAATCCGGGCTTTACTTCAGTCACATAGCACTTCACACAGCACGGCTTCAATGGCACATTGTCCAAGAAGAGGCCATCTTCCAAGAAGGGTGGGCAAACCCAGGTTGTTGCACATTTATTGTACCTTCATAATGGGTAAGCACGCCCTTCAGTCTGTCTTTCATTCCAGATAGATCAGACATAACATCATCACGAGCAGCTGCAGTCTCAGTGTCGCTGGGGTCAGCTGATGCACATCTACTCTTGTGCAGTGTTGTCGCACAATAAGCAGCATCATCCATGCCCGCCTCCCCTCCCATCTGCTGGCTATCTGTCAGTGTTAGAGTCTTCTGCATCATCATTGACACCTCAACATCCTTTTGAACAGCCGGATAAATCTCCTTCTTCAACTTTTCAAACAATGCATTCTGCTTCATTTCACTCCTCGCTTTTTTAATGCTGATCCTCTCTTGTTTGCTGAGTGTGAAAGCCCTCTTGTGCGGGACATTAACACTTATACCCCTTGCATGGCCAGGGGGCTCTTTTGTGTCCAGAGCAATGGACAGAATGTCACTTGGCCCTGAGTTCCTATAGAACCTTCCAGGGATCTTGGAAGCCTCTACCATCACTTCATACAGTTTGGCGTCACGTGCGTTTTCAAAGTAATAAGTTCCGTCATCACGCCTCTTTCCACATGCCCGCAAGTAGTCTCTGGCGCGTCCGCCCTTGATTTCACTAAACGCTAGATTCCCACCCGCCGCTACTGCATCTTTGTCCTCCTGTTCCCATATTAGTTTCATGCCGTAGTATCCTGCCACACCCATATGGTGGGGGTGTATGTTCTTCTTCTGAAGTTCCGATTGCTTGAAACTCTTCGCAGCAAACTCTGGAGTTGCCCTGACCCTTTTGAATTCTGCCCAGTCTGCCTTTTTAATTTGGGGGTATACGGGGATTGGGTCCTTGCCTTCACTCAAGTACTTCTTGTACAGCACGTGCTTCCAGTTTATCCAAGCATCCCTAGCCTTCTTCAGTGCAGTGTGTTCCACCTGCATTCTCCACTGCTCTGCAACGTTGAAGTGATCCATGATCTCAAGGACTATCCTTCGCCATGTTTCTGTGTCAGCCTTCTGAAACCCTGGAAGATTAATGTTTAGCCTTGCCTGCCAACAAATCCACACACACTCCTGAACCTCATGTGTGCTTTATCTTGTTTAGTTGGAGCCCAGGACTTTAAATCAATCTCGGATACATCATATACACCTTTAGGCTGGTGTGTGGGCTTCCTTGGAGTGTTCCTCCGTGTCCTGACCGGAAGGGTAATTGCTGTAGCTCTATCCCGTTCAAGACTACTTGATCCCTCACAATCTGCTGAAGACCTAGGGTTGTCCAAATCAGGTGAAGATACATGGCCTGAATGAGTGATGTCGCTGCTACTCGGCATCTACAGGGAACACATGCGAAACTCAGGAAAGGAGGATAAGCATAAAACTAACAACTTGGTATCAAGCTTTCTAAACATGCCATGCAATAATTTAGAAAATGTACGGCTAATTTATTAAGTTTGTTTGACTCGGGCGCCCGCGATCGGTAAATAGGCAGTAACTTATTGAAAAAAATACAACTTATATGTAGTAAGGAAGGTAGATAATTAACACTCTCTCTGTTATTTTATAGCCAATTTGGGAACATACGGAACGAAATTGGAAGAGGGATTGCGAGGAAATATGCCTCACCGCGATGGAGAGCGATAACTAACGAGCTTCTTAATGCAAACCGGCGGACCACGGGAGAGGTGAGGGTTATCTTGCATCGATATGCTCGAGGGTGGCTGGCGAGCAAACGAAGATTTGCAAGCGCGGGGGCACCAAGCCGTGTTGGGAACAGTAGTGGGGGTAGGCTTGACGCCGAAGAGCGGGCACACGGCCGGGGTGAGCACGGCGGCGCCGGAGAGGGTTCTGCTATGGATCTGGCGCCCTAGAGGAAATCATGTATGATGATATTTCCTATGTGTTTATGAATAAAGATAGTCCTTGGAAATTATCAATGATGTGTATCAGCAAGTATGTGACTTGTTTGTGGGACTATGCATTGTATGATGACTGTCCTAAAAGGTCCCTAGTCGAAAGGGCTGTGTGGACGCGGAACCGACTAGACTAGCATATGAAATGGTCGATGGCTTGGTCTCACTAGCCATGGATCATTGGATGCTAACCGGATAATATGGACTTGGAAAGGTCTGGTCGGATTCGACGTAGTCGGATCCGAGTCGAGATAAGGTCCGAGTCGGACAGACCCAACTATGAGACGCAGCGATATGTCATCTGTGAGTCTCTAGTACAACATACGTTCTATGTCCTAAGACCTGAGCTGACGCATGTACTCGGGATGGTGACAAACTTGCTTTGGGCCGACCAAACGCTATGATACGTCTCCAACGTATCTATAATTTTTTATTGCTCCATGCTACTTTATCTACTGTTTTAGGCTTTATTGGGCTTTATTTTCCACTTTTATATTACTTTTGGGACTAACTCATTAACCGGAGGCCCAGCCCGTAATTGCTGTTTTTGCCTATTTCAGTATTTCGAAGAAAAGGAATATCAAACGGAGTCCAAACGGAATGAAACCTTCGGGAACGTGATTTTCTCGCCGAACATGATCCAGAGAACTTGGAGTGCAAGTCAAGAAGCAACCGGAGCCTCCACGAGATAGGAGGGCGCCCCTATAGGGCGCCCCCGTCTCGTGGGCCCTCAGCGACCACCGACGTACTTCTTCCTCCTATATATACCTACGTACCCCGAAAACATCCAGGGGCACCACGAAACACAATTTTCACCACCGTAACCTTTTGTATCCGCGAGATCCCATCTTGGAGCCTTCGCCGGCACTCTGTCGGAGGGGGAATCAAGCACGGGGGGCCTCTACATCAACATCCTTGCCCCTCCGATGAGTTGTGAGTAGTTTACCACAGACCTACGGGTCCATAGTTATTAGCTAGATGGCTTCTTCTCTCTTTTTGGATCTCAATACAATGTTCTCCCCCTCTCTTGTGGAGATCTATTTGATGTAATCTCTTTTTGCGGTGTGTTTGTCGAGATCCGATGAACTGTGGGTTTATGATTAAGTTTATCTATGAATAATATTTGAATCTTCTCTGGATTCTTTTATGTATGATTGAGTTATCTTTGCAAGTCTCTTCGAATTATCGGTTTAGTTTGGCCTACTAGATTGATCTTTCTTTCCATGGGAGAAGTGCTTAGCTTTGGGTTCAATCTTGCGGTGTCCTTACCCAGTGACAGAAAGGGTTGCAAGGCACATATTGTATTGTTGCCATCGAGGATAACAAGATGGGGTTTATATCATATTGCATGAGTTTATCCCTCTACATCATGTCATCTTGCTTAATGCATTACTCTGTTCTTATGAACTTAATACTCTAGATGCATGCTGGATAGCGGTCGATGTGTGGAGTAATAGTAGTAGATGCAGGCAGGAGTCGGTCTACTTGTTATGGACGTGATGCCTATATACATGATCATGCCTAGATAATCTCATAACTATGCGCTTTTCTATCAATTGCTCGACAGCAATTTGTTCACCCACCGTAATACTTATGCTATCTCGAGAGAAGCCTCTAGTGAAACCTATGGCCCCGGGTCTATCTCTTATCATATTTGCTTTCAATCTACTTTTATTTGCATCTTTACTTTTGCATCTATACCAAAAATACCAAAAATATTATTTACTATCTTTATTAGATCTCACTTTACATGAAGTGGCCGTGAAGGGATTGACAACCCCTTTATTGCGTTGGTTGCGAGTTCTCGCTTGTTTGTGTAGGTGCGTGGGACTTTTGAGGAGCCTCCTCTTTGGATTGATACCATGGTTCTCAAAACTGAGGGAAATACTTACGCTACACTTTGCTGCATCACCCTCTCCTCTTCGAGGAAAACCAACGCAAGCTCAAGACGTAGCAAGAAGGATTTCTGGCGCCGTTGCCGGGGAGGTCTTCGCTCAAGTCAAGACATACCAAGTACCCATCACAAACCTATCTTCCTCGCATTTACATTATTTGCCATTTGCCTCTCGTTTTCCTCTCCCCCACTTCACCCTTGCTGTTTTATTCTCCCTCTCTTTCCCAATCTCCTCCTCTTTTTCCGTTTGCCTTCCCGTTGCTATGGCCGAATCAAAAAGAACTACGGGTTTTCTCCCTAGTTCTAGTACCTTGGATAACCCCTCTATCCTCTCTAAGCTCATAAATAATGATGCTATAGAAAGACCCACTGGGGTCTCCAATGAGAGCTTGAATAATTTTGATGAGGATGACTCTGGAATTTTTCGCTATTTACTTGATGAGTCTTTAAAGGATGCTTGGGATAGGTTACTTGGGATTCGGGCTAGCTATGTGCCACAATATCAAATTGAAATTTACTTAAAAAGTTTTTATGTTAGCTTGCCCGCTTCCTTCAAACAAGTTTTAGACTCTATCTTTGAAGAAGGCTTTCTTGAAGGGGATTCCATAGATACCTATGAAAAAATGAAAACCATATTTGGGCACCCTATGAATGATAAGGTTGAATCAACTACTCTTTTGTGCTTTTATCAAAATGAGATTATTAAAGAGATGAAGTCTAGTTTAGAGGCAAATTTCCGTAACGTGCTTAATCTTACTTCTTCCATTAATGGCCATGTGCTTAACTTAAATAGAAGAATGAATGCCATAGAAAGAAGAACCCCGTCTCCTAGTGCCAAAGATGGCACTCGTTAGATCTATCCTCGCTTTTATGCCTAGCTAGGGGCGTTAAACGATAGCGCTAGTTGGGAGGCAACCCAATTTTCTTTATGTCTTTTTTGTTTTTGTTTCTGTTTAGGAATAAATAATCCATCTAGCCTCTTTTTAGATGTGGTTTTATCTTTTATTTAGTGTTTGTGTCAAGTTAAACCTATTGGATCTTCTTGGATGATAGTTATTTGATCTTGCTATAATTTCCAGAAACTTTGCGCTCAGTGCCCGAATTGTTAAAAATCACAAGAACGTGATAAAATAGTGATTCAAATTGCTGCTGATCAATAAAAAAATTGCCTAGGTCGTCTAAGTTTGGTAGTTTTTTTTAGTTCCAGAAGTTTTCGTTAGTTACATATTACTACAGACGGTTCTGTTTTTGACAGATTCTGTTTTTCGTGTGTTGTTTGCTTATTTTGATGAATCTATGGCTAGTAAAATAGTTTATAATCCATAGAGAAGTTGGAATACAGTAGGTTTAACACCAATATAAATAAAGAATGAGTTCATTACAGTACCTTAAAGTAGTCTTTTGTTTTCTTTCTCTAATGGAGCTCACGAGATTTCTATTGAGTTTTGTGTTGTGAAGTTTTCAAGTTTTGGGTAAAGCTTTTATGGACTATGGAATAAAGGGTGGCAAGAACCTAAGCTTGGGGATGCCCATGGCACCCCAATATATTCAAGAATAGCCAAAAGCCTAAGCTTGGGGATGCCCCGGGAAGGCATCCCCTCTTTCGTCTTCGTTCATTGGTAACTTTACTTGGGGCTATATTTTTATTCACCACATGATAAGTGTTTCGCTTGGAGCGTCTTGTATTATTTGCGTCTTTTCTTGTTAGTTTACCACAATCATCTTTGCTGTGCACACCTTTTCAGAAAGCCATACATGAATTGGAATTTGATAGAATACTCTATGTGCTTCACTAATATCTTTTGAGCATGATAGTTTTGCTCATAGTGCTTCACTTATATCTTTTGAGCGTGATAATTTTTCTCTAGTGCTTCACTTAGATATTTTAGAGCACGGTGGTGTATTTGTTTTAAAGAAACTATTGATCTCTCATGCTTCACTTAGATTATTTTGAGAGTTGTTAGTAGCATGGTAATTTGCTTAATGTTAATATACTTGGTATTCAAGATATGTGAAACTTTCTTTTGAGTGCGTTGAATACTAAGAAAAGTTTGATGCTTGATAATTGTTTTGAGATATGAAGATGGTGATATTACAGTCATGCTAGTTGAGTAGTTGTGAATTCAAAGAATACTTGTGTTGAAGTTTGCGATTCCCGTAGCATGCACGTATGGTGAACCGTTATGTGATGAACTCGGAGCATGATTTATTTATTGATTGTCTTCCTTATCAGTGGCGGTCGGGGACGAGCGATGGTCTTTTCCTACCAATCTATCCCCCTAGGAGCATGCGCATAATACTTTGCTTTGATAACTTCTAGATTTTTGCAATAAGTATATGAGTTCTTTATGACTAATGTTGAGTCCATGGATTATACACACTTTTTCCCATCCTTCCACCATTGCTAGCCTCTCAAATACCGCACACTTTTCGCCAGTATCATACACCCACCATATATCTTCCTCAAAACAGCCACCATACCTACCTATTATGGCATTTCCATAGCCATTCCGAGATATATTGCCATGCAACTTTCCACCGTTCCGTTTATTATGACACGCTCCATCATTGTCATATTGCTAGCATGTTCATGTAGTTGACATCGTATTTGTGAAAAGCCACCGTTCATAATTCTTTCATACATGTCACTCATGTTTCATTGCATATCCCGGTACACCACTGGAGGCATTCATATAGAGTCATATTTTGTTCTAAGTATCGAGTTGTAATTCTTGAGTTGTAAGAAAATAAAAGTGTGATGATCATCATTCTTTAGAGCATTGTCCCAGTGAGGAAAGGATGATGGAAACTATGATTCCCCCACAAGTTGGGATGAGACTCCGGACAAAAAATATAGAAAAAAAGAAAAAAAAAAGAGGCCAAAAAAAAAGAAAGAGAAAAGGCCCAAAGAAAAAAAAGAAGAAAAAATGAGAGAGAGAAGGGGCAATGTTATTATCCTTTTACCACACTTGTGCTTCAAAGTAGCACCAAGATCTTCATGATAGAGAGTCTCTCATTTTGTCACTTTAATATACTAGTGGGAATTTTTCATTATAGAACTTGGCTTGTATATTCCAATGATGGGCTTCCTCAAATGCCCTAGGTCTTCGTGAGCAAGCGAGTTGGATGCACACCCACTTAGTTTCTTTTGTTGAGCTTTCATACACTTATAGCTCTAGTGCATCCGTTGCATGGCAATCCCTACTCACTCACATTGATATCTATTGATGGGCATCTTCATAGCCCATTGATACGCCTAGTTGATGTGAGACTGCCTTCTCCCTTTTTGTCTTCTCCACAGCCACCACTCTATTCCACATATAGTGCTATATCCATGGCTCGCGCTCATGTATTGCGTGAAGATTGAAAAAGTTTTGAAAATGTTAAAGTATGAAACAATTGCTTGGCTTGTCATCGAGGTTGTGCATGATTTAAATATTTTGTGTGGGGAAGATGGAGCATAGCCAGACTATATGATTTTGTAGGGATAACTTTCTTTGGCCATGTTATTTTGAGAAGACATGATTGCTTAGTTAGTATGCTTGAAGTATTATTATTTTTATGTCGATATGAACTTTTGTCTTGAATCTTTCGGATCTGAATATTCATACCATGATTAAGTAGATTTACATTGAAATTATGCCAAAGTATCACTCCGCATCAAAAATTCTCTTTTTATCATTTACCTACTTGAGGATGAGCAAGAATTAAGCTTGGGGATGCCTGATTTTATTCCAGTGCTACTTCTCACTTAAAAAAGGGTGACCACACTAGAAACACAGGGTGCTACTTCCAGAAAACAATCAATAAATGCCTTATTAAGAACCCCCCATAAAAGGAAGGCACAATTCATAGCATTACAGGGAGGAGTTGGGATTCGGGGCCACACCTTGCGGCTGCCTACCAGTAGTATTCTTGTTCAATTAAACTACGAGGAGAATTTCGCTGTGACATGTTCAGTTATTCTGTTGGTTGGTTTGGGCCAGTTTGTGGCAAAATATCAAGGTGAATATATGTCTCCAACGTATCTATAATTTATGATTGCTCCATGCTACTTTATCTACTGTTTTAGGCTTTATTGGGCTTTATTTTCCACTTTTATATTACTTTTGGGACTAACCTATTAACCGGAGGCCCAACCCAGAATTGTTGTTTTTTTGCCTATTTCAGTATTTCGAAGAAAAGGAATATCAAACGGAGTCCAAATGGAATGAAACCTTCGGGAACGTGATTTTCTCGCCGAACATGATCCAGAGAACTTGGAGTGCAAGTCAAGAAGCAACCGGAGCCTCCAGGAGATAGGAGTGTTGGGGAACGTAGTAATTTCAAAAAAATTCATACGCACACGCAAGATCATGGTGATGCATAGAAACGAGAGGGGAGAGTGTTGTCCACGTACCCTCGTAGACAGAAAGCGGAAGCGTTAGAACAACACGGTTGATGTTGTCGTACGTCTTCACGGCCCGACCGATCAAGCACCAAAACTATGGCACCTCTGAGTTCTAGCACACGTTCAGCTCGATGATGATCCCTGGACTCTGATCCAGCAGAATGTCGGGGAAGAGTTCCGTCAGCACGACGGCGTGGTGACGATCTTGATGTTCTACCGTCGCAGGGCTTCGCCTAAGCACCGCTAAAATATTATCGAGGACTATGGTGGAGGGGGGCACCGCACATGGCTAAGAGATCAAGAGATCAATTGTTGTGTCTATGGGGTGCCCCCTGCCCTCGTATATAAATGAGAAAGGGGGAAGCGGCCGGCCAAGGAGGAGGGCGCGCCAAGGGGGGAGTCCTACTCCCACCGGGAGTAGGACTCCTCCTTTCCTTGTTGGAGTAGGAGAGACGGAAAGAGGGGGGGAGGGAGAAGGTATAGGGGGCTGCACCCCTTGTCCAATTCGGACCAGAGGGGGGGGGGGCGCAGGCCTCCTTCCTTTTGGCCTCTCTCCTCTATTCCCGTATGGCCCAATAAGGCCCATATACTCCCCGGCGAATTCCCGTAACTCTCCGGTACTCCGAAAAATACCCGAATCACTCGGAATCTTTCCGAAGACCGAATATAGTCGTCCAATATATCGATCTTTACGTCTCGACCATTTCGAGACTCCTCGTCATGTCCCCGATCTCATCCGAGACTCCGAACTCCTTCGGTACATAAAAACTCATAAACTCATAGTATAACTGTCATCGAAACCTTAAGCGTGCGGACCCTGCGGGTTCGAGAACAATGTAGACATGACCGAGACACGTCTCCGGTCAATAACCAATAGCGGAACCTGGATGCTCATATTGGCTCCCACATATTCTACGAAGATCTTTATCGGTCAAACCGCATAACAACATACGTTGTTCCCTTTGTCATCGGTATGTTACTTGCCCGAGATTAGATCGTTGGTATCTCAATACCTAGTTCAATCTCATTACCGGCAAGTCTCTTTACTCGTTACGTAATGCATAATTCCGTAACTAACTCTTTAGCTACATTGCTTGCAAGGCTTATAGTGATGTGCATTACCGAGAGGGCCCAGAGATACCTCTCCGACAATCGGAGTGACAAAACCTAATCTCGAAATACGCCAACCCAACATGTACCTTTGGAGACACCTATAGAGCTCCTTTATAATCACCCAGTTACGTTGTCACGTTTGGTAGCACACAAAGTGTTCCTCCGGTAAACGGGAGTTGCATAATCTCATAGTCATAGGAACATGTATAAGTCATGAAGAAAGCAATAGCAACATACTAAACGATGAAGTGCTAAGCTAACGAAATGGGTCAAGTCAATCACATCATTCTCCTAATGATGTGATCCCGTTAATCAAATGACAACTCATGTCTATGGCTAGGAAACTTAACCATCTTTGATTCAACGAGCTAGTCAAGTAGAGGCATACTAGTGACACTTTGTTTGTCTATGTATTCACACATATATCAAGTTTCCGGTTAATACAATTCTAGCATGAATAATAACCATTTATCATGAAATAAGGAAATAAATAATAACTTTATTATTGCCTCTAGGGCATATTTCCTTCAGTCTCCCACTTGCACTAGAGTCAATAATCTAGTTCACATCATCATGTGATTTAACACCAATATTCACATCTGTATGTGATTAACATCCATAGTTCACATCGTCATGTGACCAACACCCAAAAGGTTTACTAGTCAATAATCTAGTTCACATCGCTATGTGATTAACACCCAAAGAGTACTAAGGTATGATCATGTTTTGCTCGTGAGAGAAGCTTAGTCAACGGTTCTGTCACATTCAGAGCCGTATGTACTTTGCAAATATTCTATGTCTACAATGCTCTACATGGAGCTACTCTAGCTAATTGCTCCCACTTTCAATATGTATCCAGATTGAGACTTAGAGTCATCTGGATCGGTGTAAAAAGCTTGCATCGATGTAACTCTTTACGATGGGCTCTTTTATCACCTCCATAATCGAGAAATATTTCCTTAGTCCTCACTAAGGATGTTCTTGACCAATGTCCAGTGATCTACTCCTAGATCACTATTGTACTCCCTTGCCAAATTCAGAGCAAGGTATACAATAGGTCTGGTACATAGCATAGCATACTTTATAGAACCTATGACTGAGGCATAGGGAATGACTTTCATTCTCTTTTCTATTTTCTGCCGTGGTTGGGATTTGAGTCTTACTCAATTTCACACCTTTGCAACACAGGCAAGAACTTTTTCTTTGACTGTTCCATTATGTACTACTTCAAAATCTTGACAAGGTATGTACTTATTGAAAAAACTTATCAAGCGTCTTGATCTATCTCAATAGATCTTGATGCTCAATATGTAAGTAGCTTTACTGAGGTCTTTCTTTTAAAGAACTCCTTTCAAATACTCCTTTATGCTTTCCAAAAAAATTCTACATCATTTCTGATCAACAATATGTTACTCACATATATTTATCAGAAAGGCGGTAGTGCTCCCACTCACTTTATTGTAAATACCGGCTTCACCGCAAGTCTGTATAAAACTATATGCTTTGATCAACTTATCAAAGCGTATATTCCAACTCTGAGATGCTTGCAGCAGTCCATAGATGGATCGCTGGAGCTTGCACATTTTGTTAGCACCTTTATGATTGAAAAAACCTTCTGGTTGCATCATATACAACTCTTCTTTTATGAAAACAATTAAGGAATGCAGTTTTGACATCCATTTGCCAGATTTCATAAAATGTGGCAATTGCTAACATGATTCGGACAGACTTAAGCATCGCTACAGTTGAGAAAATCTCATTATAGTCAACACCATGAACTTGTCGAAAACCTTTTTGTGACAAGTCGAGCTTTGTAGATAGTAACACTACTATCAGCATCTGTCTTCCTCTTGAAGATCCATTTATACAATATGGCTTGCCAATCATCGGGCAACTCCACCAAAGTCGACACTTTGTTCTCATACATGGATCCCATCTCAGATTTCATGGCATCAAGCCATTTCGCGGAATCTGGGCTCATCATCGCTTCCTCATAGTTCGTAGGTTTATCATGGTCTAGTAACATGACTTCTAGAATAGGATTACCGTACCACTCTGGTGCGGATCTTACTCTGGTTGACCTACGAGGTTCGGTAGTAACTTGATCTGAAGTTTCATGATCATCATCATTAGCTTCCTCACTAATTGGTGTAGGCATCACTGGAACTGATTTCAGTGATGAACTACTTTCCAATTCGGGAGAAGGTACAAATTACCTTATCAAGCTCTACTTTCCTCCCACTCACTTCTTTCGAGAGAAACTCCTTCTCTAGAAAGGATCCATTCTTAGCAACGAATGTTTTGCCTTCAGATCTGTGATAGAAGGTGTACCCAACAGTTTCCTTTGGGTATTCTATGAAGACACACTTCTTTGATTTGGGTTCGAGCTTATCAGGTCGAAAACCTTTTTCATATAAGCATCACAACTCCAAACTTTAAGAAACGACAGCTTAGGTTTACTGCTAAACCATAGTTCATACGGTGTCGTATCAACAGATTTAGATGGTGCCCTATTAAACGTGAATGCAGCTGTCTCTAATGCATAACCCCAAAACGATAGTGGTAAACCGATAAGAGACATCATAGATCGCACCATATCAAGTAAAGTACGATTACGATGTTCGGACACACCATTACATTGTGGTGTTCCAGGTGGCGTGAGTTGCGAAACTATTTCACATTGTTTCGAATGAAGACCAAACTCGTAACTCAAATATTCATCTCCACGATCAGATCGTAGAAACTTTATTTTTCTTGTTACGATGATTTTCCACTTCACTCTGAAATTCTTTGAACTTTTCAAATGTTTCAGACTTATGTTTCATCAAGTAGATATACCCATATCTGCTCAAATCATCTGTGAAGGTCAGAAAATAACGATACACGCCGCAAGCCTTAACACTCATCGGATTGCATACATCGGTATGTATTATTTCCAATAAGTCAGTAGCTAGTTCCATTGTTCCGGGGAACGGAGTTTTAGTCATCTTGCCCAAAAGGCACGGTTCGCAAGCATCAAATGATTCATAACCAAGTGATTCCGAAGATCCATCTTTATGGAGTTTCTTCATGCGCTTTACACCGATATGACCCAAATGGCAGTGCCACAAATAAGTTGCACTATCATTATTAACTTTGCATCTTTTGGCATCAATATTATGAGTATGTGTATCACTACGATCGAGATCCAACAAACTATTTTCATTGGGTGTATGACCATTTGAAGGTTTTATTCATGTAAATAGAACAACAATTATTCTCTGACTTTAAATGAATAATCGTATTGCAATAAACATGATAAAATCATATTCATGCTCACGCAAACGCCAAATAACATTTATTTAGGTTTAACACTAATCCCGAAAGTATAGAGAGTGTGTGATGATTATCATATCAATCTTGGAACTACTTCCAACACTCATCATCACTTCCCCTTCAACTAGTCTCTGTTTATTCTGTAACTCCTGTTTCGAATTACTAATCTTAGCAACCGAACAAGTATCAAATACTCAGGGGCTACTATAAACACTAGTAAGGCACACATCAATAACCTGTATATCAAATATACTCTTGTTCACTTTGCCATCCTTCTTATCTAGCAAATATTCAGGGCATTTCCGCTTCCAGTGACCATTTCCTTTGCAGTGTAAGCACTCAGTCTCAGGCTTTGGTCCAGCTTTGGTCTTCTTCACGGGAGTGACAACTTGTTTGCCATTCTACTTGAGGTTTCCCTTTCTTTCCCTTTTCCCTTTTCTTAAAACTAGTGGTCTTGTCAATCATCAACACTTGATGCTCTTTCTTGATTTCTACCTTCGTCGATTTCAACATCACGAAGAGCTCGGGAATCGTATTCGTCATCCCTTGCATACTATAGTTCATCATGAAGTTCTAGTAACTTAGTGATGGTGACTAGAGAATTCTGTCAATCACTATCTTATCTGGAAGATTAACTCCCACTTGATTCAAGCGATTGAAGTACCCAGACAATCTGAGCACATGCTCACTAGTTGAGCGATTCTCCTCCATCTTTTAGCTATAGAACTTGTTGGAGACTTCATATCTCTCAACCCGGGTATTTGCTTGAAATATTAACTTCAATTCCTGGAACATCTCATATGGTCCATGACGTTCAAAACGTCTTTGAAGTCCCGATTCTAAGCCGTTAAGAATGGTGCACTAAACTATCAAGTAGTCTTCATATTGAGCTAGCCAAACGTTCATAACGTCTGCATCTGCTCCTGCAATAGGCCTGTCACCTAGCGGTGCATCAAGGACATAATTTTTCTGTGCAGCAATGAGGATAAACCTCAGATCACGGATCCAATCCGCATCATTGCTACTAACATTTTTCAACATAATTTTTCTCTAGGAACATATCAAAATAAACATATGAAAGCAACAACGCGAGCTATTGATCTACAACATAATTTGCAAAATACTACCAGGACTAAGTTCATGATAAATTTAAGTTCAATTAAAAATATTACTTAAGGACTCCCACTTAGACAGACATCTCTCTAGTCATCTAAGTGATCACGTGATCCAAATCAACTAAACCATGTCCGATCATCACGTGAGATGGAGTAGTTTTCAATGGTGAACATCACTATGTTGATCATATCTACTATATGATTCACGCTCGACCTTTCGGTCTCCGTGTTCCGAGGCCATATCTGTATATGCTAGGCTCGTCAAGTTTAACCTGAGTATTCCGCGTGTGCAACTGTTTTGCACCCATTGTATTTGAACGTAGAGCCTATCACAATCGATCATCACGTGGTGTCTTAGCACGAAGAACTTTCGCAACGGTGCATACTCAGGGAGAACACTTCTTGATAATTAGTGAGAGATCATCTTAAAATGCTACCGACAAACTAAGCAAAATAAGATGTATAAAAGATAAACATCATATGTAATCAAAATATGTGACATGATATGGCCATGATCACCTTGCGCCTTTGATCTCCATCTCCAAAGTACTGTCATGATCTCTATCGTCACCGGCACGACACCATGATCTCCATCATCTTGATCTATATCAATGTGTCATCACATGGTCGTCTCGCCAACTATTGCTCTTGCAAGTATTGCTATCGCATAGCGATAAAGTAAAGCAATTATTTGGCGCTTGCATCTTATGCAATAAAAAGACAACCACAAGGCTTCTGCTAGTTGCCGATAACTTCAACAAAACATGATCATCTCATACAACAATTTATATCTCATCACGTCTTGACCATATCACATCACAACAAGCCCTGCAAAAACAAGTTAGACGTCCTCTACTTTGTTGTTGCAAGTTTTACGTGGCTGCTACGGGTTGAGCAAGAACCATTCTTACCTACGCATAAAAACCACAACGATATTTCGTCAAGTTAGTGTTGTTTTAACCTTCGCAAGGACCGGGCGTAGCCACACTCGGTTCAACTAAAGTTGGAGAAACTGACACCCGCAAGTCACCTGTGTGCAAAGCACGGCGGTAAAACCAGTCTCGCGTAAGCGTACGCGTAATGTCGGTCCAGGCCGCTTCATCCAGCAATACCGCCGAACCAAAGTATGACATGCTGGTAAGCAGTATGACTTGTATCGCCCACAACTCACTTGTGTTCTACTCGTGCATATAACATCTACGCATAAAACCAGGCTCGGATGCGACTGTTGGGGAACGTAGTAATTTCAAAAAAATTCCTACGCACACGCAAGATCATGGTGATGCATAGCAACGAGAGGGGAGAGTGTTGTCCACGTACCCTCGTAGACCGAAAGCGGAAGCGTTACAACCACGCGGTTGATGTAGTCGTACGTCTTCACGGCCCGACCGATCAAGCACCGAAACTACGGCAACTCCGAGTTCAAGCACACGTTCAGCTCGATGACGATCCCCGGACTCCGATCCAGCAGAATGTCGGGGAAGAGTTCCGTCAGTACGACGGCGTGGTGACGATCTTGATGTTCTACCGTCGCAGGGCTACGCCTAAGCACCGCTACAATATTATCGAGGACTATGGTGGAGGGGGGCACCGCACACGGCTAAGAGATCAAGAGATCAATTGTTGTGTCTATGGGGTGCCCCCCTGCCCCCGTATATAAAGGAGCAAGGGGGAAGCGGCCGGCCAAGGAGGAGGGCATGCCAAGGGGGGAGTCCTACTCCCACCGGGAGTAGGACTCCTCCTTTCCTTGTTGGAGTAGGAGAGAAGGAAAGAGGGGGAGAGGAAGAAGGAAAAGGGGGCTGCACCCCTTGTCCAATTCGGACCAGAGGGGGGGCGCAGGCCTCCTTCCTTTTGGCCTCTCTCCTCTATTCTCGTATGGCCCAGTAAGGCCCATATACTCCCCGGCGAATTCCTGTAACTCTTCGGTACTCCGAAAAATACCCGAATCACTCATAACCTTTCCGAAGTACAAATATAGTCGTCCAATATATCGATCTTTACGTCTTGACCATTTCGAGACACCTCGTCATGTCCCCGATCTCATCCGGGACTCCGAACTCCTTCGGTACATCAAGAATCATAAACTCATAATATAGCTGTCATCGAAACCTTAAGCGTGCGGACCCTACGGGTTCGAGAACAATGTAGACATGACCGAGACACGTCTCCGGTCAATAACCAATAGCGGAGCCTGGATGCTCATATTGGCTCCCACATATTCTACGAAAATCTTTATCGGTCAAACCGCATAACAACATACGTTGTTCCCTTTGTCATTGGTACGTTACTTGCCCGAGATTCGATCGTCGGTATCTCAATACCTAGTTCAATCTTGTAACCGGCAAGTCTCTTTACTCGTTATGTAATGCATCATTCCGTAACTAAGTCATTAGCTACATTGCTTGCAAGGCTTATAGTGATGTGCATTACCGAGAGGGCCCAGAGATACCTCCCCGACAATCCGAATCATAAAACCTAATCTCGAAATACGCCAACCCAACATGTACCTTCGGAGACATCTGTAGAGCTCCTTTATAATCACCCAGTTACGTTGTGACGTTTGGTAGCACACAAAGTGTTCCTCCGGTAAACGGGAGTTGCATAATCTCATAGTCATAGGAACATGTATAAGTCATGAAGAAAGCAATAGCAACATACTAAACGATCAAGTGCTAAGCTAACGAAATGGGTCAAGTCAATCACATCATTCTCCTAATGATGTGATCCCGTTAATCAAATGACAACTCATGTCTATGGCTAGGAAACTTAACCATCTTTGATTTAACGAGCTAGTCAAGTAGAGGCATACTAGTGACACTTTGTTTGTCTATGTATTCACACATGTATCAAGTTTCCGGTTAATACAATTCTAGCATGAATAATAAACATTTATCATGAAATAAGGAAATAAATAATAACTTTATTATTGCCTCTATGGCATATTTCCTTCAAGGAGGCCCCCCCCCTATAGGGCGCGCCCCCTGTCTCGTGGGCCCCTCGGGCGGCCACCGACGTACTTCTTCCTCCTATATATACCTACGTACCCCGAAAACATCTAGGGGCACCAAGAAACACAATTTCCACCGCCGTAACCTTCTGTATCCGCGAGATCCCATCTTGGAGCCTTCGCCGGCACTCTGCCGGAGGGGGAATCAAGCACGGGGGGCCTCTACATCAACATCCTTGCCCCTCCGATGAGTTGTGAGTAGTTTACCACAGACCTACGGGTCCATAGTTATTAGCTAAATGGCTTCTTCTCTCTTTTTGGATCTCAATACAATGTTCTCCCCCTCTCTTGTGGAGATCTATTCGATGTAATCTCTTTTTGCGGTGTGTTTGTCGAGATCCGATGAATTGTGGGTTTATGATTAAGTTTATCTATGAATAATATTTGAATCTTCTCTGAATTCTTTTATGTATGATTGAGTTATCTTTGCAAGTCTCTTCAAATTATCGGCTTAGTTTGGCCTAATAGATTGATCTTTCTTGCCATGGGAGAAGTGCTTAGCTTTGGGTTCAATCTTGCGGTGTCCTTACCCAGTGGCAGAAAGGGTTGCAAGGCACGTATTGTATTGTTGCCATCGAGGATAACAAGATGGGGTTTATATCATATTGCATGAGTTTATCCCTCTACATCATGTCATCTTGCTTAATCGTTACTCGTTCTTATGAACTTAATACTCTAGATGCATCTTTGGATAGCGGTCGATGTGTGGAGTAATAGTAGTAGATGCAGGCAGGAGTCGGTCTACTTGTTATGGACGTGATGCCTATATACATGATCATGCCTAGATAATCTCATAACTATGTGCTTTTCTATCAATTGCTCGACAGTAATTTGTTCACCCACCGTAATACTTATGCTATCTCGAGAGAAGCCTCTAGTGAAATGTATGGCCCCCGGGTCTATCTCTTATCATATTTGCTTTCAATCTACTTTTATTTGCATCTTTACTTTTTGCATCTATACCAAAAATACCAAAAACATTATTTACTATCTTTATTAGATCTCACTTTCGCAAGTGGTCGTGAAGGGATTGACAACCCCTTTATTGCGTTGGTTGCGAGTTCTCAGTTTGTTTGTGTAGGTGCGTGGGACTTTTGAGGAGCCTCCTACTGGATTGATACCTTGGTTCTCAAAACTGAGGGAAATACTTACGCTACACTTTGCTGCATCACCCTTTCCTCTTCGAGGAAAACCAACGCTAGCTCAAGACGTAGCACGCTACTCCATGACTGGGTAGTTACAAAGGTAGGTTTCGGGTTTGTCCAGTCCCATGCCGCGAGACATGGTCGAGCAAGATGGGATTTGCCTCTCCGATCAGGAGAGATATACTCTGGGACCCTCGTGTGATCCGACTAGGATAAGCATGGCCATGCGACAAGGAATATGAGATAATCCGGTTCGTGGTCGGTAGCACTGGAATGAGAAAGAAGTCGGGCTAGCACAAGGATGACGGTTTCGCCTTGAGGCCGACAACATATATCGTGTGGCAAAGGGAACAGAAGTGTGACACGTTGTACATGTTCTCCTAATCAGCTTCATAGTCTGCTTGGTGGTCGGCACGCCTTGCTAGAGGCCGCTACCAACCGTGCAGGTCGGAGGTGATCCGAACTGTGACCAAGCCGACTTGAACCTAAGGGTCGGCAGCAAGGGAAGGAACCTACGAGGTCGGTTCGTGGGACACTGGTCGGATGTGATCCGAATCGACTAGGAACGTGACCGAGTAGACTTTGGGCTTTAGGGTCCGTGCAAGGCCCAAGTGTTGAGCCTGCGACGGACGCCTATATAAAGTGGAGGTGCGGCACACTCATGTGGTTGATCGCTTCGGCGCTGCGACTAGGGTTTGGATGTGTTGCAAATAGCCACCTCCACTCGCCGCCGACTGTGTGATCAGACCTAGCAGTCCGCCGCACGGTGTTGCTCCTGCACGCGCGGATAACATTAGAGGCGGTGCACTTGCGCCGCTCCGGCGAACTTGTACGTGGGATCGGACGACTGGCTGTTCGAGGGAGATCGGACGAGGAGGAGACGATCCACGCGGATGCGCTGCCCCAACTCTTCTTCCGCTGCACGGCACTGCGCGTCTAGTGGTAATGATCTGTGATCCATCTCCCGTAGCATGTTCTTGGTTGTTATGCGTGTAGGAAATTTTAATTTGTAGTCGACGCACCCTACCGTAGAACCCAACATTTGGGGGAGGGGGGAGCTGGCGAAGGAGATTGGGTGGACTAGTTGAGTGAAACGCGGGCGGACGGTGGGGGGTGTTGGCGGCCTAGGTGAAAAGGGTGAAAATATCCCCGGTCGCCTCACGCGCGGAAAGACCTATGCAAACGTTTGCCTCTAAGCGCTCGTGTGCGCAAACAGAATAATTTCGTTTGAAATAAAGATGTACTAATTTTGAAATGAAGACGTGAGTTCATCGTTTCGCCTCTAAATTTTTCGCACGTAAACCAATCACAATTTTACCACGGTTTTGATTTCTTGGCGCATTTCAGGTGTCGTGCGCCATATGTAAGACATTTTTTGGCATTACCGTGCATGTTGGCATATAAATCAATTCCTAGCCGGACTGCATTTCCTATCGAAAGGGATGAGGATTGTCGTTCGGTCTGGGAGCATCCAACGGTGCAGACGTACGATCCGTGGGGTTTGGGTTCTGGCCAATCAGAACGCACGACTCAGATCGCACGCGCAGCGAGGGGGGGGCATCGGCCACGGTTTGGTAGGCACACGGCTTGCGTGTATGAACCGTGTGCTGTTTGAAAACATTTTTTGGGGGAGGGGCTATTTGAAAACATGTACATGTATTGTCGAAAGGGATGAGGATCATCGTTTGATCAAGGAGAATCCAACGGTGCAGACGCACGATCCGTGGGGTTTGTGTTCTGGCTAATCAGAATGCATGACTCAGATCACATGTGTGGCAGAGGGGTGGGTGGTGCATCGGCCACGGTTTAGTGTACACATGGCTTTCGTGAATGAACCCTGTGCTCTTTGAAAACATTTACATTACCTAACATCATATTTTTGTTCGAATGAAAACATGAGTTCATCGTTTCGCCTCCAATTTTTTCCATGGTAAGAAATCATGAGTATAGTGGAGAGTGTCATATACTAGTATCATGAATATACAGTACATATGATACTAGTGTATGATACTACCTTTAATAAATTATAGCGCATAGTATAATACATAGAGTATATCATATATAGATCATATTTATTGGCATGCATGACACAAATTAGCATCGCATTTAACATGATACGGTATCTACCTACTATATGTTACTCTAACCCTCTTTATATATATATTTAATTCTTTGCCACATCGGCATACTTGCTATTTCCAAGTGCGTGACATCGCCGGCTATGATACCACCACTATGGCCAGCCTTATATAGTGGGGAGTATCATATACTATATATATAGTATCATGCATATGATAGTAGTATATGATACTAACTACGTACCTTCATAGTGCATATATAGTATCATAGAGTAGTACTAGCTCCCTCTGTAACTAATATAAGAGCGTTTAGATTACTAAATAGTGGCCTAAAAGCTCTTATATTAGTTTACGGAGGGAGTATATATCATAGATGACCGTATTTATGAATTGAGCCCTATAAGGTTGGTTGTAATGGGGAGTATTATATATATATATATATATATATATATATATATATATATATATATATATATATATATATATATATATATATATATATATATACTAGTAGTAGTATCATGCATGCATATATATGATAGTGTAGCTAGGATACTACTTCCGTAATGCATAGTATCATAAGTTAACATCTTAGGTTGCCTTACTAATTGTCATGCATCACACAAAGTAGTAGAACAACATTTAATATGACACGGTATCATGATATGATACCACATCCTCTCTTGTGTTCCACATCATCCAGAAAGTCTAGTTGGCATGCATGATACCGCTTATGATAATACCATTACAACCAGCCTGAACCGGAAAGGAGGGAGTATAAGACTAGCCACAATGGAGAGTAGTACACTAGTAACATACACATATCCCTAGACTATATATGTTACTACCTTCATAGTGGGTAGTTACATAAGTGTAGTGTCATGCAAAGCTTCATTTCTTAGGTTACAGACTCATATTGCATTGGGACATGTGATGCTACAGTAATTAGCTAAGTTACTGAAACTATCTCTCTCCTCATTAACTTATTGCCACATAAGCAAGTTTGCTGAGTTGGAGTCGGTGTTACTGCTGAAGTTACTCCCACTGTGGCTAGTCTGATACTAGCTAGACGTCTATGATATACTAGCTACCTCACTAAGAGCATGGTTAATAATACAGCCAAGGGCCGGCTATAAGAAGTTGCCATGTCATATACAGCCAACCACTTAGCGGGCATGTATAATAATAAGTTTTATATATGTACTAGTTTATCAATAGTTGGCCCACCTTATATCCTCACAAAGTGTCTTGGGTCTCGTGTTGCAGCTGGCTCTACTAACCAAGAGCCCGCTTCTCTTCTCTTTCCTCCAACTAATAAGCACATATATATTATTCTATTCCTTATAGCCAGACTACCCACAGTGGGAATAACATAGGTAGTAACATCACACATATCTAGATAAATTAGATGAAGTGGCAAGCAATAAATGAAGAAATGGAGGAAACTGGATATGTGTGATGTTACTACCTATGTTACTCCCACTGTGGGTATAGTCTTACTATAGTATGAGACTACCCACAATGGGAATAACATAGGTAGTAATATCACACATATCTAGATAAATTAAGTAGATGATGTGGCAAGCAATAAATGAAGAAAGAGAGGAAAGTAGTAACATAGCTAGTTACTAGTAGTATGAGTAACATCACATGTACATATCAAGGCAAGATGTGTCTATAGCCTAATAAATGAAGTGTCGCACGTTACCACACATATATGTTACTCCCCACTATAGAGGTAGTAACATAGACTAGTAACACATGGGCATGTTACTAGTCTATGTTACTACCCATTGTGGCTAGTCTGAGTAACATCACACATCTCAAGGCAAGATGAGTCTATAGCCTAATAAATGAAGTGTTGCATGTTACTACACATATGTTACTCCCCACTATAGAGGTAGTACCATAGACTAGTAACATTCTATGTTACTACCCATTGTCGCTAGTCTTATGTCACTCTATTGTGTACTTACTTGCTCTAATGCATAGTATCATAGAGTAGCTAGTATCATATGTAGTACTTTATTTATATTGTCATGCATGACACATAGTAGCATAACATTTATTATGATACTGTTTCATGATATGATACTTAACCCTCTCTTTCTTCATTTAATTTATTCTATGACAGCTCAACAAAATTGCCTAGTTGGCATGCATGATACTAGCTATGATACCCCTTACTATCAGCCTAGCAAAGGTGTACAGATCATTTGTGCATCGCTTTGTCAGTTTTCATCCGTTTGTTCGAGAAGCGGGGAGAAGTTTCAAACATTTCGGCCGCGAGGTGCGGCCACTAGCATAGGCCTAGTTGGTATTTTAATTACAAAAAAATCAGATGGAGTTCGGACATCATCAAAATCGATGTGTGCCTGTGGCGTGCTCTCACTACCCCGTGGAAAAAAATTGGTAAAGTTTGGCTCAAGTTTTGATGACCACTCCCTCCAAACCGGAGCATCTCACATGAAAGATTATGGTTTTCCAAAAGGAGACGTGTCAATTCAAACTCCTGTGGCCGGTGACTTCATCGTTTGGCCTCATAAAAATTTCCACGGTACGCAATCACCATTATACCACGGGTTTGATTTTCTGGCGCATTTCAGGTATCGTTAGCTATATTTAAGATACTTTTTGAGATTAACGTGCATTTTGTGCATAAAAATAAAATTACAACCGGAACTGCATGTGCTGTCGAAAGGGATGAGGATCGCCGTTCAATCTGGGAGCATCAAACGGTGCAGACGTACGATCCGTGGGGTTTGGGTTCTGGTCAATCAGAAAGCATGACTCAGATCGTGGGCGGGGTGACGGGGTTTGGTCGCACACGGCTTTCAGCAACGAACCATGTGCTATTCGCAAACCGGATTGCATATTTTTGTTCACACATACTGTAGTGAGATCGATTGAGTGTGCTACCTCTATGATATAATAATAATAATAATAATAATAATAATAATAATAATAATAACAAAAAAACAGTTCATATTCATTGCCTGAGCTGACAGCATATCAAGGTCAACATATTAACGGTTCTTACATCAATAGAAAACCGAGCATAACTCACAAATTCAGTACACACGACAGTTCTAAATTGAATGAATTAAGTTGCAGGGTAGGCATAAAGACTAGTCTTACGGCTTAATTCCCATGTACATGGGGGAACTGGGATCATTAAGTTGACCCCGAATGAACATGGGGTTTTTGATGATTTTACGCTTCTCTGTTGTACTGGTGCGCGATCCCTTGCCTGGCAACTCATCAAATTCATCGTACTCATCCTGATCGGCAACATCGTTGACACCCAGTACCCTTCTCTTCCCATGCATCGCTAAATGGCCGTTCTTATGCAAGGGGTCTTCCACAAAGAAAATCTAGGTAGCATCGCTGGCAAGAATGAATGGATCCTCGTGATATGCCATCGTTGTCCTGTTAACAAAGGTCTTCCTGTACTCATCAATCCTTACCTGACCAAGAGGGATCCATGCGCACCTGAATAATGCCACCTTAACTTTCACATAGTCGAGCTCCCAAATCTCTTTTGTTGGAAATATGCCCTAGAGGCAATAATAAATTAGTTATTATTATTATATTTCCTTGTTCATGATAATCGTTTATTATCCATGCTATAATTGTATTGATAGGAAACTCAAATACATGTGTGGATGCATAGACAACACCATGTCCCTAGCAAGCCTCTATTGGCTAGCTCGTTGATCAATAGATGGTTACGGTTTCCTAACCATGGACATTGGATGTCATTGATAACGGATCACATCATTAGTAGAATGATGTGATGGACAAGACAATCCTAAGCCTAGCACAAAGATCGTAGTTCGTATGCTAAAGCTTTTCTAATGTCAAGTATCATTTCCTTAGACCATGAGATTGTGCAACTCCGGATACCGTAGGAATGCTTTGGGTGTACCAAACGTCACAACGAATCGGGTGGCTATAAAGGTGCATTACGGTATCTCCGAAAGTGTCTGCATGGGTTGGCACGAATCGAGATCGATTTGTCACTCCGTGTAAGCGGAGAGGTATCTCTGGGCCCACTCGGTAGGACATCATCATAATGTGCACAATGTGACCAAGGGGTTGATCACGGGATGATGTGTTACGGAACGAGTAAAGAGACTTGCCGGTAACGAGATTGAACAAGGTATAGGATACCGACGATCGAATCTCGGGCAAGTACAATACCGCTAGACAAAGGGAATTGTATACGGGATCGATTGAGTCCTTGACATCGTGGTTCATCCGATGAGATCATCGTGGAACATGTAGGAGCCAACATGGGTATCCAGATCCCGCTGTTGGTTATTGACCGGAGAATGTCTCGGTCATGTCTGCATGGTTCCCGAACCCGTAGGGTCTACACATAAGGTTCGATGGCGCTAGGGTTATAAAGGAAGTTTGTATGTGGTTACCGAATGTTGTTGAGTCCGGATGAGATCCCGGACGTCACGAGGAGTTCGGAATGGTCCGGAGGTTAAGATTTATATATGGAAAGTTGTTGTTGGGTTAGGAAAAAGTTCGGTTTTTTCGGTATTGTACCGGAAGCTTCCGGAAGGTTCGGAGGATTCGGAGGGGTCCGGAGGTACGGAAATTGTTCCACCACGTCCAATACAGTAGCATGGGCTGTAGGGGGGCGCCCTAGCCATAATGGGCCAAGGGCACCAGCCCCCCCAAGGCCCATGCGCATGGGAAAGGGGAAACCCTAAGGGGGAGGGCCTCCACTTGACTTGGGAGGCACTCCTCCCCTCTTAGCCGCCCCAAGTCCCATCTAGGGCTGGCCGCACCCCTTGGGGTGGGAAACCCTAAAGGGGCGCAGCCCCTTTCCCCTATATATACTTGAGGTTTTGGGCTGCCCAACACACATGAGAACTTCTCCTCTTGGTGCAGCCCTGCCTCTCCTCCTCCTCCTCTCCCTTGGTGCTTGGCGAAGCCCTGCGGGATTGCCACGCTCCTCCATCACCACCATGCCGTTGTGCTGCTGCTGGATGGAGTCTTCCTCAACCTCTCCCTCTCTCCTTGCTAGATCAAGGCGTGGGAGGCGTCACCGGCTGTACGTGTGTTGAGCGCGGAGGTGCCGTCCGTTCGCACTAGGATCTCCGGTGATTTGGATCACGACGAGCACGACTCCTTCAACCCCGTTCTCATGAGCGCTTCCGCTTAGCGATCTACAAGGGTATGTAGATGCACTCTCCTTCCCTCGTTGCTAGAATCTCCATAGATTGGTCTTGGTGATGCGTGAAAATTTTGAATTTCTGCTCGTTCCCCCAACAAAGGGCATCATGAGCTAGGTCTATTCGTAGATTCTTTGCATGAGTAGAACACAAAGTAGTTGTGGGCGTTGATGTTGTTCAATATGCTTACCGTTACTAGTCCAATCTTGTTTCGACGGTATTGTGGGATGAAGCGGCCGGACCAACCTTACGTACTCTTCGTGAGACAGTTCCACCGGTGACATGCACTTGGTGCATAAGGTGGCTAGCGGTGCCGCTCTCCCACTTTAGTCGAACGGATTCGATGAAAAGGGTCCTTATGAAGGGTAAATAGCAATTGGCATATCACGTTGTGGTTTTGCGTGGGTAAGAAACGTTCTTGCTAGAAACCCATAGCAGCCACGTAAAACATGCAAACAACAATTAGAGGACGTCTAACTTGTTTTTGCGAGGTATGATATGTGATGTGATATGGCCAAGAAGAATGTGATGAATGATATGTGATGTATGAGATTGATCATGTTCTTGTAATAGGATTCACGAATTGCATGTCGATGAGTATGACAACGGCGAGGAGCCATAGGAGTTGTCTTAATTTATTGTATGACCTGCGTGTCATTGAACAACGCCATGTAATTACTTTACTTTATTGCTAACCGTAGCCATAGTAGTAGAAGTAATAGTTGGCGAGACAACTTCATGAAGACACGATGATGGAGATCATGATGATGGAGATCATGGTGTCATGCGGTGACGATGATGATCATGGAGCCCGAAGATGGAGATCAATGGAGCTATATGATATTGGCCATATCATGTCACTACTATATAATTGCATGTGATGTTTATTATGTTTATGCATCTTGTTTACTTAGAACGACGGTAGTAAATAAGATGATCCTTACAACAATTTCAAGAAGTGTTCTCCCTAACTTTGCACCGTTGCTAAAGTTAAATCGCTTCTAAGCACCACGTGATGATCGGGTGTGATGGATTCTTACGTTCACATACAATGGGTGTAAGACAGATTTACACAGCAAAAACACTTGGGGTTAACTTGACGAGCCTAGCATGTGCAGACATGGCCTCGGAACACGGAGACCGAAAGGTCGAGCATGAGTCGTATAGACCGATGATGACTAGTCCGTCTCACGTGATGATCGGACACGGCCTAGTTGACTCGGATCATGTAATCACTTAGATGACCAGAGGGATGTCTATCTGAGTGGGAGTTCATAAGATGAACTTAATTATCTTGAACATAGTCAAAAGACCTTTTGCAAATTATGTCGTAAGCTCGCGCTTTAGTTCCACTGTTTAGATATGTTCCTAGAGAAAATATAGTTGAAAGTTGAAAGTAGCGATTATGCGGACAGTAGAAAGCTTATGTTCTTAATGCACCTCTCAGTGTGCTGAACCCTAAACGTCGTTTGTGAATGTTGCGAACATCGGACATACACGTTTTGATAACTACGTGATAGTTCAGTTAAACGGTTTAGAGTTGAGGCACGAAAGACGTTTTCGAAACGTCGCGGAACATATGAGATGTTTCAAGGGCTGAAATTGGGATTTCAGGCTCGTGCCCACGTCAAGAGGTATAAGACCTCCGACGATTTTCTTAGCCTGCAAACTCAGGGAGAAAAGCTCAATCGTTGAGCTTGCGCTCAGATTGTCTGAGTGCAACAATCACTTGAATCGAGTGGGAGTTAATCTTCCAGATGAGATAGTGATGTTTCTCCAAACTCATTGCCACCAAGCTGCTAGAGCTTCGTGATGAACTATAACATATCAGGGATAGATATGATGATCCATGAGGTATTCACGATGTTTGACATCGCAAAAGTAGAAATCAAGAAGGAGCATCAATTGTTGATGGTTGATGAAACCACTAGTTTCAAGAAGGGCAAGGGCAAGAAGGGACACTTCATGAAACGGCAAATCAGTTCCTGCTCCAGTGAACAAACCCAAGGTTGAACCCAAACCCGAGACTAAGTGCTTACGTAATAAGGGAACAGCCACCGAGCAGCATTACCCTAGATACTTGGTAGATGAGAAGGCTGGCAAGGTCGATAGAAGTATATTGGATATACATTATGTTAATGTGTACTTTACTAGTACTCCTAGTAGCACCAGGGTATTAAGATACCGGTTTGGTTGCTAAGTGTTAGTAACTCGAAATAAAAGCTACGGAATAAACGGAGACTAGCTAAAGGTGAGCCGACGATATATGTTGGAAGTGTTTCCAAGTTTGATATGATCAAACATCGCACGCTCCCTCTACCATCAAGATTAGTATTAAACCAGAATAATTATCATTTGGTGTTTGCGTTGAGCATAGACATGATTGGATTATCGCAATACGGTTATTCATTTTAGGAGAATAATGGTTACTCTATTTTATTTGAATAATACCTTCGATGGTCTTGCACCTAAATGAATGGTTTATTGAATCTCGATCGTAGTGATACACATTTTCATGCCAAAGGATTTAAGATAGTAATGATAGTACCACGTACTTGTGGCACTGCCGTGTAAGTCATATTGGTATAAAACGCATGAAGAAGCTCCATGTTGATGGATCTTTGGACTCACTCGTTTTTGAAAAGTTTGAGACATGCGAACCATGTCTATTGGTGCATACGCATGAAGAAACTCCATGCAGATGGATCGTTTAGACTCACTTGATTTTGAATCACTTGAGATATGCAAATCATACCACATGGACAAGATGACCAAAAGCCTCGGTTTCAAAGAAGATGGAACAAGATAGCAACTTGTGGAAGTAACACATTTTGATGTGTGCAGTCCAATGAGTCTTTGAGGCATGCAGATGAATATCGTTATGTTCTTACTTCACGGATGATTTGAGTAGATCTTGAGTGTATTTACTTGATGAAACACAAGTCTGAATTATTGAATGGTTCAAGTAATTTCAGAGTGAAGTTGAAGATCATCGTGACAAGAGGATAGAATGTCTATGATATGATCATAGAGATGAATATCTGAGTTACGAGTTTTGGCACACAATTAAGACATTGTGCAAATTGTTTCACAATTAATACCGCCTGGAACACCATAGTGTGATGGTGTGTCCGAACATCATAGTTGCACTCTATTGGATATGGTGCGTACCATGATATCTCTTATCGAATTACCACTATCGTTCATGGGTTAGGCATTAGAGACAACCGCACTCACTTTAATAGGGCACCACGTTACACCGTTGAGACGACACCGTATGAACTATGGTTTAGAGAAACCTAAGCTGTCGTTTCTTAAAAGTTTGGGGCTGCGACGCTTATGTGAAAAGTTTCAGGTTGATAAGCTCGAACCCAAAAGCGGATAAAATACATCTTCATAGGACACCCAAAACAGTTGGGTATACCTCCTAATTCAGATCCGAAAGCAATAGGGATTGTTTCTTTAATCGGGTCCTTTCTCGAGGAAAAGTTTGTCTCGAAAAGTTGAGTGGGAGGATGGTGGAGACTTGATGAGGTTATTGAACCGTCACTTCAACTAGCGTGTAGCAGGGCACAGGAAGTTGTTCCCGTGGCACATACACCAATTGAAGTAGAAGCTTATGATAGTGATCATGAAGTTTCGGATCAAGTCACTACTGTACCTCGTAGGGTGACAAGGATGCGTACTACTTCCGAGTGGTACGCAATCCTGTCTTAGAGGTCATGTTGCTAGACAACAATGAACCTACGAGCTATGGAGAAGTGATATTGGGCCCGGATTCCGACGAATGGCTCGAGGCCATAAAATCCGAGAAAGGATCCATGACTTTGGTGGACTTGCCCGATGATCGGCAAGCCATTGAGATAAATGGATCTTTAAGAAGAAGACGGACGTGGACGGTAATATCACCGTCTATGAAGCTCGACTTGTGGCAAAGAGTTTTCACAAGTTCAAGGAGTTGACTACGATGAGATTTTCTCATCCGTAGCGATGCTTAAGTCCGTCGGAATCATGTTAGCATAAGCTGCGTTTATGAAATCTGGCAGATGGATGTCAAAATGAGTTTCCTTACCAAGTTTTCGTAAGGAAAGGTTGTATGTGATACAATCAGAAAGTTTTGTCGATCCTAAGGATGCTAAAAGGTATGCTAGCTCCAGCGATCCCTTCTAAGGACTGGAGTAAGCATCTCGGAGTTGGAATGTGCGCTTTGATGAGATGATCAAAGATTTTGGGTTTATACAAGGTTTATGAGAAACTTGTATTTCCAAAGAAGTGAGTGGGAGCACTATAGAATTTCGATGAGTATGTGTTGTTGACATATAGATGATCGAAATGATGTAGAATTTTCTAGTAAAGCATATAGGGTTATTTGAAAAGTGTTTTCAAGTGAAAACCTGGATTAAGCTACTTGAACATTGAGCATCAAGATCTACGAGGATGGATCAAAACGCTCAATAGTACTTTCAAATGAGCACATACCTTGACATAATCTTGAAAGTGTTCAAGATGGATCACCAAAGAAGGAGTTCTTGCCTGAGTTGTAAGGTATGGAGTTAAGAGTTAAAAGCTCGACCACGGCGAAAAGAGAGAAAGGATGAAGGTCGCCCCTATGCTTCGACATAGGCTCTATAGTATGCTATCTGTGTACCGCATCGGAAGTGTGCCTTGCCATGAGTCAGTCAAGGGGTACAAGAATGATCCAGTAATGGATCATTGGACAGCGATCAAAATTGTCCTTGGAGTAAATAAGGACATGTTTCTCGATTATGGAGGTGATAAAGAGTTCGGCGTAAAGGGTTACGTCGATGCAAGCTTTAACACCTATCCGAGTGACTCTGAGTAGCAAACCGGATACGTATAGTGGAGCAACCATTTGGAATAGCTTCAAGTGGAGCGTGGAAGCAGCATTTATAATATGACCTAGAAATTTGCAAAGCACACACGGATCTGAAAGGTTCAGACCCGTTGACTAAAACCCATTGACTAAAACCTCTCTCACAAGCAAAACATGATCAAACCTCAGTACTCATTGAGTCTAAATCACATGATGATGTGAACTAGTTTACAGACACTAGTAAACTCTTTGGGTGTTGGTCACATGGCGATGTGACCTATCGATGTTAATCACATGACGATGTGAACTAGATTATTGACTCTAGTGCAAGTGGGAGACTGTTGGAAATATGCCCTAGAGGCAATAATAAATTAGTTATTATTATTATATTTCCTTGTTCATGATAATCGTTTATTATCCATGCTATAATTGTATTGATAGGAAACTCAAATACATGTGTGGATGCATAGACAACACCATGTCCCTAGCAAGCCTCTATTGGCTAGCTCGTTGATCAATAGATGGTTACGGTTTCCTAACCATGAACATTGGATGTCATTGATAACGGGATCACATCATTAGTAGAATGATGTGATGGACAAGACCCAATCCTAAGCCTAGCACAAAGATCGTAGTTCGTATGCTAAAGCTTTTCTAATGTCAAGTATCATTTCCTTAGACCATGAGATTGTGCAACTCCGGATACCGTAGGAATGCTTTGGGTGTACCAAACGTCACAACGAATCGGGTGGCTATAAAGGTGCATTACAGGTATCTCCGAAAGTGTCATTGGGTTGGCACGAATCGAGATCGGATTTGTCACTCCGTGTAAGCGGAGAGGTATCTCTGGCCCACACGGTAGGACATCATCATAATGTGCACAATGTGACCAAGGGGTTGATCACGGGATGATGTGTTACGGAACGAGTAAAGAGACTTGCCGGTAACGAGATTGAACAAGGTATAGGATACCGACGATCGAATCTCGGGCAAGTACAATACCGCTAGACAAAGGGAATTGTATACGGGATCGATTGAGTCCTTGACATCGTGGTTCATCCGATGAGATCATCGTGGAACATGTGGGAGCCAACATGGGTATCCAGATCCGCTGTTGGTTATTGACGGAGAACGTCTCGGTCATGTGCGCATGGTTCCCGAACCCGTAGGGTCTACACTTAAGGTTCGATGGCGCTAGGGTTATAAAGGAAGTTTGTATGTGGTTACCGAATGTTGTTCGGAGTCCCGGATGAGATCCCGGACGTCACGAGGATTTCGGAATGGTCCGGAGGTAAAGATTTATATATGGAAAGTTGTTGTTCGGGTTCCGGAAAAAGTTCGGGTTTTTCGGTATTGTACCGGAAGCTTCGGAAGGTTCGGAGGATTCGGAGGGTCCGGAGGTACGGAAATTGTTCCACCACGTCCAATACAGTAGCATGGGCTGTAGGGGGCGCCCTAGCCATAATGGGCCAAGGGCACCAGCCCCCAAGGCCCATGCGCATGGGAAAGGGGAACCCCTAAGGGGAGGGCCTCCACTTGACTTGGGAGGCACTCCTCCCCTCTTAGCCGCCCCAAGTCCCATCTAGGGCTGGCCGCACCCTTGGGGTGGGAAACCCTAAAGGGGCGCAGCCCCTTTCCCCTATATATACTTGAGGTTTTGGGCTGCCCAACACACATGAGAACTTCTCCTCTTGGTGCAGCCTGCCTCCTCCTCCTCCTCTCCCTTGGTGCTTGGCGAAGCCTGCGGGATGCCACGCTCCTCCATCACCACCATGCCGTTGTGCTGCTGCTGGATGGAGTCTTCCTCAACCTCTCCCTCTCTCCTTGCTGGATCAAGGCGTGGGAGGCGTCACCGGCTGTACGTGTGTTGAGCGCGAGGTGCCGTCCGTTCGGCACTAGGATCTCCGGTGATTTGGATCACGACGAGTACGACTCTTTCAACCCCGTTCTCATGAACGCTTCCGCTTAGCGATCTACAAGGGTATGTAGATGCACTCTCCTTCCCATCGTTGCTAGAATCTCCATAGATTGATCTTGGTGATGCGTAGAAAATTTTGAATTTTTGCTACGTTCCCCAACATCTTTGATGGTTCCATAGTATACCCTTTTATCAGCTTCATTTATAGTCATGCATTCTATTCGAACAGAGCTGTTCTGATACGAGGTCTTCTTATCACGTTCCTCGGTGTAGAATGTGTATCCATTTATGTCATATGCTTGGTACGTCAACAATGTAGGTGATGGCTTTTGTGCCAACCACGTAGCAATGTCATCGATGGATCCTTGTGCCAAACGATTCTTCAGCCATTCGGCATAGTTCTTAGTGTGCTCCTTCATCTCCACTTCTGATGAAGGCACCATTGGTAAGAAGCTTTGGCGTATCTACGCCAAGTGTTCTTCGGCATAAGCGATGAGAACTGGGCTGTTAAGCAGTACCGTCAAATGTGCTTTCTCTGCCAATCCTCTGGGTGCAGCCATTTGCGTGCTAGCATGGACCAACTTACCTTTCAGCCTTCCCTCGTGGCGAGAAAGGGGCAAACCTATAGGTCTTTGTTTCATGTATTCGGTGCAAAACTCAATCACCTCCTCCGCGGTATAACCTTGTAGGATGCTTGCCTCTAGATGGTTTCAGTTCTAACAAAAGCGCTTCAGTATTCCCATGAACCGCTCGAAGGGATACATGTTGCGAAGAAACACAGGACCACAATACTTTATCTCGTCGACAAGGTGCATAGTGAGATGGACCATGACATCAAAGAATGACGGTGGGAAAAACATCTCTAGGTTGGACAATATTCTTGCAATATCATCTTGCATATTATCCAACTCTTCAGGATCTACAACTTTCTGCCATAGTTTGTTGAAGACATCACAGAGGTCAATGAGTGTGTTTCTTATATCTTTGTCCATCAGATTCCTGATGGCCACCGGGAGGATTTGTGTCAACATTACGTGGAAATCATGTGACTTCATGTGTCCCAACATCATTTTACCTGAGCTCACATCCACGAGACTTCTGATGTTTGCACAGTAGGAAGAGGGTGTCTTAACTAACAACAAATAGGTGAAGAATTGTGTTGCTTATTTTGTACTGAAATTGTAACTCTGGCGAGCTTTGATGAATTTGTCATCATCTTCTGCTTCACTCTTGCGTCGTGATTGATCAGTAAGCATATCGAGAGGTGAACCGTCACCATCCTTTCTTTTACCTTTAATCTTGAGCAGAGTACCAAGGATGCTTTCACATACGTTCTTCTCTACGTGCATGACATCGATGCAGTGACGTACACGTAGAATCTCCCAGTAAGGTAATTTCCAGAACATCGATTTCTTCTTAAACACTTGATCCTTGGGTGTTAGTTTCACCGTCAAAGGGTGGTTCTTGAGAAGCACAACATTAATTTTTTTAGCCATGTTGTGGACCACCTCCCCTTCATAGGGTCTTGGGCCCTCAGCTGCCTCTGCTGTACCATCAAATTCAGATTTCATCTTTCGGATGGGTGATTTTTCCGTAAGAACCTACGATGACGCAAATACACTGTTTTGCACGAGTTGGGAAGTCTTCTGCTAGCTGTCCTATCCAGGCATGTGACACACCCTACATTTCCCCTTGTTTTTTGCCCTGATGTGTTGCCTAATGCTGACATATCTTGAATGGTGTGCACCAGCATCGCATGTAGATCGAAAATGTCCTTCCTATAAGCATCATAACAGTTTACAGCAGGCACATCTATCCACACTGTCAGCAGTTCTTCTACCAGTAGTTCAAAGTAAATGTCGATGTCATTTCCAGGTTGCTTCGGGCCTTGGGTAATCATTAACATCATAATGTATCTTTTCTTCATACGCAACCAAGGAGCTAGGTTATATATGCACAGAAGCACCGGCCATATGCCGTGATTGGTGCTCATATTGCCAAAAGGATTCATCCCATCAGTACACTCCCCGAGCCTTATACTTCTAGGATCCTTGGCAAATTTTTCAAAATTGTTGTCGATTAATGCGCACTGAGCCCCATCTTTCGGGTGCCTCATAAACCTATTCGAAATTCGCTCATCATGATGCCACTGCAACCTCTTTGCCTCTCTAGGGTTTGCAAACAAATGCCTCAACCTTGGAATTAAAGGCAAGTACCAAACAACCTTGAACGTGATTCATCATGATGCCACTGCAACCTCTTTGCCTCTATAGGGTTTGCAAACAAATGCCTCAACCTTGGAATTAAAGGCAAGTACTAAACAACCTTGAACGTGATTCCTGTCTTGATATCGTCGTCCAATTTGTACTTGTCCTTTGCTCTCCTACGCTTGTATCGTGCATGCTTGCATGTGGGACATGCACGAAAATCTTTGTACTCACCACGGTACAATATACAATCATTCACACAAGCGTGTATCTTCTGTACTTCAAGTTCCAATGGGCAAACACTTTTCTTCGCTTCATTCGTGCTTCTGGGGAGCACATTATCTTCCGGTAGAATATCTTTGAAAATACCTAAGATCTCTGTGAAGCCCTTGTTTGATAGGTCGTTTGCTGCTTTAAATCTGAGAAGCGCCAGGGTGGCACTCAACCTAGAATATTTCTTTTTGCCACCTGGATACAATTCTTTCTTGGAGTCCGCATCAATGGTTGGCAGATCCTTGTACCCAATCATATCCTTTTCTGGTCCCTCGAAATTTGCAATCATAGCAGCAAAATCTGGCATATGAAGATCATCATCATCTGCGTGGTTGTCTTGGTTTTCCAGTGGGCGTTTCGGCTTTCCGGTGTTCCATTGGTAGCTTGACGCCTCTGCCCTGATGTTAGATTCAACATCCATGTGACACTGATCGGGGTTTGGCATCTCGCTGCCATGGGTATCTTCATCCATGACCTCCTCTTCACCGTGTCTAGTCCGACATGTATATCCATCCATGAATCCCCTAGAGACTAAGTGCATCTGTATTGGCACAATTAGTACATGGCCACAGGATGTAATCCGCATCACCGATTCTCCTCTTTGTACTTTCAGCCAAATTCATGAACTTCGTCACGCCACTGATAAAATCTATGGTTTTCCGATTCTTCATCCATCGAGAACGTTCCATCTGCAGCAGACGAATGGTAATTAAAAACAAAACAACAACATTAATACACGGATTAACTACTGCCCACAGATGCATGCATAAATCACAAGGTTTTATTTTAATAATTACTGAGGGCGCACCATGTTGTTATCCAGACGTGCAATGACAAAAATTAATGGCCAGTCAATTTACACGCACAGTACTAGTACAACACTACACTTAGGAATTGAATACCTTAATTAAGCCACTTGAGGGAGTCCTGGACTAAGGGGTCCTCGGGCGTCCGGCCTATTGGACATGGGCCGGACTGATGGGTTGTGAAGATAGAAGACTGAAGACTCTCACCCGTGTCCGGATGGGACTCTCCTTGGCGTGGATGGAAAGCCTGGCGTACGGATATGAAGATTCCTTTATCTGTAACCGACTTTGTATAACCCTAGTCCCCTCCGGTGTCTATATAAACCGGAGGGTTTAGTCCATAGGGACAATCATAATCATACAGGCTAGACTTCTAGGGTTTTTGCCATTACGATCTCGTGGTAGATCAACTCTTGTAATACTTATATTCATCTAGATCAATCAAGCAGGAAGTAGGGTATTACCTCCATAGAGAGGGCTCGAACCTGGGTAAACATCGTGTCCCCTGTCTCCTGTTACCATCGACCTTAGACGTACAGTCCGGGACCCCCTACCCGAGATCCGCCGGTTTTGACACCGACACCACTCACGAAAAGAATGCCTTAATTAATTAGCCCTGCGGCGACCTCCACCCAGCAGACAGACAAGCGCAATGCGGTGGCACGTCGAGACAGCAGGGTCGAGGAGCAAAGCTTAGTGCGGCTGCCGCCTGAAGTTCGACCTCCACTATCCCGCCATCTACCGCGATGGATGTGCTCGAATCACGCCGCCACCGACCTCGATGGTTGAGCTCCTCCTATCTCCCACCGCAGACCGAGGATTGACCTCCTATGACGCCGCCACCGCCCACCGACCGAGGATTGACCTCTTCTCCGGTAGCCGCTACCTAGGCCGCTGTCGGGGAAGCTGATCTGACCCACGAACACCTATGGGACCGGCGGACCGAGCCCCTTTTGGTTCGGCGGGGGGCGGAGGTCGCACGAAGAGCAGATCGAGGCGAAGCACACGAGCAGTTTACCCAGCTTCGGAGCTCTCCGGAGAGATAATACTCCTCTTGCTGCATGTCTGATTGTATTGTGTTCTTGCTAGGGAGCGCCGAGAGCTACGAAGTACACCAGCTGCTAACGAGACCTAGCGTGGGTGGTTTCGCCTTGAACGTTCGAACCCCCCATCTACGTTATGCATGGGCCTCCTTTTATATGCTCAAGGGTCTCCGACAGGTGGCAACGTGACAAGGGTAAAATGGAAAAAGAGTGCGGTTGGTAGAGCTACTTATGCGATTGCATCATACCTAACCCTGACGGCAGGGGACAAAGGGATTAAATGCCCGTCTATGTCGCCCAAACAGTGTAAATAGGGACCGTCAGGGACACCACCGCTTGCCACGATGGCAATCTTGTCAGCGCCGCTTGCCACCGCTCCGCTGGCAAGACACCTCTTGCCACGCGCGACCGGAAAGGTCCTGTAGGCGACACGTTGGTGGATGTCTTTGGGCGCAGAATGGAGTGGTAGTCTGCCATGCAAGCGCCTTGCCGCGTCTGTTGCCTTGTCGCGTCCGGAAGCTTGTCGCTCACCGGGCCTTCCCGGCAAGCTCCTCTTGCCGGGGCCTTGTCTCCTAGGTGCCTTGGTTGGCCTTCCCGGCAAGCTCCTCTTGCCGGGGCCTTGTCTCCTAGGTGCCTTGGTTGGCCTTCCCGGCAAGCTCCTCTTGCCGGGGCCTTGTCTCCTTGGCTTGAATACTTTGTTCTTGAATGGCTCCAAAGGAACCGCGGAGGACCTTGGCGGTCACAAGTTCGGGATACTAGAGTACCCCTACTCTAGTACACCGACAGGAGCCCCCGGGCCTGGGCCACACACGGTGCCGAGCGCTGTTGGGCCAGGCCCAAAGCAGGGCACGGGCACGCGCGGCCTGGGTTACGCCATAACTCGCTCCGGACCCACCACGTCCTCCACGAACGGCACGCGTCGAATGCGGCATCGTGGGAGAGATCGTGGGGGGTTTCTTTATCGAAAGGCGGGCGTCCGCCCCTCCCTCTTTATAAGCAGGGAAAACAGGGCAGTTCGCCCATCTCGCCAGTTGCTGTCCAATCTCGAAAAACCTCCACTGCTCCCCCCTTCTTCCCAAAGCTGAAAAGAGAGCAGCGCTCCGCCTCCCATCGCCACCAGCACCACCAACGCCGTCGGTCTCCCCCACCACCTCCGCCATGGCTCCGAAAGCCGACAAGGGGAAGGGCGTGAAGTCGGCCGAGGCGCAGCGGCTCGCGGCGCTGCGAAAGGAGCGTGCCATCCCCCCCTCCCAGCTCGCCGCAAGGGATCTGAGGGAGAACTACTACCTCTTTTGGTCGACCGAGACGCGAGCGCATCCGCGCACAAAGGTACTCCCGGCCGTTGCTTCGGAACTGGCTCTGAATGGGTATCCCTTCTTCGCGCTCTTCTTCTACTGCGGCTCTGCCCGCCCTTCTCTGAAATTTTCTGCGATATTATGAACACCTACGGGTTCCACCTCCTTGACTTCACCCCCAATGCTGTCCTGACCATGGCAGTTTTCGCACATCTCTGCAAAAACTTTGTCGGAGTCCATCCAAACGTAGCCCTTTTCCGCCACTTCTTCATGCCCCGAGTTGAGAGAGGAGAGCCACTTGCCGGAGGAATTGCTTGGATCTCAAGGATTGGCAAGAAGGAAGCCTATCTGGAAGGAGAGCTCCGCAGCAAGTGGGAGGAATGGAGGGCAGACTGGTGTTGGATTGTTGAGGAGAACCCGCAGCCCTTTACTGCCCAGCGCCAAACCCCAATAGTGCGCGGCAAAGATTGGAGCAACGTGGCCCCGGAAGATGCTAGGCTGAAGATTGCTGTCACCCGAATCCTTCGCCTTAGACTTGTCGGGCTCACCGTAGGCACCGTTGGCGCAGACTTCCTTCGCTGTCGCATCGCCCCCTTGCAGGAGAGGAGGAGACCTTCCTGGGAGTTTCAGAACGCGGCAGATATCATGAGGCTGCGCCCGGGCCTTAATTTCAACTTCACTGTCTTGGAACTTGACGCGATGCTCTTGGAGCTGTTCAAGCCCGATCCTGATCATCCCGAGATGTTCAGGTTGCCGAGGGGTGTCGTCCCGCTCTGCAATAATTCCTCGCTCGACCGCATCCGTGCAATGATGCCGCTGTGCGACTCGCATGGAATTTTCCCCACTTGGCAAGAGCCTGCAGATGACGTCGTGCGGGAGTTCTTTGACAGCCTGGTAGAAGTGTCGGTCCGCCCCGATGAGCAGAGGGGCCTCACCCGCGACACCACTGACGATGAGATGCAGCGCATCGCTACCAGGCTGGAAGAGGCGGCAGCAGCCGCTGCCGCGGGCGAGTTCGGATTCACCGTGGAGGAGGCAGAAGTAGCAGAGGCGGCAAGCCTTGTCGAGCGAAGAGAGTTTGCCGGCGAGGAAGAGCTTGTCGGGCCCGAAGCTGAGTCGAGGGAGCCCGCCGAGGGCGCCTCCTCCCCACCTTCAAGCAGCTTGCCGCGAGCGGAGCCTCCAGCTCCACCAAGAAGGCGTCTCCGGAGGGCTGGAGACGGCGGGCGGCAGACAGGTTAACAGCCGCCCGCCACGACGACGCAGCAGCTCCACCGCGGCAAGCATTGTTGGCCTTGAGAGCACCTCATGCCGCTGCAAGAATCGGAGCGGGCCCTCCCAGGCCACCGCTGCTGCTCCCGCCAAGCGGCCAAGGGAACCCACTCCTCCGCCTCGTCGCACCGGAGGCGAGCTAGAATTTGATCTCTCCGCACTCAGCTCCGACGAGGAAGAAGAAGAGTAAGATTCTTTGTCTTATTTGTAGTTCTTCAATTTTGTTGCTTTGTCTTGTATCTGATTTGCTTCACTCTGAACCCTTTCCTTTTCAGGACACTGGCCCAGAGAGCGTCGAAGAGAGCCAAGGCCCTGGTGATTGTCATCGAGGACGAACCCACCGCAGCAGCAGGAGGCGCGTCCGAGACCTCCCTGCCGGACCCGGCAACTCTTCCTCAAAGCAGCCCCCAGCGCAGCCCCCAGTGTAAGTATATGGTTTACTTCTTGCTATTAGGCATGCATGGGTGCTCTTTCTTTGCTGATATCTGACTACTGATTTGTGTAGGAGCAGAGCAGCCCCACCAGGAGTGCCCTGAAGCCGCTCCTGACATGCCATCTGCTTCGACTACACCGCCAAGGGAGGATCCCCCGGCAAGGGAGTGTTCTCCGGCAAGGGAGGCGTCTCCGGCAAGGGATAGCACCGGCGAACCTCCGGTGGTTGAGACCGCGGCTGCAGATCCCATCGCAGGTAACCCTCTTGCCTGAAAATTTCCCTTGGGTTCTTTTTCTTCTGATTTTCTCTTTGATTATCTGCTTGACTTTTCTTCATTTTCTGGTCGTCAGATCCATCTGCCGTAGAGCCGATGGAGACTGAGGTCGCCGGCGAGGAGGACGCGCGCGGGAATACTGACGACGCCGCCGCCATTGAGGAAGAGGCTGGCGCTGATGAGCCCGCCGGCGAAGAGGCCGCCAAGGCTGCTGCCGCAGAGGCTGGCGAGGGGTCCGGCGATCACACTGACGGCCCTGAGGCCGCAGGAGCGTCAGGCGCTACTCGACCGCCGATCCCTCCGCCGCTTTGCAGCTGCCAGTTCAAGAGCCCCACCGGCGCCTATCTCAAGGCCGGCGATGGCGTCTTCATCAAGCTCCACAGGCGTCGAGCTCGTGGCTCTCGGTCGAAGGGGAGACCTTTGATGAAGAGCTGCTCGCCTCCGCTGGACTGATCTGGTCGACGCGCCAAGCAGCAAGCAGCAGCGAAGTCCGAGGAGGAGCAGTTGCTTGAGGAAGCTGTTGTCGCTCTACCGCACCTGACAAGCCAAGCTGGAATCCCGGAAGCGCTTGTCGCGCGGGCGGAGCATACGTTGAGAAGCGCGAGGAGCTCCGGGGCCTCAACCAGAAGCTCTCCGGCCCCGCAAAGGAGCGGAGCAACTTCGTCGAGGCGCAAAGCCTTTCTCCTCGAGAAGGCTGAAGCTGAAGAGCAACAAAGGCTTGCCGCTGAGAAACTGTCTGCTCAGGAAGGCGAGTTGGCGCAGCGGAAGGTCAATCTTGATAGCCATGAGGAGGATCTTGCCACGCGCGAGCAGACATTTGGCGGGGCTCTCAAGGAAGCGAAGGATGCTGCCGCAGCTGCCGAGGCCGCCAAGAAGGAGCTGGAGACGAAAGTGACGCAGCTGGAGGCCAATCTGAAGAAGAGCGGCGAGGAGCTTGCTGCACTCAAGCATGAGCGCGAGAAGGACGCCTACACTCTTGGCGAGCTGCAGGGCCGTCTCGCCGAGAGGAGCAAGGAGCTCAGCGCCGCCAAGGACTCCAACGCAGATCTCGAGTTGAAGCTGACCACCTTGATTCAGACGCTGGACGGTGCCAGGGAGCGGGAGGTGGCCTTGTTGGAGAAGATCAAGGCCGACGAGGCGCTGCTGGCAAGTGCTGTTGCCGCCCAGAACACCTTCAGGGAGAATGTGGAGCACTGGACCGAGGGTCTCGTGGATGTTGCTGCGGCCATCGACAGGGAGCTGGCGGAGCTGGGGATGGTAGATCTTGGGTATTCCTCCGATGAGCACCTACAACCCAGCGCCAAGCTCAGCTTGTTCTTCAAGGGCGTGGTGACGGCCCTCCAGCGACTCCGGGAAGAGATCCCAAAGCAGCTGGCCGACGAGTCACACCAGATCTGTGCGGGAGCTCTTCACAAAGTGCTGATGAAGGTGGCCTTCCGCAATCCAGGCCTCAACTTCACCAACGTCCTCAAGTCCTTGCCGCCGGATGCTGATGTGGAGGCGCTCAAGACCCTTGTCGCACCCATTGTGGACAGGGTGAGCGGGATCAAGAGGGTTGATGGCGACCGCGTAGATTAGGCCGCCCGTTTTTTTCTTTTCCTTGCCGCTGCTGATCATGTTATGAGAACAATTTATTAGAGCTGCGGCAAGCTATCTTGTAATATAACTCTATTTCGGGTAGAGATTGCTATGTTATTTCCTTTACTTGATTCCTTCCTTTGTATGTCTTTGCCCTACGCTTTTAGGGAACTTGTTGGCGCAGGCACCTTTGCATGAAGGCTGAGTGTGAACGTCAAGAGCTTCTTTGGCGGCGCCGCTTCCGACAAGCAACCTTGTCGCAACTAGTTGCAGATCACTTAAGTTGTTGAGCGGACTCGAAACAAAGTAAGGGCGCAACTAGCTACGAGTTGGTTCCTCTCCGCACAGGTTTTCCATACAAAGTACGGTCGTTCGAGGAAGATAACTTAAAAATTTCAAAGCTAATTGCTCAAACTTTTAGCAACTTAGCTTTTCTGTCGTTTGCTTCCCGGTAAGGCGAAACTTCCTCGAGCGACGCTTGGTCCACACCATTATCTTCTCCTTTCCCCCCGGCAAACTTGTGGGCGAGGGAACCTTCCTTTCTTTGATAAAGAGAAAGAAAGAAAATAGTGATATGGAGCCTTATGGCTCGTTATTGCTTACCGGGGTAGGTGCTGCACAAAGTGTCAGATAATGCATGCAAAAATAAAGTAGAAAGCATGAAATTGACAAGACGTGCGGAGCACATGAGCTTTACTTATGCACGGGGTCTGCGCCCGGCTTTGTACAAAGGATTACATGCAACATTGGCAAGACTTGTACAAAAGGTGGTTGCCGGAACAGGTTCCGGCAACGGCGTCCTACGGGTAAAATTTACGAAGATGCTCAATGTTCCAGGAGTTGCTCACCGGAATGCCATCTTCGGTCTCAAGGCGGACAGCGCCAGGCCTAGTGACTCGTTTCACCCGGTAAGGGCCTTCCCACTTCGCGCCAACTTGTTGGAATTCTTGGCGGACTGAACGCGCCAAGAACAAGGTCGCCTTCCTCGAGACTTCGGCATTAACTGCGGCTATGGTAGCGGCGCAAAGCTTGCTGGTATCGAGCAGCTCGTCTGAAGAGCTCAAGACGGTCCTCCTCAAGGAGCAAAGGTCGTCATCTTGACACAGCTGCTCTTGCTCAAGCTCATCATAAGCGAGCACTCGAGGTGACCCGTATACGAGTTCCGTGGGGAGAACTGCCGCTGCTCCATAGACTAGAGCGAAAGGTGTCTGGCCAGTGGCTCGATTTGGCGTCGTCCTGATCGACCAAAGAACCACCGGCAGCTCTTCAATCCAGTTTCTTCCGCACTTGTGCAGCCTGTCGAAAGTTCTGGTCTTGAGCCCACGTAGCACTTCAGCATTTGCCCTCTCTGCTTGACCGTTACTTCTCGGATGAGCAACAGAAGCGAAGCAGACCTTGGTGCCAAGATCTTGGACGTATTGCATGAAGGTGCGGCTTGTGAATTGTGTGCCGTTGTCGGTGATGATCCCGTTAGGAATCGAAACGGCAAACAATCGACCAAGAACTTGATCGCTTGACCGTCTTGTCACCTTCCTCACTCGCTTCCACTTCCGCCACTTTGTGAACTTGTCGATTGCTACGCATAAGTACTCAAAGCCCCGACAGCTTCGGGAAAGGGGCCGAGGATGTCGAGCCCCGCACGAAAATGGCCAGGATAAAGGGATCGTCTGGAGAGCTTGAGCTGGCTGGTGTATCTGCTGGAATGGAACCGCACGCTTCACACTTGGTTACTTGTGCAGTTGCATCCGGAGGGCTGTCGGCCAAAAGAAACCTTGCCGGAACACTTTGCGGCAAGTGCTCTTCGCCAATGTGGTGACCACATATGCCTCCATGTATCTCTCGCCAACAGCTTCGTCTGTCTTCCCGGTGAATACACTTCAATTTCACACCGTTGAGTCTTTTTCTGTACAGTGTGCTGTCGACAAACTGGTACATACTTGACTGCCGGGCTACTCTTTCCGCTTCTTCTTGCTCTTCGGGAAGTTCTCCTATCTGAAGGAAACGGACGATCTGCTGTGCCCATGTTGGAGCTTGCGGCTCGACAACAAGGACTAAAGGCATATGTGCTGCTGCGGGAACATCCGCTTCTACGGCGAGAACCTGCGGCTCAGCCGGAGCTTGATGTTCCCCGGCAAGCTTGCCGGAGCAAAACTTGTCGGGAGCGTCTGCTTCAACGGAACAAACCGTAGGGTCTGCCGGAGCAGACTGCTCCTCAGCACTTTTGGTGTTGAGCCGGGGACCTTCTTGGCAGCGGCTTCGGGGAGCTCTGCCGGAAAATAGTCACCAGAAATCAACTTCCTCTTCTTGCTCTGTCCAGTTGATGGCGTTACAGATGGTTGAGTCAGCTTGAGCACAAAGATCCCTGGTTCCACAGGTAACTTAAGTGCGGCGCACTTCGACAGGCCATCAGCGATGTCGTTCTGAGCTCTTGGAACATATTCCATCTGTAGGCCGTCAAAGTGCTCTTCTATCTTTCTCACTTCATCAACATAGGCTTCCATCAACGGACTCTGATAATCCTTGTTAACTTGGCGGATGACAAGCTGTGAGTCACCCCTGACAATGAGCTTCTTGATCCCAAGGTCCACTGCGATCCTGAGACCGGCAAGCAAACCTTCATACTCTGCAGTATTGTTTGTTGCTTGCTCCTTGGAAAAGTGCATCTGGACTATGTACTTGAGGTGCTCTCCGGTGGGTGTGACAAGCAGCATGCCCGCACCGGTGCCTTGCAGCGAAAAGGCACCATCAAAGTACATGAGCCACTCTTTGCTTGCTTCCTTGACGGGGATGCTCGTTTCTGGAATTTCTTCATCTTGTGTTGGCGTCCGTTCTGCTATGAACTCCGCCAACGCTCTGCTTTGGATAGTTGAGGTGCTCTCAAACTTGAGGCCAAAGCTTGACAGTTCCAGTGCCCACTCGACAATCCTGCCTGTTGCTTCTGGATTTTGCAGTATCCTCTTCAGCGGAAGCGAGTGACGACTGTGATCTCATGTGCTTGGAAGTAATGGCGCAGCTTTCTCGAGGCCATGAGAAGGCCGAAAAGCAATTTCTGCACACCAGAATACCTTGACCTAGCCCCCTGCAGAAGGGAACTGACAAAGTAAACTGGGCGCTGCACCATTCTCTTCTGCAGCTTCTCACACGCCTGCGCAGATCCATCTTTGTCGGGACCAGAGCTTGCCGGTGAAGTGCCTTGCTCGTCGCTGGATGCCTCTGCCGTGGTTGCTAGCTCATCCTCCGCCTCCCTCTCCGCTACTAACGCAGCACTAACCACTTGATTGGTTGCCGCTATATATAGCAGCAACTTCTCTTGTGGGCTAGGTGCGACAAGTATTGGAGTGGAGGACAGGTATCTCTTTAAGTCCTGCAGCGCAGACTCCGCTTCCGGAGTCCATTTCATTGGACCTGCCTTTTTCAAAATTTTGAAAAATGGCAGGGCGCGCTCAGCAGACCTAGAGATAAACCTGCTGAGAGCAGCTATGCAACCGGCAAGTCTTCGTACATCCTTGACGCGCTTTGGTGCTTCATGTTGGGGAACGTAGTAATTTCAAAAAATTTCCTACGCACACGCAAGACCATGGTGATGGCATAGCAACGAGAGGGGAGAGTGTCTGTCCACGTACCCTCGTAGACCGAAAGCGGAAGCGTTATAACAACGCGGTTGATGTAGTCGTACGTCTTCACGATCCGACCGATCCAAGCACCGAACGTACGGCACCTCCGAGTTCTGCACACGTTCAGCTCGATGACGATCCCCGGACTCCGATCCAGCAAAGTGTCGGGGATGAGTTCCGTCAGCACGACGGCGTGGTGACGATGATGATGCTCCACCGACGCAGGGCTTCGCCTAAGCTCCGCGACGATATGACTTCTCCGGTGCAGGGCTTCGCCTAAGCTCCGCGACGATATGACCGAAGTGGAATATGGTGGAGGGGGCACCGCACACGGCTAAGGAACGATCCGTAGATCAACTTGTGTGTCATGGGGTGCCCCCTGCCCCCGTATATAAAGGAGGGAGGGAGGAGGAGGCCGGCCCTAGGAGGAGGCGCGCCAGGGGAGTCCTACTCCCACCGGGAGTAGGACTCCTTCTTTCCTAGTCCAACTAGGAGAAGGGGGAAAGGGGAAGTGGAGAAGGAAGGAGAGGGGCTGCGCCCAAACCCCTTGTCCAATTCGGACTGGGCTTGGGAGGGGCGCGCGCCACCTCCTGGCTCCTTCCCACTAAGGCCCATTAAGGCCCAATACTCTTCCCCGTATTCCCGTAACTCCCCGGTACTCCGAAAAATACCGAATCACTCGAACCTATCCGAACTCGAATATAGTCGTCCAATATATCGATCTTTACGTCTCGACCATTTCGAGACTCCTCGTCATGTCCCCGATCTCATCCGGGACTCGAACTCCTTCGTACATCAAAACTCATAAACTCATAATATAACCATCATCGAAACCTTGTTGCGTGCGGACCCTACGGGTTCGAGAACTATGTAGACATGACCTAGAACTATTCTTGGTCAATAACCAATAGCGGAACTGGATGCCCATATTGGCTCCTACATATTCTACGAAGATCTTTATCGGTCAAACCGCATAACAACATACGTTGTTCCTTTGTCATCGGTATGTTACTTGCCCGAGATTCGATCGTCGGTATCCAATACCTAGTTCAATCTCGCCACCGCAAGTCTCTTTACTCGTTCTATAATGCATCATCCGTAACTAACTCATTGGTCACATTGCTTGCAAGGCTTATAATGATGTGCATTACCGAGAGGGCCAGAGATACCTCTCCGACAATCGGAGTGACAAAACCTAATCTCAAATACGCCAACCCAACATGTACCTTTGGAGACACCTGTAGTACTCCTTTATAATCACCCGATTCGTTGTGACGTTTGGTAGCACCAAAGTGTTCCTCCGTAAACAGGAGTTGCATAATCTCATAGTTACAGGAACATGTATAAGTCATGAAGAAAGCAATAGCAACATACTAAACGATCAAGTGCTAGGCTAACGGAATGGGTCAAGTCAATCAGATCATTCTCCTAATGATGTGATCCCGTTAATCAAATGACAACTCATGTCTATGGTTAGGAAACATAACCATCTTTGATTAACGAGCTAGTCAAGTAGAGGCATACTAGTGACACTCTGCTTTGTCTATGTATTCACACATGTATTATGTTTCCGGTTAATACAATTCTAGCATGAATAATAAACATTTATCATGATATAAGGAAATAAATAATAACTTTATTATTGCCTCTAGGGCATATTTCCTTCAGTCTCCCACTTGCACTAGAGTCAATAATCTAGTTCACATCGCCATGTGATTTAACATCGATAGTTCACATCTATATGTGGTTAACACCCATAGTTCACATCGACATGTGACCAACACCCAAAGGGTTTACTAGAGTCAGTAATCTAGTTCACATCGCTATGTGATTAACACCCAAAGAGTACTAAGGTGTGATCATGTTTTGCTTGTGAGATAATTTTAGTCAACGGGTCTGTCACATTCAGAGCCGTAAGTATTTTGCAAATTTCTATGTCTACAATGCTCTGCACGGAGCTACTCTAGCTAATTGCTCCCACTTTCAATATGTATCCAGATTGAGACTCAGAGTCATCTAGATTAGTGTTTAAAACTTGCATCGACGTAATCCTTTACGATGTAACCTTTTTTTCACTTCCATAATCGAGAAACATATCCTTATTCTACTAAGGATAATTTTGACCGCTGTCCATTGATCTACTCCTAGATCACTATTGCACTCCCTTGCCAAGCTTAGTGGTAGGGTATGCAATAGATCTGGTACACAACATGACATACTTTATAGAACCTATGGCTGATGCATAGGAATGACTTTCATTCTTTTTCTATCTTCTCGCCGTGGTCGGGTTTTGAGTCTTACTCAATCTCACACCTTGTAACAAAGGCAAGAACTCTTTCTTTGACTGTTCCATTTTGAACTACTTCAAAATCTTGTCAAGGTATGTATTCATTGAAAAACTTATCAAGCGCCTTGATCTATCTCTATAGATCTTGATGCTCAACATGTAAGCAGCTTCAACGAGGTCTTTCTTTGAAAAACTCCTTTCAAACACTCCTTTATGCTTTGCGTAATTATTTCCGATCAACAATATGTCAATCACATATACTTATCGTAAAGGCCGTAGTGCTCCTACTCACTTTCTTGTAAATACAGGCCTTTCCAAAAGTCTCATATAAAATCATATGCTTTGATCAACACATCAAAGCGTATATTCCAACTCCGAGATGCTTGCACCACCATTGATGGATCGCTGGAGCTTGCACATTTTGTTATCTCCTTTAGGATTGACAAAACTTCTGGTTGTATCATATACAACTCTTCTTTAATAAATCCATTAAAGAATGTAGTTTTGACATCCATTTGCCGATTTCATAAAATGTGGCAATTGCTAACATGATTCGGACAGACTTAAGAATCGCTACAGTTGAGAAAATCTCATTGTAGTCAACACCTTGAACTTGTCGAAACCTTTTGCGACAAGTCGAGCTTTGTAGATAGTAACACTACTATCAGCATCTGTCTTCCTCTTGAAGATCCATTTATATAATATGGCTTGCCGATCATCGAGCAACTCCATCAAAGTCCATACTTTGTTCTCATACATGGATCCCATCTCAGATTTCATGGCCTCAAGCCATTTCATGAATCTGGGCTCATCATCGCTTCCTCATAGTTCGTAGGTTCATCATGGTCTAGTAACATGACTTCCGAAACATGATTACCGTACCACTCTGTGCGGATCTTACTCTGGAAGACCCACGAGGTTTGGTAGCAACTTGATCTGAAGTTTCATGATCATCATCATTAACTTCCTTACTAATTGGTGTAGGAATCACTGGAACTGATTTCTGTGATGAACTACTTTCCAAGAAGGGAGAAGGTACAATTACCTCATCAAGTTCTACTTTCCTCCCACTCACTCCTTTCAAGAGAAACTTCTTCTCTAGAAAGGATCCATCTTAGCAACAAATATCTTGCTTTCGGATCTGTGATAGAAGGTGTACCCAATAGTTACCTTTGGGTATTCTATGAAGACGATTCTCCGATTTGGGTTCGAGCTTATCGGTGAAAACTTTTTCACATAAGCATCACAACTCCAAACTTTAAGAAATGACAGCTTAGGTTTATTGCTAAACCATAGTTCATACGGTGTCATCTCAACGGATTTAGATGGTGCCCTATTAAACGTGAATGCAGCTGTCTCTAATGCATAACCCCAAAACGATAGTGGTAAATCGGTAAGATACATCATAGATCGCACCATATCAAAATAAAGTACGGTTACGACGTTCGGACACACCATAACGTTGTGGTGTTCCGTGGCGTGAGCTGTGAAACTATTCCACATTGTTTTCATTGAAGACCAAACTCGTAACTCAAATATTCATCTCCACGATCAGATCGCGAAACTTTATTTTCTTGTTACGATGATTTTCCACTTCACTCTGAAATTCTTTGAACCTTTCAACTATTTCAGACTTATGTTTCATCAAGTAGATATACCCATATCTACTCAAAACATCATGTGAAGGTTAGAAAATAATGATACTTGCCGTGAGCCTCAACACTCATCGGATCGCATACATCGGTATGTATTATTTCCAATAAGTCAGTTGCTCGCTCTATTGTTCCGGAGAACGGAGTCTTTAGTCATCTTGCCCATAAGGCATGGTTCGCAAGCATCAAATGATTCATAATCAAGTGATTCCAAAATCCATCAAGATGGAGTTTCTTCATGCACTTTACACCAATATGACCTAAACTGCAGTGCCACAAATAAGTTGCACTATCATTATTAACTTTGCATCTTTTGGTTTCAATATTATGAATATGTGTATCACTACGATCGAGATCCAACAAACCATTTTCATTGGGTGTATGACCATAGAAGGTTTTATTCATGTAAACAGAACAATAATTATTCTCTAACTTACATGAATAACCGTATTGCAATAAACATGATCAAATCATATCCATGCTCAACGCAAACACCAAATAACATTTATTTAGGTTTAAAACTAATCCCGAAAGTATAGGGAGTGTGCGATGATGATCATATCAATCTTGGAACTACTTCCAACACTCATCGTCACTTCCCCTTCAACTAGTTTCTGCTTCATTCTGCAACTCCTGTTTGAAGTTACTACTCTTAGCAACTGAACCAGTATCAAATACCGAGGGGTTGCTATAAACACTAGTAAAATACACATCAATAATCTGTATATCAAATATACCTTTGTTCACTTAGCCATCCTTCTTATCCGCCAAATACTTGGGGTAGTTCGCTTCCAAAGGACCAGTTCCATTGTAGCAAAAGCACTTAGTCTCGTGCTTAGATCCGACTTGGGCTTCTTCACTCGAGCAGCAACTTGCTTGTCGCTCTTCTTGAAGTTCCCTTCTTCCCTTTGCCCTTTTCCTTGAGACTAGTGGTCTTGTCAACCATCAACACTTGATGTTTTTCTTGATTTCTACCTTCGCGATTTTAGCATCGCGAAGAGCTTGGGAATTGTTTTCGTCATCCCTTGCATATTATAGTTCATCACGAAGTTCTAGTAACTTTAGTGATGGTGACTAGAGAATTCTGTCAATCACTATCTTATCTGGAAGATTAACTCCCACTTGATTCAAGCGATTGAAGTACTCGCATAATCTGAGCACATGCTCACTAGAGCGATTCTCCTCCATCTTTTAGCTATAGAACTTGTTGGAGACTTCATATCTCTCAACTCGGTATTTGCTTGAAATATTAACTTCAACTCCTGGAACATCTCATATGGTCCATGACGCTCAAAACGCCTTTGAAGTCCCGATTCTAAGCCGTTTAAGCATGGTGCACTAAACTATCAAGTAGTCATCATATTGAGCTAGCCAAACGCTCATAACGTCTCAGATCTGCTCCTGCAATAGGTCTGTTACCTAGCGTGCATCAAGGACATAATTCTTCAGGCAGCAATGAGGATAAACCTCAGATCACGGATCCAATCCGCAATATTGCTACTAACATTTGTCAATACAATTTTCTCTAGGAACACATATAAAAACACAGGGAAGCAACAACGCGAGCTATTGATCTACAACATAATCTGCAAAATACTACCAGGACTAAGTTCATGATAAATTAAAGTTCAATTAATCATATTACTTAAGAACTCCCACTTAGATAGACATCTCTCTAGTCATCTAAGTGATTACGTGATCCAAATCAACTAAACCATAACCGATCATCACTTGAGATGGAGTAGTTTTCAATGGTGAACATCACTATGTTGATCATATCTACTATATGATTCACGCTCGACCTTTCGGTCTCCGTGTTCCGAGGCCATATCTGCATATGCTAGGCTCGTCAAGTTTAACCCGAGTATTCTGCGTGTGCAAAACTGGCTTGCACCCGTTGTAGATGGACGAGAGCTTATCACACCGATCATCACGTGGTGTCAGGCACGACGAACTTTGGCAACGGTGCATACTCGGGAGAACACGCCTTGATAATTTTAGTGAGAGATCATCTTAAATGCTACCGTCAATCAAAGCAAGATAAGATGCATAAAGGATAAACATCACATGCAATCAATATAAGTGATATGATATGGTCATCATCATCTTGTGCTTGTGATCTCCATCTCCGAAGCACCGCCATGATCACCATCGCCACCGGCGCGACACCTTGATATCCATCGTAGCATCGTTGTCGCCTCGCCAACTATTTCTTCTCGACTATCGCTACTGCTTAGTGATAAAGTAAAGCAATTACATGGCGTTTGCATTTCATACAATAAAGCGACAACCATATGGCTCCTGCCAATTGCCGATAACTCGGTTACAAAACATGATCATCTCATACAATAAAATATAGCATCACGTCTTGACCACATCACATCACAACATGCCCTGCAAAAACAAGTTAGACGTCCTCTACTTTGTTGTTGCAAGTTTTACGTGGCTGCTACGGGCTGAGCAAGAACCGTTCTTACCTACGCATCAAAACCACAACGATAGTTTGTCAAGTTGGTGCTGTTTTAACCTTCGCAAGGACCGGCGTAGCCACACTCGGTTCAACTAAAGTGAGAGAGACAGACACCGCCGGTCACCTTTAAGCAACGAGTGCTCGAGCGGTGAAACCAGTCTCGCGTAAGCGTCTGCGTAATGTCGGTCGGGCCGCTTCATCTCACAATACCGCCAACCAAAGTATGACATGCTGGTAAGCAGTATGACTTATATCGCCCACAACTCACTTGTGTTCTACTCGTGCATATGACATCAACGCATAAAACCAGGCTCGGATGCCGCTCATTGGGGAACGAGTAATTTCAAAAATTCCCTACGCACACGCAAGACCATGGTGATGGCATAGCAACGAGAGGGAGAGTGTCCGTCGTACACTCGTGAGACCGAAAGCGGAAGCGTTATAACAACGCTGTTGATGTAGTCGTGCGCCTTCACGATCCGACCGATCCAAGCACCGAACATACGGCACCTCCGAGTTCTGCACACGCTCAGCTCGATGACGATCCCGGACTCGATCCAGCAAAGTGTCGGGATGAGTTCCGTCAAGACGACGGCGTGGTGGCGATGATGATGCTCCACCGACGCAGGGCTTCGCCTAAGCTCCGCGACGATATGACTTCTCCGGCGCAGGGCTTCGCTAAGCTCATGACGATATGACCAAGTGGAATATGGTGGAGGGGGCACCGCACACGGCTAAGGAACGATCCGTAGATCAACTTGTGTGTCATGGGGTGCCCCTGCCCCGTATATAAAGGAGGGAGGGAGGAGGAGGCCGCCCTAGGAGGAGGCGCGCCAAGGGGAGTCCTACTCCCACCGGGAGTAGGACTCCTTCTTCCTAGTCCAACTAGGAGAAGGGGGAAAGGGGAAGTGGAGAAGGAAGGGAGAGGGGCTGCGCCCCAAACCCCTTGTCCACCTCGGACTGGGCTTGGGAGGGCGCGCCACCTCCTGGCTCCTTCCCACTAAGGCCCATTAAGGCCCAATACTCTTCCCCGTATTCCCGTAACTCCCCGGTACTCCGAAAAATACCCGAATCACTCGGAACCTTTCCGAACTCCGAATATAGTCATCCAATATATCGATCTTTACGTCTCGACCATTTTGAGACTCCTCGTCATGTCCCTGATCTCATCCGGGACTCCGAACTCCTTCGGTACATCAAAACTCATAAACTCATAATATAATTGTCATCGTAACCTTAAGCGTGCGGACCCTACGGGTTCGAGAACTATGTAGACATGACCTAGAACTATTCTTGGTCAATAACCAATAGCGGGACCTGGATGCCCATATTGGCTCCTACATATTCTACGAAGATCTTTATCGGTCAAACCGCATAACAACATACGTTGTTCCCTTTGTCATCGGTATGTTACTTGCCCGAGATTCGATCGTCGGTATCCAATACCTAGTTCAATCTCGTCACCGCAAGTCTCTTTACTCGCTCGTAATGCATCATCCCGTAACTAACTCATTGGTCACATTGCTTGCAAGGCTTATAATGATGTGCATTACCGAGAGGGCCCATAGATACCTCTCCGACAATCGGAGGACAAAACCTAATCTCGAATACGCCAACCCAACATGTACCTTTGGAGACACCTGTAGTACTCCTTTATAATCACCCGATTACGTTGTGACGCTTGGTAGCACCAAAGTGTTCCTCCGTAAACGGAGTTGCATAATCTCATAGTTACAGGAACATGTATAAGTCATGAAGAAAGCAATAGCAACATACTAAAGGATCAAGTGCTAGGCTAACGGAATGGGTCAAGTCAATCAGATCATTCTCCTAATGATGTGATCCCGTTAATCAAATGACAACTCATGTCTATGGTTAGGAAACATAACCATCTTTGATTAACGAGCTAGTCAAGTAGAGGCATACTAGTGACACTCTGTTTATCTATGTATTCACACATGTATTATGTTTCCGGTTAATACAATTCTAGCATGGATAATAAACATTTATCATGATATAAGGAAATAAATAATAACTTTATTATTGCCTCTAGGGCATATTTCCTTCACTTCAATCTGCTCAATGGCCTTGATCTTGTCGGGATTGGCTTCAATTCCCCGCTGAGACACGAAGAACCCGAGAAGCTTGTCGGAGGGGACTCCAAACACACACTTCTCGGGGTTGAGCTTGAGGTTGATCTTGCGCAGATTTGCAAAGGTTCCATCTAAATCTTGAATCAGAGTCGCCTTGTCCTTGCTCTTGACCACTATGTCATCCATGTAGGCTTCCACATTTCTGTGCATTTGCGGCTCAAAAGCGTCGTGGACTACTCTTGCAAATGTTGAACCAGCATTCTTTAAACCAAAAGGCATCCGTCTTTAAACAGAGGGTGCCACATGGGGTGATGAATGCGGTTTCTCCTCATCCTCTTCTGCCATGAAGATCTGATGGTATCCTGAGTATGCATCAAGAAATGAAAGCAAATCACGTCCAGCCATGGAGTCAACAATCTGATCGATGCACGGCAAGGGAAATGGACCTTTGGTACAAGCTTTATTAACCTCGGTAAAGTCAATACAAAGCCTCCATTTCCCGTTTGCTTTACGCGCGACTACAGGATTGGCCAACCACGTAGGATGGAGCACTCCTCTGACAAGGCCTGCTGCTTCCAACTTCTTGATTTCTTCTGCGATGAATTCTTGGCGCTCCACTGCTTGCTTCCTGACTTTCTGCTTGACGGGCCGCGCATGAGGACAGACGGCAAGGTGGTGCTCAATTACTTTCCTAGGAACACGGGGATGTCAGACGGTTTCCATGCAAACACGTCGACGTTCGCCCGCAGGAAAACAACGAGCGCGCTTTCCTATTTGGGGTCGAGAGTGGCACTGATGGTGAAGGTACCACCAGTGCCGTCCTCCTTGGCGGACACCTTCTTGGTCTCTGGTGGAGCTGCCGCCGCGCTTCTTGTACTTGCGGTGGAGCTCGATGGTGCGTCCTCGACAGTAGCGCAGCACTCCGAAGAGGTGCGCTTGCCGGAGTGGGCTTCAGACCTCTTGCCGGACTTGGTCTTCTTCTTTCCCCCGGGAGCTTCAGCGGCAAGTGACTTGCGATCCGCTGCGGCTGCTGCTTCCCGGTAGATCTTGTCGGCGCAGATAAGAGCTTCTTTCTTGTCGCCAGGGACAGAGATGACACTTATCGGGCCTGGCATCTTTAGTGTATTGTATGCATAGTGAGAGGCTGCCATGAATTTGGCAAGTGCTGGACGGCCAAGTATCCCATTGTAAGGCAATGGGAAGTCAGCAACGTCAAAAGTGACCTTCTCAGTCCTGAAGTTCAACTCGCTGCCAAATGTCACCGGCAACGTGATCTTTCCCTTCGGCTTGCTCCTTTCCGGATTGATTCCTTGGAATGTGCCGGTCTCTTCAAGCTCGCCATCAGGGATCTGAAGCTTCTGGAGTACCGCGGAGGAGATCAGGTTCAAGCCGGCCCCGCCGTCAACTAGCATCTTAGTGACCTTGAGGTTGCGGATAGTTGGTGAAACCAACATCGGCAAGCACCCGACCGCAGTTATGCGATCATGGTGGTCCTCAATATCAAAGATGATAGGCGTGCTGGACCATTTCAGAGGCTTGCGTGACTCGACGGATGGTTCTGCCGCATTGACTTCCCGCATCCACTGCTTGAGTTGGCGGTGTGAAGTATGCAGAGAAGCACCGCCGTCAATGCACAGGACCTCTGTGGCTTTCTGGAACTCCTGCTCATCGGTCTCGTCATCATCCAGGTCTTCATCGTCTTCGTCATCTTCATCCTTGTCGCGGCCGCGGGGAGGTCTGTCTCCTTGCCGCTGCTTGGCCTTGCAAGGCGTCCTCCCGGCCGGGCGTTTCTTCTTGGCTCCTCCAAACCTTCCTGGGCCTTCTCCTTGTCGCGTCGCTTCGTACTCAGCCTTTTGTTGCTCGACAAGCTGCTCGACCTTCTTGCAGCTTTGGAGGTCATGGCCCTTGGTGCGGGGATCTTGCGATCTTGCTTGTTGAGCTGTCCTGCTTGTCGGCGACCGCCATTACCGGCGTTGGTGCCCACGGCAACTTCCTTGCCGGAGCTACCAACTTTGGCTTTCTTGGCGCCACCTCCGTTGCGGACTGCTCAACAACTAGCACATCTTTGCCTTTCTTCTTCCTATTGTTCCGCCGCGGCTCTTCTTTGCCGGGGCGGACCCCTCACTATCAGATCCTGCTGCTTCTGTATTCTCTCCGGGGAGTCTCCTCCCTTCCTCAGCACGTGCACACTTGTCGGCCAGGGCATATAGCTCACTGACGTCTCTGATCTTGCACATCGCCATCTCCTCCCGCATCCTACGGTTTCGCACGTTCTGATGGAACGCGCTGATTACCGCGGCAGGGTGGACATATGGGATGTTGTGCTGTACGTGGCTGAATCTCTGAATGTACTTGCGCAGGGGTTCTCCTTCCTTCTGGGCGAGCAGATGAAGGTCACTCTCTTGGCCATGAGGTTTGTGGCCGCCTGTGAAGGCACCGACAAACTGATGGCATAGATCCGCCCATGAGGATATGGAGTTGTCCGGCAAGTGCATGAGCCAGGATCTGAGGTTGGGCTTGAGTACCAGTGGGAAGTAGTTGGCCAGAATCTTGTCGTCTCGCCCCCCGGCAGCTTGCACAGCAATGGTGTAGATGCTGACGAACTCCGACGGATGCGTCTTGCCGTCGTATTTCTCTGGTACATTTGGCTTGAAATTCTTCTTGCTGGGCCACTGGACTTGCCGCAGCTCACGAGTGAACGCAGGGCAACCTACCGCGTACGGCAAGTCGCCTGGTTCCCCTGGCGCATGCATGTCGACAGAGGGCCCAGCGCGCTGGTCGGATTGACGCCGCACTTCTCTTCGGCGCTCGATGTGAGTTCGAGTGTCTTCTTGTTGTCGTTCGTGAAGAACTTGGTGCTGATCGCGACGAGCTCGTGGATCCGATGACGCGGTGGAGTTGCTGTCGAGGTGGGTCCGGCGAGTCGGCGATCTTGGCCTTCGGGGTGGAGAGTGCATGGTGGTTGCACCTCCACCGGTCTCGTCGCCACCGGCTCGTGCTTGGCAGTCCTGCCGCGGCAGCGATGTAGTCGGTTGCGCGGAGTGTCGCCGTTAGCAAAGCCGATGAGACTACGGATGGTGGCCTCCATTCATCGACCTTGTCGGCTGTTGGAGGGTAATCCAGAGCGATTCAGCTCTCGCCAAAGCTTCGCTGGAGTGGTGGGTGGCGATGGTGAGCGGCGCGAGGCGCGGATATGCTCGGACTCTAACTATGTTAGAAGGAGCAGATCCCGCCCAGCGACCGATGCCTCGCTTCGCGCCAAAGCATGTTGGCGTGCACGCTGGTCTTGAGGACCCCGAGATCCACCAGCTCGATCTTGATCCAACGAGCATATGGTACTGTGAATACCATGACGCTGTCGGTCCCGCGCCTCCTGAGATGGACGCGGTGCATGTACGGATGCCGAGGTCGGCGCAGCCTTGTCCTTGGACTTGGCAGCGTCATGAGCTCCCTCTCCGGCGCCCGTTCTTCCGCCGGTGTCTAACCCACCACCCATTTGCTCCGATGGTGGTGGGATCGACGTGGACGGCTCCGCTGCCGCCGAAGCCTTCTTCTTCGGTGGCATGTCGATGAAGACGATGAAGATCTAGCTCGTGTGAACACCGGATCAGGTTCACACAGCCTCAACGTCCCCTACCTGGCGCGCCAAAGATGTCGGGGAAGCTGATCTGACCCACGAACATCTATGGGACTGGCGGACCGAGCCCCTTTTGGTTCGGCGGGGGGCGGAGGTCGCACGAAGAGCAGATCGAGGCGAAGCACACGAGCAGTTTACCCAGCTTCGGAGCTCTCCGGAGAGATAATACTCCTACTGCTGCATGTCTGATTGTATTGTGTTCTTGCTAGGGAGCGCTGAGAGCTACAGTGTACACCAGCTGCTAACGAGACCTAGCGTGGGTGGTTTCTGCCTTCGAACCGTTCGAACCCCCCATCTACGTTGCACATGGGCCTCCTTTTATATGTTCAAGGGTCTCCGACAGGTGGCAACGTAAACAAGGGTAAAAATGGAAAAAGAGTGCGGTTGGTACAGCTACTTGTATAGTGCATCATACCTAACCCTGACGGCTGGGGACAAAGGGATTAAATGCCCGTCTATGTCGCCCAAACAGTGTAAACAGGGACCGTCAGGGACGCCACCGCTTGCCACGATGGCAATCTTGTCAGCGCCGCTTGCCACCGCGCTCCGCTGGCCGCACAGCCTCTTGCCACGCGCACCTGGAAAGGTCCCAGGGCGACACGTTGGTGGATGTGCTAGAGCGCAGGAATGGAGTGGTAGTCTGCCGCGGCAAGCGCCTTGCCGCGGTTGTTGCCTTGTCGCGTCCGGAAGCTTGTCGCTCACCGGTCCTTCCCGGCAAGCTCCTCTTGCCGGGGCCTTGTCTCCTAGGTGCCTTGGTTGGCCTTCCCGGCAAGCTCCTCTTGCCGGGGCCTTGTCTCCTTGGCTTGAATACTTTGTTCCTGAATGGCTCCAAAGGAAACACGGAGGACCTTGGCGGTCACCCGGCAAGCCCTGCCGCGGGGTGCTGCAACTGCCGTGCACAAGTTCGGGATACTAGGGTACCCCTACTCTAGTACACCGACAGCCGCCGCCGCCATCTCTATATGCAGAGCAGCTATTTTTTTACGGATATCCGCGGAGCGGCTGTTTACACAGTATCTTACCCTCAAAATAATTATATGAATAGGGTAGTACCTCACATACGGTTATGTAACGGCAACCATGTCTAACCTACATTGTCTTCTCACATGGTTTGGTGCGGAAATCGTGTGTGACGTTGTAATACCCAACACAAACGACATGTACAAACAGTGTGCCGTATACAACATATATATAGTGCCATTAGCAGTTCCCGACCGTTAGCTTATCTCCACAGTTTCCCCATTTGCCCCAAATCCCTACATAGCCTCCAAATTCCCTCGCGTGGTGCTGACATTGGGGGAATGCGGACGAGCTGTGATGATGGTTTCGGTGTGGCTGCTCCTGCTCATATCGCCGCCAAGCACTTGCCTAAGGTCATCAGAAGGCAGGTGTACTACGGATCCGAATTGTTCTTTCAGGTTCCAATCTATCCCGATCTTTTTTAGCATGTCCAAAGTATAGATCTTGCTGAATCCGTCCTGAATGACCCTCCCCCCGAAAGCAATCTGCCGCCGGATCCGGAGCTTGACTCCAGACTCCCGCAACACGAGTTTGACTCCGAGTTTTGCGCCATCGAGAAGTACCAAAAGCTGAGTTGTGTGCACGGGCACACTCCCGCTCGACATGTATGCATGGAGGGATTCTACATTGGCAGGCGGTTTCTCAGTTGCCCCTTAGAGGTTGGTGCTAATTAAGTTAATCATTTTACTTCAGTTAATGCCACTGCTCATCCAGAATACTATTTAACATTGGCAGGGATATGAGGCTTGTGCCTTTGTTAACTGGCTGGATGAAGAATGACATGGCAGGGCTCGGAGTGTTATCACCAAGCTCGCAGAAGATAACGTAAAGCTGAAGAAGCAACTGGCTGATCTGGAATGTGCAATCAGTACGATGAAGCAAGAAAGAATCAATCACACGCAATAGATGAAAGCAAGAGACGAGAAGGAACTAGCATGTGTAGTTGGGGTTGTCGCATTAGCCATGTTCTATGCGTTGTTTGTAATGATGATTAGGGGTTTTGTTTGCCAGTATTGCTAAAGCACATCTAGATGTGCTCTAAGTAATGCACATCTAGGTCCTATGCCATTGATGTTACGCGAAGATTCATGCAGATATTTTTCTTTGTCTTTTTTTCTTTTCCTTTCTAGTTTGATTATTGCTGGCTTTATCAATAAGTAGAGCTCAATGTATTGCTTGCCAACTGTCCTACACCGTTCGTACCGGTACCGGTGCATAATCCCAAAACTCGTTCCTTGTTTTTGTCCTGAAAAAGGAAACTAGCCAAATAGCCAATAGGAGTCCTGCGCAACCCCGGGAATTTGGAGCGACTGGGTACAAATAATTGCGGTTGATTATATCAGCGGTTAGATAATACGTCAACCCCCGCTTCAATCCCCGCTTCAATTGGCAGTTCCACTTCTCTACATACCCCGCTTAAGTGTCCACCATTCCACCATCTTCATCGTCCCCGGCAGGCTACGCTACACACTGGCACACACTCTGCAGCCATGTCGAGCGATACCGAGGATGACAATTCGGCCAGCAGTCTGGCGCCCGATGATAGGTCAACATCAGAATCATCCCGCTCGTCTTCCATGAGTCCGGTGTCGAGCCCAGACCTCGATTATATCCGGTTCATGGAAGGGACGCTGCCTGCGGAGTCGTCAGACGACAACCAGACGGACGAGGAGCCATCGGAGGACGATGCTGATGACGAGGAGGAGGACGACGATAGCAACGACGATGACGACGACGGCAGCGATGAAAAGCCAACGGTCAGCGGCAAGAAGCATCCTTGCCAAGACGATGTCGCTGGGCCATCCAACACGAACAACAAGAATAAGAAGGACTAAATAAGCAGACTGTATATATCTCTATTTATCCTATCAATCTCATCGCGGACGGTTAGTAATATGTATTCGACAGAGATCTTCTACATTATCACCAACAGGTTGTTTTGTTGAACTGTGTGCCCTGACGAGCACACAATTCACATAAAAGACCGTATGGGCTGTCTATAATGATCGCACACAATTCTGATTACCGACCTGTTTGCCGGGTATCACACACATCTTGTTACACTAAATCGTTTCTGTTCACCTCACTCATCGCAAACGGTTCATCGGAGTGGACTTTATGCCTATCGCACACACCTTTATCTGGCTGCCCGCTTATGTTGTTCTGTCTCATCGCAACTATAATCTGAACCGTGTTTGATGTATCATTCATCGCAAATGTTTTGCATCATTTCTGACGGTTTTCATACAGCACCGTTTGCAATTATTGCATCGCACACAGTTTCTCGAACGGTCTCTGATCGTAGTGTCGTGTTAGCAGCATCCTGCAGAAGTGAAACTAGCACGTTATTTTTAAAATTTTAAAAACAGTATACTAAAAACATGCTATTTTTAAAACAGCGTAATAAAAAATGGTATTTTCAAAATCAGCATGCTACTTTCAAAACAGCTGAAAGTGCAACTATCCCTGGGCGGTTTTGGTAATTACTAACAACATATAGCTTATTGAACTAATGCTATTTCAAGACGAATATTTCAGGAAAGTTCAATGATTGGCATGGCATGGATTAGGAATGTGGACCCCTCAAAATGCTAAGGACAAAAGATTGGCTCAAGCTCAAAGCACAAGACTCTACATTTTACTTTTAGTGATCCAAGATCACATTGAGTCCATAGGAAAAGCCAATACTATTAAAAGGGGATGAGGTGTTGCTTAATGGGTTTCTTGCTCAAAATGCTTAGTGATATGCTCCAAAAGCCCTCAACCACTTTCTCATATCCACATTTGTCCCAAACCAAAAGTCAAACTCGGCCCCACCGAAATCTTCTATCCGGTGCCACCGAGTTCACTTACATAGCCACTGCCACAAAACCTAGTCACTTCGGTCTCACCGATAGGAATCTCGGTCTCACCGAGATGGGATTGCAATCTCTCTGTTTCCCTTCGTAACGTTTCGTTCCAACCGAGATGAGCGATCGGTCCCACCGAGATTGCAATGCAAACACTCTATTTCCCCTTCGTAACGTTTCGGTCAAACCGAAACAAGCGGATCGGTCCCACCAAGTTTGCCTGACCAACTCTCTGTTTGCTTATTACCAAAATCAGTCCCACCGAGTTTGTGTAATCGGTCTCACCGATATTACGTTATGCACTAACCCTAATGGAATCGGTCCCATCGAGTTGACATGTCGGTCCCACCGAAAGCCTAACGTTCACATTTTGAACTAAATCGGTCTGACCGAGTTTCACCATTCGGTCCCACCGAGTTTGGTAAATTGTGTGTAACGGTTAGATTTTGTGTGGAGGCTATATATACCCCTCCACCCACTCTTCATTCGTGGAGAGAGCCATCAGAACAAGCCTACACTTCCAACATACATTTTCTGAGAGAACCACCTACACTTGTGTTGAGGTCAAGATATTCCATTCCAACCACATAAATCTTGATCTCTAGCCTTCCCCAAGTTGCTTTCCACTCAAACCCTCTTTCCACACAATCCAATCCTATGAGAGAGAGCTGAGTGTTGGGGAGACTATTATTTGAAGCACAAGAGCAAGGAGTTCATCATCAACACACCATCTATTACCTTTTGGAGAGTGGTGTCTCCTAGATTGGTTAGGTGTCACTTGGGAGCCTCCGTCAGGATTGTGGAGTTGAACCAAGGAGTTTGTACGGGCAAGGAGATCGCCTACTTCGTGAAGATCTACCCTAGTGAGGCAAGTCCTTTGTGGGCGATGGCCATGGTGGGATAGACAAGGTTGCTTCTTCATGGACCCGTCGTGGGTGGATCCCTCCGTGGACTCACGCAACCTTTAACTTTCGTGGGTTGAAGTCTCCATCAACGTGGATGTACGATAGCACCACCTATCGGAACCACAGATAAAAAATCTCCGTGTCTACATTGTTTTTGCCCCCTCAAACTCCTCCATTTACCTTCATATGCAATTCTTTTACATTCCGCTGGTATACTCTTAGAATTGCATGTGTAGGTTGATTACTTGACTTGTGCTAAGTTGCTAAAATCTACCAAGACTTAAAATTGGGAAAAAGCTAGATTTTTATTTGGTCAAGTAGTCTAATCACCCCCCCCCTCTAGACATACTTTCGATCATACAAATGTAATCAGAGCTTTGGTCTCCATTTGCCTTGATTTCCATAGCTTTTGGTGATCATAGCCTTGGTTTCACAACCTAGGAGAGTATGGCGTGTAGCGATGGAAATTACCATCGTAGAGGTCCTTACTTTGATGGTACTAATTTTGCTAGTTGGAAGCATAAGATGAAAATGCATATTCTTGGACATAACCCCGTCGTTTGGGCTATTGTGTGTATTGGCTTGCAAGGTGAATTCTTTGATGGGAGAAACCGAACCGTGAAGCTACCGCGAAAGAGTTGAAGATGCTGCAATACAGTGCTCAAGCTTGTGATATTCTCTTCAACGGATTGTGCCCCGAAGAATTCAACAAAATCAGCCGTCTTGAGAATGCAAAGGAAATTTGGGATACTTTGATTGATATGCACGAAGGTACCGACTCCGTCAAGGAATCCAAATTGGATGTGCGTCAAAGTCAACTTGAGAAGTTTAAAATGAAGGATGGTGAAGATGTCGCTGAAATGTACTCTAGGCTTGCTCTCATCACAAATGAGATTGCCGGCTTAGGAAGTGAAGAGATGACCGATAGATTCATCATCAAGAAGATCCTAAGAGCCTTGGATGGAAAATATGATACCGTGTGCACATTGATCCAAGTGATGCCCAACTACAAAGATCTCAAGCCTACGGAAGTCATTGGAAGAATTGTTGGTCATGAGATGTCACTCAAGGATAAGGAAGAGATCCACAACAAGTCAAGTGGTGCCTACAAAGCCTAATGTGAAGCTCCCACATCATCAAGTGAGAACAAACCTTCAATGAAGAATTGAGCCTAATGGTGAAGAACTTCAACAAGTTCTACAAGAGTAGAAGCAAGGAAAGAAGTTCCAAGTCAAGGTCCTACAATGACAAAAGATCTTCTAGTCATGAGCGAAATAGCTACAATTGTGGAAGACCCGGACAATATTCCAATGAGTGTACGGCTCCCTACAAAAGAAGAGAAGATTCTCCCAAAAGAAGGAGTAGGAGAGAAGAATCACCACCTAGAGAGAGAAGGAGTAGAAATGATCATTATGAACGAAGATCCTCTCGGGGAAGCAAGGATTCAGAGAGGAAGGACAAATCATCAAAGAGCTACACAAAAAGAAGACATCAAGCTCATGTTGGTGAATGGGTATCCGGCTCCGACTCTGACCATCACTCCGAAAGAAGTTATCACTCCAACTCTGAATATACTCAAGATGAAGGTGTTGCCGGTCTAGCTCTCGTGACAACCAACTCCTATGACATATTTGACTCACCAAATGAAGGAATTGGAAGATGCTTCATGGCCAAAGGTCCAAAGGTAACACACCCCGAGTATGTTGATTTCAATAGTGAAGAAGATGATTTGCTAGGAGATGATGATTTACTTGTTTACAACTCTTGTTATGAAAACTATGATGAACTTGCTATTAATCATGTTAATCAAGATAAAACGAATGACGGTGATAAGAAGGATATTGAGCATATAAATAAAGAACTAAATACTCTTAACTTAGCTCATGAAACTACCTTGGAAGATCATCGAGAACTTTTAAAGAATCATGAGAAGCTACGCTTTGAAAACCTCAACCTTGAGCAAGAGCATGAGTTCTTAAAAGCAATCAATGATGATCTTCACAAGAAAAGTTCTTCTTACATTGCCAAGCATTTACTCTTGTCTACTTACATGCCACAAGTTAAATCTAGCAACAAGAACAAGAAAGATTCTTCTTCTAGTAGTAACAATAATCATCTAAATCTAATATTGTTGCTTGTACTAGCTCTCTTGATTCCACTAATGACTCTCTTAGCCAAGTTACACTTGAGCAAGAAAATAGCTTATTGAAGGGAATTATAGAGAAAGGAGTTTACAAGAGCCTTGCCGGAAGTAAGCAATTTGAGGAAATTGTACGCACGCAAGGAAGCCACCGGAAGAATCAAGGTGTTGGTTTTGAATGAAAGTTCAATGCCAATGGAGTTGAGTGGGAAGAAGATCAATACCCCAAGAAGAAGTTTGTTCCTCAACAAGAGAAGTATGATCCTACTTCTTTCCAAGGAACACAAGTTCAAGATGATCTTCCACCACAAGAGCACAAGCTAAAGGGCAAGGACAAGATTCGAGAGGAGATTGATGCATTTGAAGAAGCTCCTAAGGCCTTGGTCAAGTGGGTTCCCAAGATTACATCAAGTTCCACTTCATCAAGTACGACTACAACTCCAAGGATTCCCATCAAGATGGTGTGGATCCTGAAGAAGAAGAACTAGAGAGTTCTTGAGGGTGACTCCGCCAACAAACTTCACTCATATCTTTTGGCGGGGACATGTGCAAACAACTTCCATATCTTGCACTAGTTCAAGGAGTCACAAACCCTCTTGTTGGTAAGACAAGGGACAAGGTAGCATAATGCTTTCATGGACATCATCCTATGTGAACATCACTCTATGTCTATGGATATCCTTGTTTGTTCCTTATGGGCCTAACCCGTGTAGGTATTGAAAGTGCAACTCACTCCAAAGGATTGCTCCAATTGTTCTACATCAATATTGAGCGTCCACATTTTCAACACCTACACAAAGTCATCATCGACAAAACCCAAGGTTAGTTCATCCCTCTTAGGGGGATATCACATCTAGGGGGAGCTTTACTCTAATCAATTGAGCTAAAGCAACTCTAATGATGTGAACACAACAATGCTTTATGTAAAAGTGGCAACCCCACTTGTGCTTAAACGATGAGTATGACCTATGATCAAATGTTCTCATTTGACTCCTAAGTCAATATACTCATATATAGATGACCTAGTCATCGCCAAATTACTTGTTAGATGCTAGAGTGATTGTGCATGCTTTGTCACATATTTCATTTGTCATCTTATTGTGTGAGCATACTAATTGCATATTTTACTCATTCGAGGACATCCAATTTTTGTTTTGATTGTTTGCCTTTTTCTCTTTGCCAAATGGATGGACAAGAATGCCTAAGAAATCCCTCAAGCTATCTATGCTTTTCTCGTCTCAAACTCTATTCATGCTACATCACAAAGTTTGATCAAGTCAGATTCAAACCACTCTGTGTGAGGAGCACCCGAAGTCCTCGATTCGTCATAGACTTAAACTTCCAAAACTTATTTGTGCACTTCGGTATGACCGAGTCATCCATTTCGGTCACACCGAGTTCACTAAGTTGATCTAGGTTTTCCATCTCGGTGCAACCGATTTGAACTTTTCGGTCACACCGAGTTGCAGAATCGCTATGATTCAAGATATCGGTGCCACCGAGTTGTTCCACTCGGTCACACCGACAGGGTCGGGATATATAAACCCACGGGTGAGATTTTGGAAAAAAAATCGAAACCTCTCAGCCCGCGCGTATCCTGCTCTGCTACCTCGGGTCTCCGGATCATCTCCTCGCTGCCAGCGACCTCCCGTCGCTGGTTTCCATCGCCGTCAACGGAATTCTGCCCCTCCGTTGCCGCCGTAGCAAACTCCGCCGAACTAGGGTACGAGTTCGTCTCTTTGTGCTATTCCTTTAACTCTGATTCGTAGCACATTGCTCTTCCATGATCATAACCACGTACACAAACACTCTATCCATTGAAAATATCCCTTAGGTTAGATTGGATTTGAAAATTTAGGGTTAGGTCTCCGCCGAACCCATCTCGGACCGACCGAGTTGTAGAAATCGGTCTCACCAATTTGGCTTAGGCAATAGCACTTGCGATTTTCAGTCTGACCGAAAACTACAAATCGGTGTGACCGAGTTCTATTCTCTGTGAAACCCTAGTAGTCTCGGTGCCACCGAACTGTGACTCGGTCTGACCGAGTTCACTAGTTTAGTTTCCAAAAGCTGCTTCGGTATCACCGAGTTTACAAATTGATATCTCCGAAATGCTTTCTGTGGAGAACTAAAACTAAGTTTTAAAGTCGTCTATTTTGCAAAAACTCTGCACTTTGTGATGCTCATCCACTCTACCTCATCTACATCCATTCATAGGGTCTGCTGTCAGTAAGTTTGTCCAAATGTCTGATCAGAGTGACAGTCAGAACAGGTCTGAGAAACATGTGCAGCTGAGTGAGGGTTCTGATCCATCAAGCACTTCTGATGATGGTAGCAGGAGCACACCTAGCAACTTGCCGAAGGAAGCCACCAGAACCAGAAAGAAGAGAACCTCATAATCTGAGGATGGGGATTATGTGGCTGTTGAGGATGAAGCCACCTCAAGAAAGAAAATGCTAAAGAAGGAATATGGCACAACAGCTGTAGTTAATCTAGGGATGAATAAGAAGGCACTAACAAGAAGGATCCCAATGTCAAAACCAAGGAAGGTAGCAACAGGAGAAGAGAGCCAAAGCTAAGGCTGAGAAAGCTTCAAAGATGCCAAGTGCCGAAGAGGCATCTCAAGTTTTCCTGAAGAGCAAAGGAGATCAGCCGACATATCTAATCCAGTCAACTTTGAGGATTGAGAAGGGCTTGGCCACCCTGACTCAAAACCAGGAGAGCTTGGAGAGGATCATTGAGACAAAATTTTATGATCTTGATCTGAAGTTAACTGAGATTCAAACAGCAGTTGAGTAGCTTCAGGAGGAAGCAGAAGAGAAGAGAGGCAAGGCAACTACAGATGCATTTCAGCGAGTGCCAAGGAGTCAGAGGTCTGCTGTAGTGCCAGTGACAGATTCTAGAGATACAGCATCAGCACCAGCAACTACAGCTCCAGTGCCACCTCCAGCAGCCACTCCACCAGCTCCAACTACATCAACTGATGCCTTCGTCCTTGGAGTTCTCTCTACACCACCTCCTAAAGACCAAGCTTGAGAGACACATAGCACTATGCATATTTGAACTTCTTGGTAACTTCTTGCCAAAGGGGGAGAAATATGTATAGATCATAGGCTGAGAGAGTTTTTTGCTTCTTTGCCTTTGGTTGAACTTTTTATTGTGTGAGATACTTGTGTTTGATCATATGCTACCTTAATGCTTGTTTGGATGATATTATCTTTTATATCCATATATGATCATTCACTTTGCTTGGTGATGAGTGCATGCTTTAAAGTTACTAGCAAAAGAGCCCGTGCGTTGCAACGGGACAGAAAAAATACACGCTCTTAACCCAATGACCACGACTCGAGACCCTGATAGGTAGACGTTCTTTATTTAAAATGGCATCACATTTGTGTTTCCGACGGTGGTCTCACTGCTCACACAACGAAAATGCATTTGAATGTGGTCAGTCCTAAGGTGTCTCTCTCTCTCTCTCTCTCACACACACACACACACACACGCGCGCACGTGCTCGCACGCACACAATCGCTTAGAATAAAATGAGAAAAGTGTTGTTTTTTCCCGCGAGGTTTTTCAGAGTTGTGTATGCGTGGTTATCAATGTTTTTCCCACTCAATCTGGTTTTAATGTGTGTTTATTTGCAATTTGGATCGCCGCCGGTGCGAAAGAAAAACGGACCATGCACTATAGATTAAGTTTGCACCCAAATTAATAGTTTAGAAATATTTAACAGCTAAAAGTAACAGCATATTTAGATTCTACACATTTTTCTAATCAAATTTCATATATAATATGTTAAAATCAGAGTTACGGTTTAAAAGATATGGATAATTTTGTTTTAGATAAACTGCGGATTGATTAACCGAAAGATTAGGGAATTTTTTGTTAAAATACAAAAAAACGATTCGTATGACTTAAATATAGACGGCGGGTTGATTACCTGAAATCTCAAGGGGTTTTCTAAAAAAGTTAAAAAACGGTTCGTTATGACTTATAGATGGACTGTGGGTTGATTTCAACAAACTGTAGGGACTTTTTTGCAAATAGGGGTGACGGACGACGGAAACCCACCGCGCTTTATTATTAGGTAGAGATATCATTTTGAGCGCTCCACCAAGATGTATGTGACATGGAAGAGAACCCATGATCCTAATTGATTGTGCATTTGCATTCAAAAGCAAATTCTAAATAATGCACAAATTTAGGGGGAGCTGTCAGGATCCCGATTCCAAGTCACATCGATCTAGCCGGTAACACCTCATATCACTTTGCGGCCTCACGCACGGTATTCCCACCGGAGTCGCCTTACCATGGCCGGGACCGTTTAAGCCTTTTGGCTCACGATATGATAGTGTCACTAGCATCCATATGACAGAGAACCGGGCCGACATGACTAGTCGTGAACCCAAAGTGGCACTAACTTACGGGACAGCATACATGAATCAACATCGAGCATGTCGGCCGCCAGCGTGCGAATCCGGATGTAGCATTGGGCTATGAGGACTCGTGAACCGGCTGTAGCAGGCTAGGCAGGACTCGGATGTCACCGCGTGACATTTCCCGAAGGGATGTACCAGAACGGTGAATCACATGCCGCCCGTGCAAGTGTTCCGGAGCGAGTGTCTTTGGCTAGCGAGGACTTCGTGAACCGGGCTGTAGCAGACTACTATGGCTCATGGAAGCACAAGACTACATTTCCCCATAAGAGAGGCTACCAAGGATAAACAACTAGGTTGTCGGATCCCACACATACCAAGCATTTCAATCATACACACAATATGCTCGATATGTGTAAATACAAGATGGCATCACAAAGATAACTCTCGACTCAAGTATTCATTCATTAGGCTCCGAGGAGCCTAGATATTACAAACATGGGTCTCATGACCCAACATTCAGAGCATACAAGTCAAAGCACATGCGGAAGCTTAACATGTCTGAGTACAGACATCTACAACTGAAAAAGGCTGAGAAGCCTGACTATCTACCAGATCCTGCCGAGGGCACAAGATCGTAGCTGAGGTATCAAGCTAAATGTCGAAGTCCACACAGAACTACTAGCGAGACTAACGTCTCTCTGCAAAACATAAAATAGGCAAACGTGAGTACAAATGTACCCAGCAAGACTTACATCAGAACTAGCTACATATGCATCAGTATCAACAAAGGGGGTGGTGGAGTTTGACTGCAGCAAGCCAACTTTGACTCAGTGGCTATCCTAAACTATGACCGCAAGTAACTCTTTTGAGGTGGCGCACACGAGTCCACATATTCACCATATCAACACACCACTATGGATCCGCTCCCGTCTCCCTACGAGAAGGCCATCCATAGCACTCACGCTTATCTTGCGCATTTTAGAGTATCCACTTTCACTTGTCTATGAACTGTTATAGGCAACCCAGAAGTCCTTTACCGCAGACACGGCTATTCGATTAGATCATTTATAACCCTGCAGGGGTGTACTTCTTCACACACGCTCTCGCCACTTACCACCATGTACACGTCGTGTATCTCGGCAACCTTCAAGCGGAAGCCTGGCGGGGGAGTCGGCCATGACCTGACTAACCACACAAGTCTCTAGTCCAGGTTTATCGCCTATTCGGGTTCCATCCGCGAGGAGATCCGGCCGGGGTTTCGCTCACAGCCCCAAACGATGTGTGCAGGGTTCCTGAGACACCAAACGGGCGCCCGGTACACCGTGCCACAGTGTATCTACCGCATCATAGCCCACCCCTAGGGTCAGCACTACGCACGGCCTCCAACACATATCCTACAAACACCAGAAACTAGTTGCAACTCCTGGACAGAGATCAAGGCGATTAATAAGTCGAGAGGGTCCATTGGTTTCGGGCCTAATGCGTGGTAGTAGTTGTTCATGGATCACAAACACAGAACTCAGTTCCTGAGGACGGTTTCAATGAGACAACCCACCATGTACTCCTACATGGCCTCTCACCGCTACCTTTACCAAATCGTGTTCACACATTTAGCTCACATACAGTAGGACATGTTCATCACCCTTCCAATTCATTCCCGATGAATCAGACCTGACTCAACTCTAAGCAGTAGCAGGCATGACAAACAAGCATGAATGAGTAGGCACATTAGGGCTCAAACAACTCCAACTCATGCTAGTGGGTTTCATCTATTTACTGTGGCAATGACAGGTCATGTAGAGGAAAAGTGTTTCACCTACCGAAGCATGTAACAGTTGAATCGATGTTGTCCTAATGCAGTAAAAGAGAGCAGGAGCGAGAGAGTGGGGTTGTATCGGAATGAACAAGGGGGTTTTGCTTGCCTGGCACTTTTGAAGATAGTATAGTTCTTCATCGGTGTCATCGATCACATCGTCGAAGCAACGTCTATCGAGAGGAGACAAATACCGGCAACAGAGAAAGAAACACAATCAATGCAATGCACAATATGATGCATGATCATGACATGGTAAAATGAGTGTGTTGGGCTAATGCAACTACAACCAGATGGGTTTAACCTATTTTGAACCAAAGATTCAAGGTTCAAACTCATTTGTGGTCTTAAATAGTGCTTTATCATGTTTTGCACTAAACAGCAAGTTAACTCGTTTAGACATGCATGAAATCAGTACATATGGATAGATTGGATTTTTCTGATCATTTTTGATATATAATTTATTTCATTCTGAGCTATAGATTATTTTCTATGATTTTTAGAAGTTAGCACTATTTTTCTGAAATTTCCTGAATAAGAATAAATTCAAAAAATAAATAACTGCATCAGCATGACGTCACTACGATGTCAGGAGTCAACAGGGCCGGTCCAGGTCAAACCTGACGTGTGGCCCCCACTGGTCAGTGACTCAAGACTAGTCAGACTTACAGACAGGTGGGACCAGTCAAACGCCACATCAGCAAAGTCAATGCTGACCTGTGGGTCCATCAGATTAGATTAAATCTAACTAATTTAGTTATCCTGTTCATTGAACCGGTGGGTCCCGGCTGTAAGTGTCTAGGGGTTAAACTAATAGGATTAGTTAGTCCCCAATCTAATGATGGCCACGTCGGCTAATCGGCGATTAGCCGCCGGCGCTAAGCAGGACATGGCGGAGGTCCTGGTCCGGCCGTTTCCGGCGACGAGAGGCCGCGCGGATGGGTTCTACGGGACCGGCGCGACGAGGCGTCGGACGGTGGCAGCTGCGCGTCTGCTGGGTGGCGTCGGCGGCGGCGACGAGCCGGGCGGCGGCCGGAGTACAGGCGCATGCGGGCACGGGGCTACGAGGCGCTAGGGGGCCATCTGGTGGCTGCTTTGGCCTCCTGGAAGCACCAGGAGCACGTTTAGGTGAACGGCCGCGAGCGGTTCGAGCTCAGCCCACGGCGGCGACGAGGTATGGCGGCGGTGAGCTTTGGAGCTCATGGAGACGGCGGCTACCGCACTGTCGTGAGCAGGGGAGGAGGGGGAAAAGACGCGGGGGCTCACAGAGAACACGCAGGGACGGTCAGTGGGCTCAGGGGCGGTCCGGTGCGGGTGAAACGACGATGCCGATCTCCGGCGTCCAGAGGAAGAAGACGATAGTGAGGGCGTCATTGCAGGACTCCCGGCGTCGCTTGGCGCGGTGAGGGGGAAGAGTAGGTCGAGGCAGAGCTTTGGGATGCGTCGGGGAGGTGAGGCGGTGGCTATGGCCGCGGCGAACGGGGTCGATGGCGACGGCAGCGCTCGGCTGTGGGGAGGAGAGCGAGACAGAGGAGGGGGAAAGCACGGGGGAGAGTGAGTGAGGTCCAGGGGGATGCGTGGCACCTCCCAAAGGCGTCCCAAGGCCGAGGGGAGCGGCAAGGGAGGTGGCAGGGCGCGTGGTCACAAGACACGGGCACACGCCCGGCGTCCTTCTGTCGCGAGGAAATAGGGGGAGGCCAGTGGGCTGGGCCGCACAGTGCTGGACCAGCACGGGGGCTGGGCCGGTTGGTGGGCGCCAGGTAAGTGGCACAGGTAACCTCTCTCTCTCCTTTTATTTTTGTTTTCTATTTCTGTCTTTGTTTTTTTGGATTTAGTAAAATACTAAACCACTTTATAAAATCCTGAAATAAATTTTGGACACTGTTGAAATGTTTTTCAACAGCCCTCAACCATTTTTAGAATTATTTGAGAAATTAAAATATTTATAGTAATTAAATGCCCAAATGCAAATACTTTATGGATTAATTCAAAAATCTAGATTGACCTAGAAAAATGTGCACCATTTTTGGCAGAGGTTCTGGACCAATTCAAAATGATGAACTTTTCCAAAGGCATTTTGGGTTCATTGAAAGTATTTTGAGGTTGAACCTATTTGAGTTATTCTGGTGCTAGGGTTTATCATCCCCATTTCAACTTTCTGAGAAAATTTAACATGATGACAAGATGAATATGCAAGGACAAGCAAAGGCTAAGCTAGGGTTGTGACAGAGCTCTTGCTTATCACATACTTCTCAAAGCGAGGATGTATTTCAACCTTATTATCATTTGTCGAAGCTTTGTCTATATGTTGTCATCAATTGCCAAAAAGGGGGAGATTGAAAGTGCAACTATCCCTAAGTGGTTTTGGTAACTACTAACAACATATAGCTCATTGAACTAATGCTATTTCAAGATGAATATTTCAGGAAAGTTCAATGATTGGCATGGCATGGATTAGGAATGTGGACCCCTCAAAATGCTAAGGACAAAAGATTGGCTCAAGCTCAAAGCACAAGACTCTACATTTGACTTTTAGTGATCCAAGATCACATTGAGTCCATAGGAAAAGCCAATACTATTAAAAGGGGGTGAGGTGTTGCTTAATGGGTTTCTTGCTGAAAATGCTTAGTGATATGCTCCAAAAGCCCTCAACCACTTTCTCATATCCACATTTGTCCCAAACCAAAACTCAAACTCGGCCCCACCGAAATCTTCTATCCGGCGCCACCGAGTTCACTTGGCATAGCCACTGCCAGAAACCCTAGTCACTTCGGTCTCACCGATAGGGATCTCAGTCTCACCGAGATGGGATTGCAATCTCTCTGTTTCCCTTCGTAACGTTTCGGCCCACCCGAGATGACCGATCGGTCCCACCGAGATTGCAATGCAAACTCCCTATTTCCCCTTCGTAACGTTTCGGTCAAACCGAAACGAGCAGATCGGTCCACTGAGTTTGCCTGACCAACTCTCTATTGGCTTATTACCAAAATAGGTCCCACCGAGTTTGTGTAGTTGGTCTCACCGAGATTACGTTATGCCCTAATCCTAATGGAATCGGTCCCACCAAGTTGACATGTAGGTCCCACCGAAAAGCCTAACGTTCACATTTTGAACTAAATCGGTCTGACCGAGTTTCACTATTCGGTCCCACCGAGTTTGGTAAATTGTGTGTAACGGTTAGATTTTGTGTGGAGGCTATATATGCCCCTCCACCCACTCTTCATTCGTGGAGAGAGCCATCAGAACATGCCTACACTTCCAACATACATTTTTTGAGAGAGAACCACCTACACTTGTGTTGAGGTCAAGATATTCCATTCCAACCACATAAATCTTGATTTCTAGCCTTCCCCAAGTTGCTTTCCACTCTAACCCTCTTTCCACCAAATCCAATCCTATAAGAGAGAGCTGAGTGTTGGGGAGACTATCATTTGAAGCACAAGAGCAAGGAGTTCATCATCAACACACCATCTATTACCTTTTGGAGAGTGGTGTCTCCTAGATTGGTTAGGTGTCACTTGGGAGCCTCCGTCAAGATTGTGGAGTTGAACCAAGGAGTTTGTATGGGCAAGGAGATCGCCTACTTCGTGAAGATCTACCCTATTGAGGCAAGTCCTTCGTGGGCGATGGCCATGGTGGGATAGACAAGGTTGCTTCTTCGTGGACCCTTCGTGGGTGGAGCCCTCCGTGGACTCGTGCAACCGTTACCCTTCGTGGGTTGAAGTCTCCATCAACATGGATGTACGATAGCACCACCTATCGGAACCACAGATAAAAAATCTCCGTGTCTACATTGCGTTTGCTCCCTCAAACTCCTCCCTTTACCTTCATATGCAATTGTTTTACATTCCGCTACTATACTTTTACAATTGCATGTGTAGTTTGATTACTTGACTTGTGCTAATTTGTTAACATCTGCCAAGACTTAAAATTGGGAAAAGGCTAGATTTTTATTTGGTCAAGTAGTCTAATCACCCCCCCCCTCTAGACATACTTTCGATCCTATAACAGCATATTTAAAACAACATGCAATTTTTGAAATCAACATGCTATTTTAAGAACAACATATTGAAAACAGCGTTATATTTTTAAAATCAGGATGTTATTTTGAAATCAGCATTCTATTTTGAAATCAGCATGCTATTTTTAAAAACAACATATTCATAATAGCATGCTATTTTTTAAATCAGCATGCTATTTTAAAATAGCATATTGAAAAGAGCATTATATTTTTAAAGCAAAGATGCTATTTTTAAAATCAGCATGCTTATTTTAAAACAGCATATGGAAAACAACATTATATTTTTAAAATTAGCATGCTATTTTTAAAATCAACATGCTATTTTAAAATAGCATGGTATTTAAAAATAGCATATTGAAAACAACATTATATTTTTAAAATCAGCATGCTGTTTTTAAAATATCATGGTATTTTATAAACGACATATTCAAAGCATCATGCTATTTTTAAATCCGCATATTCATCCTATTTTCAATTGAACATGCTTTTTCTAATGATCATGCTATTTTTAAAATATCTGTATGCTTATTTTCTATTTCAAAATAAACATTTTTCAAGGTTATTTGAAAACGAGATTTCTTTTGATACAAATTTGAAATTTTGTCCTCAAAATAATAGGTTTCTGAGGAAATCCAACGTTCTATTTTCGTATATATAATTTTCCCTTTTCTATTTTATGTTTCAAGTATGAAATTTGACTACACTTTGAACAAATTCCAGCAATGTATTATGTAAAAAAATAAAAAATACAGAAAACAAACTTCACTAAAAATGCATTGTTTGATCGATGTTGATAAATCATAACTAGCCTACCATCTCGACCTGTCCATAATAAAATGCGGGTACCAATCAAACGAGGAACTCAAAAAAATAGTGGCAGTCCATCAAATAGGTCAAATACATCCGAAACAAGGTGGATCACGGCCTGGAAAACTGTCTAATTCAGCAATTTTTCGACCCCAGAAATCCTACTGTTTTCTCTGCCTGACCATGTGCATCAAAACATCCTGTCTCGACTTCACTTTAGCTTTCCTGCATGAAACAACATTTGTTAATAGGATAGCAAAGAAGGTTTGAGCATGTACGTTACACGTGAACACAAAAAACACTAACTTCACTAATTTTCTCTTCATAGCTGCAGAAGCTAACTTCACAGCTCTTATTCCCACAGTCTTTGGTACATTCCTAGCAGGCCTTTTTGTCTCCATCGCCCCTTTGGCCTGTTCTTTACCACCCTTCCTAGAGCCTTTCCTGGAAAAGTTAAGAAACGTTAACACAGTACTAGCAAAGACCTGACTTGTAGAGCAGACATGTAACTACAGACACTAACTTCACTAGTTTTCTTCGTGCACCCTTTGCCGCAACATTCCTAGCATGCACTTCCTTGTCATCTTGCTTTTTCTTCCTCCCAGCTTTGACATTTGGAGCGCACTTGTGTTTCCTGCAAAAAATGAAATAGATGAATATGTAGCCAACATTCAAAAACATGTTTAAGTACACACAATTGTGGTAATGCCCACTTGTTTGGTTCTACATATCCTCTTCTGCAACCTCCAATGGTCTCTTCCTACCCATCGGCAGCCTACCATCCTTGAACGGTCTCTTCGTACCCTTCCGCAGCCTACCATCCTTCAATGGTCTCTTCCCAGCCCTCCTCAGCCCACCATCTTCTGCATCTGAATCTCCCTCTTCTTTTGCATCTGAATCTTCCTCTTCTTCTGCATCTGAATTTTCCTCTTCTTCTGTACCAAAATCTTCCTCTTCTTCTATATCTGACTCTGTCTCTGAGTCTTTCTCTTTTCGCTTCTTCCTTGTGACCTTTGATTTCCCCGATTTTTTCCTGCGTGTCAGAAAACATAAACAGGGGTGTATATTTTCCCATGACTCGTGCATGGATGAGGAAGCCAACATGCAGGAGAACAAGGTTGCAGCACCAAGGTCAGATTGGAGTGCATTGGATTAGTTCTTCGAAGGACCAACATGCAGCACAAGAGGACCAAGACTAGCCAGAGAAGCAAGATACTAGTAAGGAAGAGACCTCCCTTGCCGGGCAGGCGAGCCTGGCAAGGATGGGATCACCCCCGGGAGCAAGCTTTCGTGCCGTCTCGGCAGGTCTGTCGGGGCTCACGGAGGCAGAACCACCTCACGGCAGCACCTCATCACGACGCACGTCGTCGATCAATGCGGTGTCAAGCTCCAAATTGACTAAGTGGCTGCTATTCGCCACATGGCGGCCACTTCCTATAGGAAAAACCTCCAAATGACACCCGTCCTGTGACGTGTCAAGCAAGTAGGTGCGAAGCTGGCAAACTAGCCCAGCAGGGCTTGCCGGGCGAGCTGAGATGTGACGTTAAGCAGAGCATTTAATGCGCTCTGTCAGCCTTCAGAGTTAGGTATGATCGCACTATTTGCTATCTAATCAATGTATAATGACTGATCTTCCACTGTGGTGACCCCTTTTTCTATAAAAGGAGGCCCATGGCAACCATAGAAAGGGTTGGTTGCTCGGTTAGCAAAGCCACCCCTCACATATACATACGCGCGTAGCTGTTTTGCCCAGGCCAACCCTGCCAGGCGAGCGTGTTGCGCTCACGACCACTTCTTCCACCATCAATCCACCAAAGCAGGAGTAGGGTTTTACGCCTCACAGCGGCCCGAACCTAGGTAAAGACTGCCCGCATGATCTCTGTCGTGTTGCTCCACGCTCCTTTGCTCTTTGTGCAACGTGCCATCCCCCAGCCGAACCAACAAGGGGCCCTTGGTCCCATAGGTGGCCGTGGTTTCCCACCGACATCTTTGGCGCGCCAGGTAGGGGGATCACTTGCACGAACCTAAAAGCGTGAGCAGTGCGTCATATCCATGGCAGCCCAGCCAAAATTTTTGGCCTCAGTGGCGCCTATGGAGATATGAAGACATAGCGGGAAAGCGGGGCCATTCCCGCACCCGCCTAATTCGTCAGATCGCCCCACCGTGGTCGCTGCCGCGATGAAGACTAGTGTCGATGGTTGTATGCTCCTCCCAGGCGGCCCGGGCGGCGCGACCGCCGCTCGGGCGCCGTCCCAAGAGGAGGGACAAGGCGCGCGGGAACGAGGTTTCTCTTTTATCCATCTCTCTCCCTCGACAGCAATCGATCTGCTCTGGCCCTGGCATCGTCAATGTCGATGAGTGTCGCGCGATACTCAGTTCGGTATTTACCCTGCTTAGGGAAATCCTGAGTAAAGCACCGGCACGAATCCATTGATCGATGCCCCGGGGAGCATGCTCCGGCGAGGCCACTCACACTGGCGTGATCTTCATGACGACCATTGCCGAATTGCTTGAAAAGGGTGGAGAAGGGAGAAAGAGACATCGGGAAAGCCCGGCACCGTATTCCACCGCCTGCCGGATATGCATGACATATACTGGTCCCTGCCAGGAACCAGAGAGTTATTCGCCTGACTTCCATCCTTCCGGGTATCGCGAGCACGCCAAGCGATTGCAGCTGGAAACAATGGGAAGGAACAAGAATATAAGCTAAGTCTACGCCATCATTTCTTCTTGATGAATCATAGATTTTTTGCATTCATTTATCCCTCGATTTTGGCGAGTGTTCGTACTATGAAATCCTTCGTGTGATGGTACCTTGGCTAGATCTTTGTTTGCACCCTCATTCTGTCCCGAGCCATGCTCGCAGAACGAGCTGCTGCGTCGAGAGCTATCAAGGAAAAACTTGTCGGGACGCATCCACGCCAAGATGCATGTTAAGGACCAGACCTGTACGAAAATTGCGGTAATATGATACCGGCAAGCAACCGGAACATGAATAAGGACCAATAATATGAACACATGCGTATAAGCTTAGAGGGATAAACGCGCATTTAAGATTAAGTGAAGGACATCAGTTCCGCGCTATAATAAAATAGTGTGGTACCTAAAAACAAAGCATACATCATGTTTTGTTATAGGATAGCACGAGAATGACAACTGCACATCACTTGGTCTGGCGGCTGTGTGAGGCCGTTGGGACATGAAGGACCTTGGTGGCCAGAGGGCGGCTTTCTCTTTGGCAACCAAGACGTCGGCGCCCGCCGGCGGCTTCCTAATGTTGGGGAACGGAGTAATAATCCAAAAAAAATCTTACGTGCCACCAAGATCAATCTAGGAGAAGCTAGCAACGAGAGAGAGGGAGTGCATATTCATACCCTTGAGATCGCTAAGTGGAAGCGTTACAAGAACGCGGTTGATGGAGTCGTACTCGCGGCGATTCAAATCGCGGAAGATTCGATCCAAGCGTCGAACGGACGGCGCCTCCGCATTCAACATATGTACAGCCCGAGGACGTCTCCTCCTTCCTGGTCCAACAAGGGGAGAGGAGAAGTCGAGGGAGAACTCCGCCAGCACGACGGCGCGGTGGTGGAGCTCGTGGTTCTCCGGCAGAGCTTTGCTAGGCACTACGGAGGAGGAGGAGGAGGTGTAGGAGGGGAAAGGGCTGCTCCAGGGGTAAGGGGTGCATCTACCATGCACCTCCCCACTATATATAGGGGTGGAGGGGGCTGGTTTCTTGCCCTCCAAGTCCATTGGGGCGTTGACAAAGGTGGGAGGAAAGAAATCCCATCCTTTCCCTTCCCCACCGATTGTTATCCCCCTTTTTTAGGGATCTTGATCTTATCCCTTCGGGATATGATCTTATTCCTTCTAAGGGGGGATCTTGGGCGCCTTGACCATGAGTGTGGGGCCTTGCCCCCACTACCCACGTTCAAGTGGGTCCCCCCATGCAGGTGGGCCCCACTCTGGAACCTTCTAGAACATTCCCGGTACAATATCAAAAAATCCTGAACATATTCCGGTGGCCAAAATAGGACTTCCCATATATATAAATCTTTACCTCCCGACCATTCCAGAACTCCTCGCGACATCCGGGCTCTCATCCGAGACTCCGAACAACTTTTTGTAGCCACATACAATTCCCATTACAACTATAGCGTCACCGAACCTTAAGTGTGTAGACCCTACGGGTTCGGGAACCATGCAGACATGACTGAGACATCTCTCCGGCCAATAACCAATAGCGGGATCTGGATACCCATATTGGCTCCTACATGTTCCACGATGATCTCATCGGATGAACCACGATGTCGGGGATTCAATCAATCCCATATACAATTCCCTTTGTCCATCGGCATGTTACACTACAAAAAAATACACTTCCGTGATGATACGTGTTTGTCACAGTAGGTCGCGTTTTTTGTCATGCATGTACATACATGAATGACAGAATCAAGATAGTCATACCTGTGCTGTCGTGGAAGTGTTCCATGACATTACCAAAATTATCATCACGGAAGTGTCCACTTCCATGACAATAAATTGCGCGTCACAAAAGTGTTTTCGTCAAGGGTGACCGACATGTGGCATCCACCGTAACGGAACGCCGTTAAGCTATCGGGTCGGGTTTTGGATCCGATAACCCGTTAACAGCCCCGACCAATGGGGTTTTTCCACGTGTAAAATCATCATTGGCTAGAGGAAACACGTGTCGCCTCATCGCTGGGACAGATGTCATCCACTCACTGGGATGTAGGCGCCTATGATACGTCGACACGTGGCACGCCCAACAAAGGGCCCATTCCTGTGAAAAGGCCGGTCCGTTTGACTTGGTCAAAAGCTGGCGGGCCGGCCCATGGAAAGCCTGCTAACGGCTTGTTCGCATATAGCCCATTTACAGCCCGCTAACCCTAGGCCCGTTACGCCCTATCCGAATTAGGCCCAGTAGCGTCATTTGGGCCATCCAATATGATTCCAGCCCATTTTCACTTCTGGCCCATGTATAGCCCATGATGTCTTTCGGCCCATATGAGGCCCTTTGTAACTCTTGGCCCATTAGCGGCCCGTGCTGAAACTGGCCCGTAATGAACAGTGTATTACTTTACACCCATTAACGGCTCGTGGTGAAACTGGCCCGTAATGAACAGTTATCACTTTATACCCATTAACGGCCCGTTATTCCGTTGGGCCGTTTCCAGCCCAAGTTAACTTTCGGCCTTCTGAGGGCCCATATATTGTTGGGCTCATTTGCAGCATTTGGTTACTTACGGCCCGTTACTGTCATTTTCTGCTTGTGGGCCAAATTCAGCCCTTCGTTACAGTCGGACCGTTTGTGGACCGTTAGTCTGTTGGGCCTTTTTCACAGCATCACCAAATACGGCCTATTAACGGCACGTTATGGTTAGCCCATAAACGCATTTATTTCCATTAAAGGTTCGCCTACGCCCATTAAAGGCCCGTATAAGACCCATAAATGAGTCGGCGCCCATGGATCCTACGAGACGTAGAAGGCCCATGGATCCTACGAGACGAGAAGGCCCATGGATCCTACGAGACGAGAGGCCCATGGATCCTACGAGACGAGAAGGCCCATGGATCCTACGAGACGAGAAGGCCCATGGATCCGACGCCCGTGAAGGGCCATGGTCGAGCGAGTTGGCCCTCGCTTGAACGATATAGCATATTCAAAGAATTATCCTACTCAATACTATCACCTCTAAAAAGCACACACTATACAACAAAGAGATCAAGGCATAGAAAGGTAGAATAATCCTACACTATACAATAAAGAAATTACAATGATTATACCCATCGGGCATTATGGTTCGCACGGTGATAATAAAGCATACACAAACAACAAATTACATACACTGGCAAATACAGCTCATACATCATGGACGCGATCAACTTAACTCCATTTGAACTATAATCTCTTCGAAAATAGGATTGGCCGGATTCAGATAGCACAAATTTCAGTCTGCAAAATCTCCAATTCCTTCATGGTTACCTCGGTGTCTTGTTTCATTTTTTGACTCCTGCATCTAATACCGCATGTCTAGTCTCAACTTGTTGATTATACGTTGACAATCATGTACACGTTGTCTTGCCACCTCTAGTTGATGCTCGAGAACATCAACACATTCCAATTCCAATCCATAATCATTCGGTAACGGCCATGTCGCACTGCTCGCAGATCTTTGTGTTGATGTCACTTCATCCCGATATGTTTACGAAGTACACATGCCTAGGGCAAAATATAGTTACAATAGTGAAGCTTAACAAGACACTATTTTTACTACATGGCAAAACAGGACTAACAATAATGTTACACGTCACTTTAAAAAAATGTTACACGTCATGAAGCATAAGCGGTGATATTTTAAAAATTATAAAAAACATAGTCTGTACAGCCTGCATACAGAAATCCCTCTTAGCTCACCAGAGGAGCATGATGTTGGGGTCCAATCGAAAACACAGACAAGTTACAAATTTAGACAGCACATTGCGTATAAGTAAGCAAGCAGTTGGCCATTCTGTGACTCAATTAATGTCTTAGGGAGCATAATGAAAAGCAGAGGGTTTCATACAAACATACTACAGTAGGAAAAACTATGCAATAATTAGCGTAGTATAAACTAGATTGTGAGCCTCATGCAATAATAGTTGGTTAATAGACTTCAAAGCTTCAGGCACACTTCGGCAGAGTAATTAAATTGTAAGGCCTTATTATGTCAACTAATATTGATACAAGTACCGAACATCAGGCATGATTATTTGGGCATCTCATTAACTGAGGACAAATAAAGCAATTGAAAAGAGAAAATTAACTATGCCTGAAACAAACAAGGAATTGAACTGTTGATTTGCATACAAGACTTACCTTAGCAGGTTGAAGAGGCTCAACAGCAGCTCCTACTTCTCTTGCAAGGCTCCTTCCTAACATCTTGTACTTGGAAATCCTCAATCTTATCTTCATTGCACCCCTCCGCAAGGTGACACAAACTAGTTACTCGCCTCCTTGAAGATAAATATGCATACTTTCCAAATCTGTGAACACAAAAGGATGAGATTATAACAAAACAACACCACATAATGAAACATGCCGCATCTCTTGCACTTGCACACAATGAAATGATCATTTAATATGTCTGCACTATGTAAAAACTAGGCATACCTTCGAACTGGATCTCCGGTACTCTTGGAGAGCCCTCTCAGAGTGTACAGCCAAACCTTTATGTCACCTATGAGTTAGACAAGGCCCCACTACAGCAGCCCTTAGTATTTAAATCGTTGACAAGCTCTGTTAGAGTGTTAGGTCAAGAACAGCAAGTAATCAAAGCAAACAGTCCTAGTATGGCTGGCTAATGCAAACAAGCAATTGAACAGATGTGTGAGCAAATCTGACATATCAAGAAAAGAAGCAAAGAAGGAGGCTTAAAGACCATCACTTGACTGACCAGATTTAAGGGGCATTTAAACATCATGTGCAATGTATGAACTAACATAAACATTGCATATTCCAGATTCTACAATGGAATGCACATGTATTAGGTTATGCCATGTATGATGATGCCTAAATGTACAGATAGCGGGCAGGAGTGATTCATCATTGCACACACAATTGAATTGCAGGTTAAGGGCCAGTTCGATTCCGCCTTTTCAGGGCATATTGTCAAAATAAGCCATAAAAGATGTAAAGAAGTCATTTTTGAGTTATGGGCTTGGGCTTAACTAATTTCGCTTTGGAGGGGGGTGTTTAGAGTAGAACCTCACTAAAAATTGAAGGGAAGGGGAATAGTGAAATGAGACTGTTGTCTGCCTATATTACACTCAAAATGCAACTGCTGACGCACGTGTCACACCTGACCCTCAAGTAAAAACAAACACGCAAGCATTCATTGCCCTGCCCGCTTGCATCTCCTCTCCCTTTCCTCTACTCGATCCCCGCCTGCAAAGACTAGGGTTCCTCCCGCGAGCCGTCCGCCATCGGGTCCCATCTGGCCTGGTCCTTGACGATGCTATGTCCAGCTAGGCTACATCGCCGACGGGTAGGGGTAAATCTCCCTAGCTACTCTTCCCTCTGGCGCCGCCCCTCATTCTCATGGTCTCCAGCAGCTGCTCCACTGTGGTTCGTTCAACGCACTACTCCGGCGGGCGCTGCACAACTACGACTGATGCCACACTGCGTCAGAAGGCACCTTATTCCCCCTTCCCTCCTCCCAGGCCATGGCCTTGAGGTGTTGTTGAAGGATGAGCTCATCCAACTAGGTGAGGATCTCCTCTGATTTTTTGCCAAATTTACATTCTGATCCACTATACGATGAATTGCTATGAGCTGCTTCTGCTGCTGCTATATGATGCATTGCTATGAGATGCTCCTGCTGCTGCTATATGATGAATTGCTATGAGCTGCTGCTACTGTATGATGAGTTGCTATGAGCTGTTGCTGCTATATGATGAATTGCTATGAGCTGCTGCTGCTGCTATATGATGAGTTGCTACAAGCTGCTCCTGCTTCTACTATATGATGAATTGCTATGAGCTGCTCCTGCTGCTGCTATATGATGAATTGCTATGAGCTGCTGCTGGTATATGATGAATTGCAGACTATTGTTGTTGTATGATGAGTTGCTATGAGCTGTTGTTGCTGCTATATGATGCTTTCAGGTGGTGCTGCTATACGATAATAACCAGCCACTTGGACCATCGAATTTCAATAAATAATTGTTCTTCATTTAAATGTGGGTCATGCGTTCTTCGTTTAAATTAGACAATGGGATCTCTATGGAAAACATTGACCAAAGTTGATTGTGCCAAGTAGATGGTATCTTTGTATTTGCATTTTGAGCAAATAGTGGCGGTCTGTTTTCCTATCATATTAATTACTGCACTAGGCTCAATTTGTGATGTTTGCAAGTCAAATTAATTTCCATATAGGCAGCAAAATGAAAAAAATATAATGCAATCTAGACTTTCCACTGATCATACCAAAGATAAGCTGAAAACGCAATGAAAAGAACTGGTTGGCTTATTACACGGAGCTTATATTCACAGGTGCTTATTTTCTTAGGATAACTCGTAATAACTGTCCCTAAGAAACTTGGCTAATAGAACTGGCATACAAATAACATGTCATGATGATTGCAATGGAGGAGTGACGTACCATAGCACACTGTATAGGCTCACCACTGCATCTCCTTTTTTTGCGATGTTCCATGAAATTGCCAGATACATCTTGTACTTTTTCATTGTGTAACCCTATTTTCAAGTTGACACGGCTAATTTCAGACATCTCTACATGATACTACATTGCATATCCCTTGCGCATATTTAAACCACCAATTAATGATTGTGTGTGTACCGTAAACTAGCCATGACTCTGTATGCTGGACTAGCAGGCACTCTAAGGGAGCCTAATGTAGTGCACTCGGAATTCCTACATGCCACCTACGATTTTGTGTAATGTATCGCCCTGTTCCTAAATATATGTCTTTGTAGAGATTCCAAGATGGACCACATACAGATGTATATAGATGCATTTTCGAGTGTAGATTCACTCATTTTGCTCCATATGTAGCCTATAGTGGAATCTCTAGAAAGACTTATATTTAGGAACGGAGGTACGAGGTAGTATCATGTATGACATCTACATATCTAATTTAGCAGCCATAGTAGAAATCATTGTCCGACAAAGGGATTATCGGTCAAAATCCTAGCAAAGCACGCTAAGGTGCACGTAACAATACAAGAGAGAGAGAGAGAGACGGGCTTACAAGATCATAGCAATGCCTCAATCCAGGATCTTGGTTGGCCAAGTGTTAGATCCGTAAGAAACATCGCCCTTGTAGTTTTGCCACCTGCATAACAGTAACAAATGACCGTTAGTATATTTGAAGTACATCGGGCAGTGATGCTGGACGGGTTTAAAGGTGACAAGTACCTAGGCCGTGGCGGGTGCTTGGCATCTCTCGAACGGTGGGAATCAGGTTAGAAACGCTGAGGTGATGACGCCTACCGGCTGTCGTGGTCCGTAAGGAGATCTAGAACCGCCGAGTAGGGTGTTTGTGGAGCGGCTCGGTGGGTGGACTACGGTGTGGGCGAAGCGGATCTGTGGCCGTGGACGAGGGCGTGGGTGAAGCTGCTCCGTGGTTGGGTTAAGGATGGTGTCGACGACACCGATCTGCGGCCGTGGACGGGCGCCGGTTGCTCCGGTGGTTGGGTTAAGGATGGTGTCGACGGCGCGGATCTGCGCCGTGGACGAGGCGCCGGTTGCCCGTGGTTGGGTTAAGGATGGTGTCAACGATGCGGCTCTGCGCCATGGACGGGCGCCGGTTGCTCGGTGGTTGGGTTAAGGGTGGTGTCGATGATGCGGATCTGCGGCCGTGGATGGGGCGCCGGTTGCCCGGTAGGTTGGATGAGGGTGCGAGGAAGCGGATCTGAGGACGTGGACTTGTGAGTTGGCAAAGCGCCCCGGTAGGGTTGAGAATGGTATAGGCGGCTACTCCGGTAGGGTTGAGGAAGGTGTCGGCGGCGCGCTCCGGTAGGGTTGAGGAAGGTGTCGGCGGCTGCCCGTAGGGTTGAGGAAGGTGTCGGCGAAGAGGATCGAGAGGTCGCCGATGGGGGCGCCGGTGGGGCAGATCCGGGTGTGGACGAAGCGCCTCCGTTGGGAGATTAATGAGCCGCTGCAGATGCGCGGCGGTTGACGAGAGTACCGGCGAAGCAGATCCGGCGCCGTGGACAAGGCCGGCACTGAATGGGTTGTGGTACAGTGGTGGATGAGCAGTCTACTTGTTTCTAGGGGAGGTGGGAGGGGTAGATGCGGCCGTAGAAGCAGATCCAGTGAGGTGGACGCCGCTGGCAGTGAATGGGCTATGGCACGCTGGTGGATGAGCAGTCTAGGGTTTCGAGAGGGGAGGGGAGAAAGGGCGATGAAGTACGGACGGCGTGATGTAAGATGCTGTGGTGCTGTGGAGTTAGTCGTTTTTTGCGGGAGGGGGAGAGTAAATGGGGGTGCCGTGTAGTGGGGGAACCGGAAGTTACCTAAGCAGCCCTGACCTATCATGTAGATGAGGGCTGTATTGTAACTGTTGGTCTCCGTGCACCAAGGACAAAAGGGGGATTTCGCATGCTAAAGACTAAGGTGGAGGAAATTTTAGAAGGAGGGGGGAGATTTTGCATGCACGGATCGCTCAGATCCAGTTTCAACTAATTTTGGACCGTGCTAGCGGGAAGGTCATGTTAGACTGTGTACACGAGGAACGCGTTAGCAGTTAATAACTGGTGCGAAGTCCACCCTAGAAAAAAAGACAATAACTCGGGATGATGCGCCGATAACTTGGACGTTCACACGAGTGCGGCCAATCGTACGAGTGTAGTGGCGCGTTCACAAAAAAAGGGATCAAACGGTTAGCCTATGTATTTCTCGTGTAAATAGATAATTTTGTGCCATTGGTTATTTACATTAAACATCATGCATTGACGTGTTAGTGTAGAGGCGCACAAAATGAAATGGATATTGTAGTCAGCTACTTAAAAGTGTTACCTCATATGATTACATAGCCTCCATTTCATAAATTATGCATCTGCTGAATTCATATATGAATATTACATATATTACTTCAAAATAGAAACTTAAATCATCCAAGACTAATGAATTTGAATGCAAGAGTAACAATGGTGCATATACATGATAGCTACATTGGTTGTTTGAAGAAACATCACTGTAACTTTGGCATGCACAACTGAAAAGGTTTATTTAAATAGAAAAAATGTGATATGTGAGTGTCCAATCTTTATAGCGTTGAATCAATATTGTACCTTTGGCCACGATACGAAGTAGATATTGACTTATGTTCAAGCGATGCACGTCCACGATTGCTAGATAGTGATACGTGAATGAATTGTGCAATCTCTCTCACACGCATACATATCTCATTTCCCTGTGGGCATCGAAATCACACACACGCACTTCATGTATTTCTCTCCTCCGTCGTGGTTAAATTCGCCTTTCTACCCGTCCCCACAAGTCTCTCACACAGAACACACACGCCTCTATGTCTAACACGCCCACCCCTTTAATTCCGCCCACCCACAGCCACTAATGTCTCGAAGTATAATAATGTCTCTCACACATATGCTATCTACCTGTCCCTTAATATAGCTAGATATGTGTCACACAAACTCCTTCTCCCTACTAGCAAGATGCCCATGCGTTGCACGGAACATCAAAATGCATTTGTATGAGAAGTTTATCTTGTGGGATAAAAGGATGAACGAAGGAATGCCTTATTTGCAAATGCGGAGAGGGGTGTGGGTATCTTTTTGCAAAATTGACATTGTTTCCTTCCTGTCCATCGGATATAAATCGGATGGCCTATATTGCAGGATGGCAGGAACACATCATCACCAACTTTGTTTTTTTATAAGAGTAGAGATATGTGAGTGTCACTGCCCCCCCCCCCACACCCATAGTTCCCAATACCGAAGGAGTAGGGTGACACCTTGATCTTGATACTAATCTATCGACTGGCTTCTCTCTCAAACATACACACACACACACACACTACCCGGCACTGAAGGAGTAGGGTGGCACATCGATCTTGATAATAATCTATCTACTCCTCTTTCAAACACACACACACACACACACACTCACTCACTCACTAGTTGTGCCTCTGTGCCTACCGCGCACACTCTCTCAAACATTGTGTCTCAGTGCCTCGCTCGATAGCCCCCTCGATATGTAGACTTCTCGTGCACGCACAACTGTAGTGACAATGACGCTGAACCCAGCGTGCCTTGTTTTTACTGGCCTCATGTGATAGTTTTCACCCTATTTTCTGTTAATTAACAAGGCAACCTTTTCTTTGTTACTACTAGTGAATCTGAAATCATTCGGGGCAGACATAAAATACTCCCTCCATTCCTTTATCTATGGTGTATTATTTTCGGCACGGTGACCAAGGCACATAATTATGCACTAGTTAGGACAAAATTACCCTTCTCTAATTTGTGGATTAGCGGCAAGTAAATCATTTAGGTTAGGAAAGAAAGAGATACACACAATCGGGAGACAAATAGTTTCCTTTTCTTTCTCTACAAGGAGAGATACATGCAATCAGGGGAGATATGCTTTCCTTTTTCTGGAGGGCCAAGATCGGAATTACGAGGAATTAGAACAAATACACCTTACATTGTGGAATTTTATCAAAAAACAAATACACCTTATATAAAGGAATGGAGGGAGTATATCACTTCAACCCAATTATCGCAGCAACTATTTTAAAAGAAATTAGCTAGCTGCCCGTGCGTTGCACGGACCATCAAGATGCATTTGTATGAGTAGTTTATCTTGTGAGAGAAAAGGTTGAACGAGGGAAGGCCTTATTTGCGAACGTGGAGAGACGTGTGGGTATATTTTTGCAAAATTGCCATAATTTCTTTCCTATCCGTTAGATATAAATCCGACGGCCTATATTGCAGGATGGGACGCACACCATCATCACCAACTCTGTTTTGTACTCCCTCCATTCGAAAATACTTGTCATCAAAATGGATAAAAAGAGATGTATCTAAAACTAAAATACGCCTAGATACATTTCCTTTATCCATTTTGATGACAAGTATTTCGAACGAGGGAGTATTTGTCTTTTAGAGATTTCAACAAGTGACTATGACCGACCTTACCAACGACTCAAAAAAGTAGTCCATAATTTTGATGTTACCTCTTTTCTTGGCGGTGCAAAGGCCATCTGGATACCTCATAAATAAATCAAGGACAAATCTGACCCTTCCTGAAACGACATACGGAGCAAAATGAGTGAATCTACACACTAAAATATGTCTACATACACATCCGTATGTGGTAGTCCATTTGAAATCCGAAAAAGACAAATATTTAGGAACGAATGGAGTATATATAAGAATAGACATGGAGATATATCTCCAGCATGGTCTACAACAAAAATGTGCTGGGCTGGTTAGCGCTGGATGATCGCAACGCGATGACATGAGTTCGAATTCTGTCTGTTAACTTTATATTTTTATATTATATATTACTCTACTTATTTAATATATACTTCTTTCGCTACTGTACTGACAGTGGAACCCACAGAGTACTTATAATACAAGATTAAGGATGGACTTGTTTCTTTTTAACTTTCTGTACGCAGCTGTAGCCACCCTGCAAGTCATGTGTACACTGTACATGCAATTAACTTTTTATAGAGGGACAATCATACAGGCAATTAACTCAAATGGATTGGATGTCACTCTATTATTTCCAGCATAAAGAGAATCTCCAATGGCAGCCGGCAAATTTCCTCCCGCTTCTTTAAGCGGAGGACGACATCAAACTCCAGCGGCATACATTCTTACAACTCTAACCAACCAGATGAAATTCGTGCAAACACGGACTGATTTCATATAAGCATGAAGGATTTCGTATAAAAAAGCCGGATCTTCATATAAACATGATGGATTTCATTACATTTACATGAACTAACAGGTGCCAATCCGGCTCTCTTGTATATTTAATACTCCCTCCGTCCGGAAATACTTGTCCTAGCAATGGATGTATCTAGACTTATTTTAGTTCTAAATGGTCATGATGATCCCTTTGTATTCCTCATGTCCGCCGACACTTGCGGGTTCGACGAAGGTCCTCTAAGAGATGAAGCAGCAAAGAAACCACCTGAATCCGCTGGTCGCCGCCGGCGGTGGCCTTCATGGGTCCCAAGTGGCGGCGGCCTCCCGTGTTCTACTTCTCCTCGATGATGGCGGCGGACACGGAGAAGCTGGCCACCGACTCGTTGCTCTCCACGCACCTAGCTTCTGTCTATGCCTGCATGGCGCTGCCGCAGGCACGGGAGGCGCGCCCACAGACACGATAGACGCGGCCACCACAGACACTTGTGGCACGGTACGACGCGGCAGCGATGGCGCCCGTACCGGCGTGTTCGCTGCCGTGCCGGCGTGGAGCAACTCGCCACTCCTCATCGAGCTAAACTGGAGCGGCAAGTTGCTGAACCACGCGCCTGCTAGGGCGGCAACTGGCTCCGTCGGGCCAAGCGAGGTTGGTGAAGCACCGAGCGGCCTCGCCCGTATCCGGAGGGCTCGGCGGGCCACCCAGCTGGGTAATATGTCAGAGAACGGCTCATCGGAAGCCATCAGAAGAGTGGAGAAAATGGTGAAGGAGGAGATGGGGGAGCGGCGGAGGGGTGCGATTCTTGCCGCGCCTGTCTGCGGCCTCGTAAATAGAGGGCGGACGGTAGGAGCTGGCCGGCGCCCGCCTCGCGAACCGAGGGCGGACGGGAGGAGCTCGTCCGGTGTTGCGTTTAATTCCGCCCGCCATGAACGAACGTGTGGCGGAGTAGGATTCTCGGTTTGCATGCGGGTTTAACGGAGGGTTTAATGGAGGCACGGGCGTGCAGCGCAGCGGCGCAAAGATTATTCGATTTGATAGCAGTAATGAGCCGTCAAATCACAAAGGCCCTCGCCTCTCGTGAAACCGACCCAGCTAGACTGCCCCGCCCTCTAGCCTTTTAAAAAATGTATATACTCCACTTCTGTATAGTAGTAGTACTAGTATCGATGGATTGCGCCATGGAGCAAAACTTGAAATTAAAAAAAGGTGGTACATATAGAGAGCGCTCGTCGCCAAATTATTCATATAGTACTATTAAAAAGGCTTGTCACAATAATGGTGTCCACCACAAGTGCACAACCCACCCCTCAAATAAAACTAAGCACCCTGGAATTCTTTGACAAAACTAAGCACCCTGAAATTCTTTTACAACTAAACTGCTGGCTATATGATGTTGGCCATATATATTGTACATATATAATGTGAAGAAATGAGTGGTAGTACTATACCAACTAAAAGATGAAATGTAAGAAATACTAGTATGTACGTACTGAAGAGTTAAAGTAACAAGAAGAAACATAACATAGTTCTGCTGGGGGCTCAGCACAACACACCCCTCAAATTAAATTAAGTACACCTGAAATTAAACTTTGCAACTATTCCGGTAGACACGGCATTAGAACCACCATGAGCAATTACACTGCCACCTTACTCAGAGTCCTCGTCCACATCCTCGACTTCGTCCTTGTCCCTCTTCCTCTTGGCCGATACTTCTTTGCTTGAACCGCACACTTGGTTGTTGCTCTTCATCCAACCCTTGTAGATATTGAAGCAAAGGTAGACATCCATTGCAACGTAGTGGATGTGGTCTATATCTAGTGCATTCCGCTGCCATGCATGACGATGAAACGTGTATGGAGGTTTCTCCGCCATCGCATCTGAAGGATCAACCATGGCTCTGCCAGGTCAGCATTAAAGGGCGACGAGAGGACACCACCCGATTCTTCCGGAGGTCGAAGGTGTTGCCTACAACGAGGCCTATCCGACGCAGGACTTCTTTGTCGCTACCAAAGTCTACAAGAATGAATTTGACTAGGTTGCTCTCGAGGAAGTCCTTAAAATCCGGCACTCAACGCCGGCATGGCATATGTGGTAGACCAAGCATAAGTCATGCACGCAAACCTGGATCACGGCGGGCTTCTTCCTCTCTTCGCCCTTAGATCCTTCTCTCGCCCCAGACTGTGGTGTCCTCAACATCTAGCCCAGACCCACTCATCATCTGAGTCTTGAACATGCGTGCAAGCGAGAAAGGCATCCTTTCACCATCGCGGAAGAACGGGTGTAGATGACGTCGAACTCATCGTCGGTGATGGTTCTAACCTTGTACTCACCGCCGATCGGGGAAATTTGGGATGCCGTGGATTTGGGAGGAGGGTTAGAATTAGTGGAACTGCCATAATGTGAATGGACGGGACGACTAGGAGCGAACCGCCGTAGTATTGAAGGACGTGCGGGGACGAGTAGGAGCGAAATGCCAGCGTGCGAATGGAAGGGTAGTGGCTTTCCATTCTCCCATGATACAGGCTTCCGAGAGCCCTTGGATCTGAGATCGAACGGTTGCATGGCGTGATTCTAGACCTATGGGTGAATATCCTATCCTGGAGGGTTATTCTGCAAATTTTCAGCAACTTAGCATGCGACCGTTTGATCTCAGATCCAAGGGCTGCCAGCAACCCATATCGTGGTCGCGCCTACCACGACCGTCGCGTCGCTCGTGCGGTCGTGCCCTTGGAGATTTGACACGGTGAGTTAGGCTATCTGATGTTGGCATGTCATACATAGTCATCACTTAGTCACTCATACTACAACAAGGTTTTGGCTATAAGTGTATTTTTTTTACTTCTCTCTATCTCCTTCTTCATATTTTCCGTCTCATATTATAAGAACGTTTTTGACACTAGTGTAGTGCCAAAAACGTTCTTATATTATGGGACACAGGGAGTACTAGTATTTATTGCATTTGCCAAGGAGTGACCTCTTCCAATGAAATGGTGTTTCTAAGTTTGCTTCATTTAATTAGCTATAGACTCAAAATTGTGTTTTCACCTAGGTACACGCGCTTAGCACCGTTTCTTCCTTGGGTCACCAAACTAGTCTCTCTCTCTTCTTGATTAACTTGCCACATCAGACTTTATGCCTATGTGGCAAGCTTAAGCACCTGTAGGAGCAAGTAAGTACAATAGTGTGCTTTACATGGCATTTTTGCATATGTGGAGGAAAGAGAGGCAAGGAAAAAGTGGAGAAGTGGGCTCTCATGCAAGAGCCAGTCTCTACTACATGGTGCAGCATTGGGAGATGCACCTGTATGGAGGTGGTCAGGAATCAGGAGACTCACGCCGGTCGTAGCGCCGCAGTGAAAATGATAATGGCAAGTCAAATCACCGGCCCCACCTGTCCAAAGAATAACTCATTGTCAAATCACACAGCCCTACATTTGCAGAGCCTACTCCCTCGCCTTCTCGCGTCTCTATCGAACCGACTAGGCAGAACTGCCCCGCCATCACAAGCAGAAAAGCCCTCATGAGATACTCCTCCGCCTAGGTGACCAAGGTGGAGAGGAAAACGAGAGAACTTAATGTTTAGTATTTGCTAAGGCTGGTTGTAATGGTACTAGCCTTAGCAATTTTGATGAGGTGTCATAGAACTAAATGAAGAAAGAGAGAGAGTTGAGTACTATGTGTCATACATGGCAATAAATAAAGTATTACATGATACTCCCTCTTTCTAGGTGTGTAAGTCATCTTACGAAAACCAAATAATCCCAAAACACTTAGGCTGGTCACAATGGGCAAGAACATAAGCTAGTAACTTACACACTTCCCTAGACTATGTTACTACCTCCATAGTGGGTAGGAACATCTATGTAGTGTCATGCAACAATGTATTTATTAGGTTATAGACTCATTGTTTCTTGGAGTGTGTGATGTTCCGATAACTTAGCTAGTTACCACAAGCACCTCTCTCTTCATTAAATATGTGCCACATAAGCAAAGTTGTATTGGAGTGTGTGATGTTACTCCTAAGTTCCTCCCCATTGTGACTAGCCTTAGGCATGGTACATTAACTCCCTCCCCGTTTCTTGTTTTGTGACATATCAACCAATAAGAGATGTGGGCCGTGCATGCTTTCAATGACTTGAGACTAATAAACATGACATGCAATGGTTAGTTCATTGCATGCAATGCTATTAATTAGAAAAATACATTAAGTTTTCTCGTTTTCCTCTCCGCCTTGGTCGCAGTGCACAACGTAAGATGACTTACACACCTAGACGGAGGGAGTACTAATATATGATACATGGCGCAGGAGTACTAAGTATTATTAATACAGTTTTGCTAGAACTCATCTAGATGAGATATAATTTGGTCTCATTCATCTTTTATAGCCATTGGATGTGATGCTATATAAGATGCGTGTGTGCTGACGTGGGTTGTATTTGTTCTTGTGCAACAAACTGACCACTTCATGTCATGTTTGATAGTCTCAAGTCATTAAAAGCATACAAGCCCCACATCTCTTATTGGTTGATTCCTCTATTTATGTCAAAAAATAAGAAACAACGTGAGAGTTAATGCACCACGCCTATATGTTTACTATTTGATTTTCGTAAGATGACTTAATACTCACCTAGATGGAGGGAGTATTCGATTTGACAGCGGGCGGTGCAGTTCCCTATACGTCTTTAATGCAGACGAGGGAGGGAGTAGTGGTTCCCGATATGTTGAACGACCAATGCATCCTCCTTCAATTAATGCATGAGGGAAGTAATGGGAGGATGTCGGGAAAAAGAGGCTACACGATGTGAATGCAACGCAGTTTGCCCTCGTTGCCCTCATATAAAGGCGCCCCTCCATTCCAATGCATCTACCACATCGTACGCACCTAAGCATTTTCCTAAGAACCTACACTAAGCGCTAAAGAGCTCACTCTAGACCCATGGCGGCGATGTGCGTGAGCGGCCAGCGGCTGCGCCAGATGGTCCACGACGCCGCTCATGGCATGGCGCCGAGGATCGCTCTCGACGGTGTTGGAGACCGGCTGGTGAATGGCATTGCCGACGCCAACTACGACCCTCGCTTGACCAGATGATCGCTGCCACCAGCAACAAGTTCACCGTCCTCAAGAAGCTCGCGACGACATCGCCAGATTCTCCAGCCCACGCACCGGGCTCCTCATTACCTGCCACCCTAATCGGCCTCCATGGCGGAACCTCTTTCAAGCATCGGTGGCCTCGCGACGCCTCGCCGACGCCACGAAGAATGTCCACTGAGGTCGCGCCGCGAGGCGCCGCCTGCAAGAATTCGCCGACCTACACATCCACGCAGTACGAGCAAATCGTGTACATAGGTATCTACAAGGCCGTGAGGACGCTATGACGTTGGTTTTCCTCAACCGGCCGGAAGCCTTGGATGCCTTTGCTGAGAAGCACCTCGACCTCTCCACAAAGCCGCCTCCTTAGCCGTCGGTCGGTGGCCCGGCGCACTAAGTTGAGGAGGAGGAGGTCGACGCTCATGGATCCATCTTTCTTCTTGCCTTCAGAATCACCATCGCGATCGCATCATCGTGGCCTTAATTTTATTGTGTTGTTGCATTCTTGTTCCAAATAATACCGACATGTGCGATCCCTTTGCTTAATTATATGCATCATCGTAACTAGTACTCCATCCGTCAATTTATAAGTTGTGCTTACCTTTTCCATCAACTTCGTAACAACGCTGGGCATCTTGCTAGAAACACTAGAATATGTCTATATAATCCGTATGTGATAGTCCATTTGAAATCTCAAAAAGACAAATATTAAGGTACGGAGGAGTAATATATTAGAGTATATCAAAACAATAGTGATTTCTTTCAAGTTTGTGAACAAATACTACTATTCTACTACTTTGGATCCGTGCAACGCACGGGCACATTGCTGGTAAAGGAAAAGGCCTGCTGCGTCAAGGCCGCACCCCCACACGCCGGAATCGGGAGTACAACACGGCCCGTCCGGCACGACACATAGCTTAGGGAAGGCGTGTTGCCTAGCATTTTCACTTTCATGTGGGACCGCCGTTGAGCAAACCGACACCCCGCCCACCGCCGGGTTGGAAAAAGAAACGAGGGGAAGATCTAGCTGTAGCACGGAAGCCTAGAAATTTGGTGTCAGACGGGCTCGTTGATAGAGTAGGAGCATTCCAGATTAGTACTACTCCTACTAGTACCAAGTTTGTACTCCTAATACTATATTACTAGTACTACCACTATACAACTAGTAGGTACGCACGCGGCACAACATCGTAGGAACAAAAACGGAAGATCTTGTTTTGGGTGATTTATCTTTTTTCAATCAACGAGTATGAATAATATGATGTGGGGGCACCCATGAAGCTTATGTGGCTTGGTTGCATGGCTATGGAAGGTTAGAGAAAAATAAATAGATAATGTGTTTAGAGTGCACTCCACTAAATAGATATACTTTGGATCCATTGCAATGGACCGGCACATCTATATCTATACCCCCTATATAGTGTGTGAAAAACTTTGAAAGTTGGTCGTTGGATGAAGCCAATCCAACGGTACAAAGATGGCAAATCCGAGCACTACTGGCCGTTGGATATCATCCACCAGATTCCGCCACATGTATAATCTAGAAGACTCCATGGTTGAACTTAATTCATGACTAACTTTGCCACAACTAAGCTTAGGCAAAGTTATTAGTTCTTCAAAATGAGAGCCACAAGTTGGCAAGCCTAAGGGAATCTTGCCACATTTTTGTGTGTGTATGTCATGTGGGGCCTTAGTGTGGCTTGCCTAAGGTGTGGATTGAACCAAACACTCACCTAAGTTAATCAAACTTGCCTAACCTTACATTCCACCAGATTTTGCCACATGTTAGAATCCAGAAAGCTCCACATGTAGAAGCATAATGCACAAACCCCTAGAATCTCATGCGTGCAATGCACGTGTACCTTACTAGTACTAGTTGGTAGTAGTAAGAAACAAATTCCAGTTTTGGCACGAGCTCGTACTGCAGGAGCACCACAAGGCCTGTCGCAGGAGTTACATTTCCCTCTCGGGGCCCACGGGACCGAACTTCAGTGGCTTAGTGCGCGGCCTATGAGACAATGACATGCGGACCTTAAATGCGGCTGGCCCACATGTCATTCTCATGGTGGTGGCGTGGTTCGCGACTCACTCATTCGAGATGAACCGGCCGGTGGTAGCATGGTCGTGCCGAGGGTGCCACAGTTGGGCGTCGGGGCGTTACGAGGCGTAGATGGCCACACCGGCGGGTACTACCTGTAGTACATAAGTACTCCAGCTGAGGATTGATGCCCGGGACGAAATGTGTAACAGCCGCTGGATGAAAATTCGATGGTGCGGAGTACGGATCGAGCACAAAGCAGCGGAGCAGAAAACCGCGCCCAATCGGGTGTGTCTGTGGTAGAAAGTTGATGGTCGCCGCAGTTCAGCTGGCCCGCATGTCATGCACATAAAGGCGAGGAGCGGTGGGGCCGAGAGGATGAGGGCACGCCGGGGATGAGGATCCTCGACGCGAACAATACTATTATTTTATCATCGACATGTGGGACCCATAAGCGGGGTCCCACCTGCCGCTGAAGGAAAGGCAGGGCAAGGCAGTGATAGCCACGCCGAGGATCCATGTCCACGCCGGGGACGCCATGCCGTGGGTTGGAGCGGCGTCATGGGAATCGCGTGTGGGTGTGGCAGTGGTAGAACAAGAAACGTGATGGTCGCCATGGTTCAACTTCCATGGACAAGCTGTCATGTCTGCTGACACATGTATATCAAAACTAGAGTGTTTATATTTCAAGCACGTGAACAAGAATTATTCTAATACTTTGGATCCATTGCAACACACGGGCCAACACATTGGTAGTAGTAGTGTCCATCTCTATCTCTGGAGGCCTTCCCTCGTTCATCCTTTTCTCTCACAAGATAAACTACTCATACAAATGCATCTTGATGTTCCATGGAACGCACGAGGATGTTTCCTTGGGGGTTTCTCTAGCGCAGCGTGGCCGTAGTTGCAAGTTGACGCCCCTAGAGATGCCGACATTGAGGGGCACTCGGATTTCCTCCGATGAGCAGGTAAGATGAGTTTGATCACGTAGTAAATGCATTCTAAAGACTACTCGTGTCCATTTCCTAATTCTCCCCACCCACTGTTTCACGTGTTAGGCTCGGTGTAGTGGAGATTGTCTTGCATATGTACGGGAGGGTACCAACATCAATTTGCACAACATTTACAACGGTGACACTGCCCCGTAGAACCTTTGTCCAACATTGGGATCAGCCATGCAACGGGCCACCGCATGAATTGGTAATGATGGAGCCACGGTGAGATTGAATAATATAGCACTAACCTTGCACATGGCGGTCAAAGGCGGACCATGCTGTTCACGGCCGATTTGTTGTCGCATTTGAGTAGGAAGACGATGTGCTCCTTTCTAACCGCATCTTCAAGGTGACAAACCAAGGGACTTATTTTGTATGGGACACATCCTACGATATACTCCTCTCTCCCAGTTTATTTGTTTTGAATCTTTTCGCTTTATAAGTTTCAAATTCAAATTTAGAGCTCCCCATCACATGTTGAGATTACAATGTCCACTAAATCGCTATGCGTGCATGTATAGTAAAGAAACAAATCTCGAGTTTGGCATGAGTTCATGCTATGGGAGCACCACAAGCCTCGGCGCAGGAGTTACATTTCCTCTCGTGGGCCGTGACTGAGCTTCAGCCTTTACTACACATACCTTTGAGTCAATAACATGTGGACCCGATAGGTGACTGGTCCACATGTAATGCTCCCGTAGGCAGAGGGGCAGTGGGGCCAAGAGGGTTGAGCCGCAGGTCGGGGGACGTGTGGTTTCATGGGTTCGAGTGGCATCGTGAGAATTGTGGGTGGCTGTGGTAGAAACTTGATGCTCGCCGCATTTTAGGTGGCCCACATGTCATGCACACAAAGGCAGAGGGGCGGTGCAGCCGAGAGGGGTGAGGCGCACGTCGGGGGGCGTGGTGCCGTGGGTTGGAGAGGCGTCGTGGGAATCGCGAGATGAAACGTGATGGTCGCCATAGTTGAACTTCCATGGACAAGCTGTCATGTCTACGGACACATGCACTGCATACCGATCACTGGAAGGAGTAGCAGAGAAAGCTATATATGCGGATAAATAGTTCCTTATAGTCAAGCGGACCCACGCTACTACTCTGTTCCAAAGACATGCACACCATCGAAATAGTCCATCTATATCAATATACGCCGAGAGGGAATATATTTTTTTACAAGAGAGGAAATAGTTCATCCATCCATAATGCCCTCCTGCTGGTGCAGCCTTTTCTTCTTCTTCTTCTTCTTCTTCTTCTTCTTCTTCTTCTTCTTCTTCTTCTCATTCTCTGTGGGAGATGGCTTCGCAACAAGCTCTTTGGACCTTGCAGCTATCTCGAAACTCACACGGGCATCGAGGGCAGCATATTTTATCCGCTCGTACGTCAAGGGATAATTCTCCCATCCAGACGACCTTAATGCCACCGTCTCGTCACCCTTCTGAAAATTTGTACCGAGCAAAAAATTTGCTACGTTGAATAGGGATGGTGTCTGTTTATCACAATCTTCTACAGGAATTTTGATTCTGGTTTGTAGGTCAGTGATGCTTTTCAAATCAAGGTTGTACGGCTCCAGCTTCGCTTGTCCCTTCGATGGCTGCCCCATAGAAGTATACGTCCTCCCGAGACAAGAAATCGTGAAGCTCACCTGGTATGGAGGGCGAGTGTATGATGTGGTACACCAAAACATCATCTTCGAGGCACAACTGAAGGACGGCGGCGTCTTGGATCTTCCTGTGGGCACGCCCGTGTACTTTGCGCCGAGAACGATGACCTCGCCTCTACCTTTTCGAGGGAGTTGGATACATTGTTGATCCACTACCGAACAACCCTTGGGTGGACGGTGACGGTGGCAACTATGCGCATCGAGCCTTCGATGAGGACATGTTGGACGCTAAAAACCTGCATCTCGATCTCTTTCGCCATTTGGAACCGCTGGAACGGAGGGTTATGGTTTGGAGAATTAGGATTAGATGGCTAGTCTAAGTGAAGTAGTAGATGATTATTTAAAGAGGTTAAAACAATGTGAACGCAGTGGGGTTTGGATGCAAATGAAGACGAAGGGGAGGTGAAGAAGCCGAGGAGAATCGGTTCCCGATGGAGAAGTAAATGGGAGAAGTGGCGTGCAGGCAGTTGATTAGACGGCTAGGTAGACTAAACGAAAAGGCTATGCGGGTAGACTGATGAGTCGTACCTGTTCGTGTACGTTCCCATCCTTCCTGATAGGTGGGACCTATGCAAACAGATAAAAAAATGTGTCGTAGTTTTTTTTTAGCGCGTGAGTGGGAGACACAACATTCTCTGGTTAAGGAATACTCCCTCCATTTAGGTGAGTATAAGTCACCTTATGAAAATCAGGTTTTCCCAAAACCTTTAGGCGTGGAGCACTAACTTCCTGCTCGATCCCCTCCCAGCCTTGTTAGCCAGCGTTCTCTTCCTCTGCTGCCGCATCCTACCTTTCCATTTTTCCTCTTCTCAAGTGTGGAACGATCCGCATGCCGCCCTTGATGCACTGAATCCACCACTGCATGCATCGCGGCAGGCGCTGATTGGGCATGCATGAGAATTTGGTTCTACTCGCAATATGGATGATACCTGAATGATGAAGTGAACAGGCATGCTAGCACGGGAGACCTATTTCTGCTATACAATACTGGAGTACTCATGTTCCTACTAGTAGTAGTAGTAGTAGTAGTAGTAGTAGTAGTAGTAGTAGTAGTAGTAGTAGTAGTAGTAGTAGTAGTAGTAGTAGTAGTAGTAGTAGTAGTAGTAGTAGTAGTAGTAGTAGTAGTAGTAGTAGTAGTAGTACAACTGTGGTACACTTGATGGTCAAAATACTATTCATCCGGTCCTCACAGTGAAGTGACAACACCCTACGCCTGACACTAGTCCAGGCGGCGTGTTCGGGTTACCAAAGTCAGCCTCACCCTATGCATTGTGCAGTCTGTCACCGCCGCTGTACAACACATTGGCGCCTTGCCTCGTCTCCCTCTCCGCTCCCATAGCACCACTCCATCTCCATCACCTTCTCCGTCTCTGTCTCCATCTCCATCTCACTGTGCCCCCGTGTACCGTCGCCTCACTCGCCTCCCCCAGTACCACTATTCCTCGCTAGCTGCTCCAAAGACCGACATCCTTCTCCCCGTAAATAAAGCCCCTTCCAAACTCCACCATGGCCGAACGCGAACCGCAGCATCCATATTAGCCGCGATTGAGCAATCTCCCAAGTGACATCCTCGACCTCTGTTGTTCGTGTATGGATATGTTGAGCGCCTCTGCGGCTGGCTGCATGCTCGAGGGACATGCACACGCCATCGTCAAGCGAGGCCTAAGCTTTTCAAGACACCCGCTTGCTGCTATCTGGTCTTGCGAGATTGGCTCACCATGATACGGAGGCGCGCATGATGCCCCTCGATTTCAATCCGATCTCCATTAGCCAAACTTCTTTGCGTGTATGTAGTGGGTCGCCGACATCATTTCCCTCGACATCGATCCGATCACCATCGCCTCAAACTTCTTAGCAGTATGTACTGGTCGGCATGAACTCCCATCGATGGCTGCCTTCGAGAAGACGGTAAAAGTTGGTGCTCGTGAACTTCCGCACCTCCCATGAGATTATCCTTCCTCCATTGGATTATATAGAGTATTACCATCACGGTCCAAGTCATCTAGATTACTACGTCAGTTGGACGGACCTTGTTTTGCAGAAAATTGTAATCTACCAAGTGCCCACAGGACATGCGAATTTACGCAGACTTCAAGCTAATTGCCTTGTTCGACCGCAGACTCGCCTATCTTTACGCCTGTGCCTTCTTTAGCTGGAGACAACTCGGCTCGCAGTGGATCATCATCAAAGCTGATACACACTTCTGTGATGCTATTGAACACAATGGCATCATCTACGCGATCGACAAAGCAGATGGCACCACGTATTGCTGGGACGGCGCGTGTAAGTTGTTTCCGTCTCATGTTAATGATGACGCCATGACACTGTTTGAACTTTTTGTGATGATTGGCATATCCCTGTTTGAGCAGAATTTGAGTAGAACTATGGCAATGTATTAGAGACGCCGTAAATCAACTATATTGGAATGAGACCATGTCATTACAGCCAATTTGTACCCTGAATAATCAAACGGTTAGGAATATATGGATATTATCCTTATTTTATAGTAATCTATATACTACTACTAAATATGAGTGTGTATCAATGGCCATGTTAGTTTCCTCATTTTCATGATGTAGAAACATGCACCACGCTGTTAGTTTCATCTAACCATACATTAGGGAAGTAAATGTGCATATGGAGAACTCTATATTTGGAAGTAGTGAAATCTGCAATGCTTACCATGTGTACATACCTATAATCGCCCTTCAAAGAATCAATTGCTAGAATAATATCCTCACAAAAATTTGCCCACGTAACATGAGTATATAACAATGCATGGTCTGTTAGTTACCTTGAAGAATTTGTTTGTGAGACAGAACATGATTACTCCTCCGTTCCCAAATATTTGTCTTTCTAGAGATTTTAACAAGTGACTACATACGAGCAAAATGAGTGAATCTACACTCTAAAATATGTCTACATACATCCGTATGTTGTGTCTATTTGAAATGCCTAGAAAGACAAATATTTGGGAATGGAGGGAGTACATAACATGCATGACATGGTAGTTTCCTATGAAGAATTAGTTGCGAGATAACATGAGTATAACCATACATGGCACTTCTATATTTTCAACCCAAAGATACATTTCCTGTATTTTCCTCCCGCCAACAGGACATATCAATGTTGTTTCTTACATTATCATACTCATACTCGAACAATGCTGATCTTACATTAACAATGCCTGTCCTTTTTGATATGATGCAGTGTCCCTACAGCATCGCCCTTTGTAATCACACCACCTTTGCCAAAAACAGGAAGCACAACTGGTTCCTCGCTCGTCGATGACGGCAAAAGACTCGATGATCATTCGCACACATGAGCCGAAAAGTTATATTGCAAAACCCCACTATATACAAGCACCGTAATACGTGAGTATCCTGGACAAGGGTTGTTACGCCTATGAGCAGGATACCAGCTTGTTGGGGCCTTTAGGATTTTTAGTTGGAGGCGGTAAACAGCCTTGGTTCACACTCTCTTTCTGACTCAATTATCCAATTAACCAGAGATCACCATTGGCAAGGAACTTGATGGCGAGAGGCTCTGTTTGCTATGGAAAACTGTGTCTACACGGCGAGCCCTAGGAGTTCGGGAGCAAACTCCCCTGATTGTCAACGATACAGCCTGCAGCCAAAAGAAGGTGAGAATGACAAAGGCATCCGGATTAACTTTGATACTTGGATGTCTCAATTACGACAGGCATTGATGTGGTTCAAGCCTTCAGGTTGATAGGTAATTGGGCTGTTGCATCGAAAGGGTGGAGTACTGGTGTCTCCGGATCACTGGTCGCTGAAGCGGGGCTGCAAATTATGATGGTGTTGGATCATCTATTCGAATGACTTTGTTGTCTTTGCTGCTGATTCTGGATGGGTAGTTCTTTCTTTTATTATGAATATTCCTTGTCATTTGGTCATCCTCGTCTATGTCACTCTTACTATGTAATAGTTGCTTCTGTTTAGAATGTCATTCTCGTCTGGATCACGAGAGTCTGAGCGCTGCAGATGGTGTGTTTTGGTGGTGTAGCAAGACTTCTTATGAACTATCATGTCTTGCTGTTTATGTCAGTAGTAATCACTAGTCAGTGTTTGAATGTTGTATATATCGTTGTTTCAAACTGTTTATTGTCTCGAACTACTGGTGGGCTAAATGAGGGCATCACCATTCTCCAAAGGTTCGAGTATATCTCCTTTTCAAGTTATATAATTTGAGCTCAAGGTCTTTCGATGATGTACACTTGTTTGGGCTAGTGAGGTGTCGCTGAATATGGGCCGGTAGTAATGCAATGCCAAACAGGTCAATTATGACTCTCGTGCTAGGCTCTCAAAAGATCCTCAAAAAAGGCCGAGCTCTCCAAAAATAAAGAATACGGACTCTTAGGCCGACATGTGGGCGCCACCGTGTTTTTGCATGCGCTTATGCCGAGAGCATATTGGCGCGGCTTGAAATTCATGCTACCTTTTCATCCCCGCCTCCGCCCCTCCCCACCTCTAGAATCTCGATTCCTACCCAGCCCCCAAATCCCCTCATGTACTCCTTCTACTCAAGCGCACTATCATGTCGCTGGTCAACGCGATCTCCGAGCCGAGATCCTTAGGTCCGCCCCGCCTTCGGTCATTGCGTGATGTCGCCAACAAAGGGCATGGCGGCGCTTGACGACCAGTTTGCGGCAAAGTGCTGATGGTGACCATCAACGGCGATCGCCTCCCGCCTCGCCGGACGACCTTGTCAAAGCTCTTGGCATTGCGCACGGCATCCAAAGTGACTTGCTCGTCAAGTCTGTCCGCCACCGGCTGATTTCTTCCTCGTGTTCGGACAACTTTCGATCGCAATGTGTGTTCAAATCTTCCCGGCGCTTGTTCTGCGATGGCGCTACCGGTGAGCTTTGATCGGTGGCACCTGTGATGGGGCTCGTGCCCACCGAGCTTGAGTTTTTAACAAAGCTTACCTTCCACGGCATGCCTCGACGTGCTTGGAACAATGAGTCCATGAACGAGCTTATCAACGACCTTGGAGGTGAGCTCGTATATGTTTGTTCCTCCGCATAGCTTGGGCTCGACGGTTATGGCATGGATGAAGAAGTTGTCCACCATACCGAAGGTGATTGGTGTTGAGATACCGTGCAGGAACCGGGTTGTACTATTCATCGCCACCAAGGCCGCCGCAGACCACATTAGGGATGTACCAGACGAGTGTTCGTGCATGTCAAGAAGTGGTCAATCCATCAATCAAGTCCTGCCGCCGCCGCTGGTGCTGTGGTCCGCTGACGACGCCCATTACAGAGTCAACATCGGACTTTCCCGTGTTGCTCGGAACGATGGATGGCACAGGCCTACTCCATCGCAAGCAGCGGAGGCCACCGCTTTTTGGGAGAAGAGGCAGGGCTGGCTGCCCGATGTGCTCTAATTTGAGGTAACAACTCAATCTTGTCGGATACTAGTTAAATCCGAGCTATGGGTGTGAAGCACCGATATGCCAAGACATTTGATTGTGACCTGTTCTAATTTTGTACCTGAACTTTTTTAGAAAGGGTTGTACGTCAACTTAATGTGCTAGCGTAACTTATTGTGTTGTGTGTCTGTTTTCTTTGCACAACATTCAAGATATTTCCCCGTCATTGATAAAGACGATGAACCGTTATGTATGACTTCGTTGGTTTCAACATAGCCCTTCTCGTAGCGATCCACTGCTTCCATCCTGCTTGTGCCGCCTGCTTGAAATTTTTGTATGCAAATTCAGTGTGCTATGATGTTCTATATGATTGTGTCAACTATATAAGTTTTTACTGAGCATCAACAATGCAAATGGCTGAAAGATGTATTTACGAGCATCGACTGATGGGTCTCTCTCTCTCTATCTCTCTCTCTCTCTCCCACACACACACACACGCGCGCACACGCACAAGTGGGACCCGTTGAATTATTTATTTGCTCGTGACAGCTTTTAATTAGGTTCCACTGTAATCTAACTTTTTTCTTAAGTTATTAATTGAGCTCAAGACTTCAAAAAGTTGTACGAAGCCTTGTTTGGGCCTTTCCGCCTTGCTGAATGTGGGCTGAGTAACCATGTTAGGTTGTACTGTATTACACAGCCTTTTTTCAACATCAAGAATGCAATCGGGCCGATAGCTTGTACACAATATCCGGTCAACTTGTTATTCTCCGCTCACTGGCTGCAAACTTTCCTAGGAGGTATCATTTGGCTTAACAAGGAAATGGACTTAAAGAAATAATAAATGGGATGTAATTATAATAACTAGAGAGTTACTATGCACCAAACACGTAATTAGTTTGAAAAATTTATTATTTTTGGAATTTGAAAATTTTAATTTCATTACTTGTTGCGCGCACAATATTTCATTGGATTTTAACGTAATACAACTTTATTTTGAAATTATATTTAACCTGACTAGAAATTTTGGATAAAAATATTTCGGATCCCATCAAAATGTGGGAATTTTTTTTGAATTCTTTTTTGAGCGGTTGTTTGAAATTATTAATTGTTGTCCTAGCTAGAAGTTGGGTTGTACTTTTAACAAACTGTAAATGGGCTGTAGTAAATTCCATTTGAATTAAAAAATGGGTTGTACATTCTTACAAATCGCAAATGGGCTATATGTTCTCTCGCCAAACCGAGTCAGGCCTACTAAGTTCACGCACTCAAGGGCTTTGTCAACTTAGTCAATATAAACGATTCTAGCTGCAAAGGATCGTGACGATGTCAATCCAACGACCGTAGTGCTTCTTCAACCTCTGGTCTTCTTGCTCCACCGCCAAAGCAGCGCCGGTCGTGTCGCGGCTCCTACCTCCCGTGGCGGGGCCAGTGATGCCGCGAAGCCTCACCGCCTGCATTACTCTCACCGCTGGCCAGGCCATCCTCTACTCACCCACACCCCCGTTATTCTCGCGACGATGGCAGCCTCACTCCGCAGCCAACCAAGGAACCTCAGATTCTCTCTTCGCTGGCTTCCACCGCTGCGCCTTCCCCGGCTCGTCGCCCCTTCCTAGGCCTCTCCGTTGTCCGCACCACCGCCTGGTGCTCTCGGTGCGGTGTGGTCAACGAATCGACTTCCATCGAAGAGTATCAGATGTCGAGAGGCCGACACCGGGTCCAGCGCACGCAAGGAAGTGCCTCCTTATTACGCCAAGAAAATAATTATTCCTCCACCGACAGCAGGGACACACCGGACGGGCCACCTTATTTTGCGAAAAAATGTTTCCGACCGCTGGGACCCACCAGACGGGCCAGCGATTTCAAAAAAAATGTTCCCCACACTGTAGCTCGACCCACCGGAAGTGCCTCCTTATTACGCACAAAAAATTAATACTCCCCTGCTAGCTGGGACCCACCATGGTGGGAGGCTGACTTAGGGCCTACTAAGTTGATCGACGGGGCCTTTGTCAACTTTAGTCAATATGAACGATTCTAGCTCCAAAGGACCGACGATGTCCATCCAACGGCCAGTAGTGCTTCTTCAACCTCTGGTCTTCTTGCTCCACCGCCAAAGCAGCGCCGGTCGTGCCGCATGCTCCTCGCCTCCCGTGGGTCGGTGCTTTGCCGCTGAGGCCTCACCGCCTCTACTATTCCCACCATCGACAGTTCTCGCAGCGACGGCAGCCTCACACCGCAGCCGAACCAAGTGAACCTCATACTCCTCTCCGCTGGCTTCCACTGCCGCGCTTTCCCGCCCCCGTCGTCCCTTCCTAGGCCTCGCCATCGCCCACCACCCTGGTGCTCTCGGCGCTGCATGGTCAATATGGTCAAGGAACGATTTCCATCGGACGTGGATCAGACGTGGAGAGGTCGATACCGGGTCCACGGCCGCAGATGGAAGTGCCTCCTTATTATGCGGAAAATAATGATTCCTCCACCTGACAGCTGGGACCCACCGGACGGGCCACTGTATTTCACGAAAAGAAAGTTTCCTCTGACTGCTGGGACCCACTAGCTACATCTTCGGACGCAAGGAAGTGCGTCCGGGAAAAAAAATAATTACCGACCGCCGGGACCCACCAGCTACATCTTCGCAGGCAAGGAAGTGCTCGATACCAGACCCACCGGTCGGGCGCACGTAGCGTTGTCATTCTGGTCGTGAACGTACGCATATATACCGGTGGATGTAGAGACGGCACGTGTCGTAGTAGAGGCGTACGCAGTCGTAGTAGAGGCGCCGCACGTAGCATGTACACGCACGCATAGCGCCGGGTGTAAGAAAGAAAATACAGCCACGTATGTGTACATACGGGCGGGTATCGAACGCCATCGGGCGATACGCACGCCAGGCCTCGTACATGGCTGGGTCGAACAGAGAAACAACGCCGCTGCCGTGTTCATGGGGAGGCAACGGAATGCGCCGTGTTCATGGGGAGGCAACGAAATGCGCCGATTCATCGGGAGGCAACAGAACGCTGGGAGCCAACCGGCTGGGTCGGAACGGAATGCGTGGTCGTGTTCATCGGGAGGGCTTGGATGGAACAGCGATGGAACGGCTCGCGCATCGCACAACAGAGGAAACGGACCTCCTACGCTCAGAACGGGTCCTATTGATCGGGAGGGTCCGCGACTCAAAACGGAGTAAACGGACCTCCCACGGTCGTAAACGGGGTCCCGTTGATCGGGAGGGTGTGGCGATCGCAAAACGGACGAAATGCACCTCCCACGGTCGAAACGGGGTCCCGTTGATCGAGGGTGTGGCGCATCAAAAACGGATTTAAACGGACCTCCTACGGTCGAAACGGGAGTCCTGTTCATTGGGAGGGTGGCGATCGCAAAACGGACTCCACGGATACCGTTTCATCTCCACCGCCGACCTCCTCCAGCCTCCACGGGCTACCGCCGACCTCCTCCACCTCCATGGGCTCCTCGCTCATCCAGCCTCCACCGCGCTACTCCACCGGCCATCGCTCAACCACCCTCCACGGGCACCCTCCACCGCTCACTGCTCATCCAGCCTCCACACCACGGGTCCTGCTCAACCACCCTCCACGAGCACCCTCCACCGCTTCATCGCTCATCTAGCCTCCACCACACCATGGGGTCCTGTTCATCCAGAGGCAACGCCAACGCCACTAATCATCCAACCCCCCGCAACGCCACTGCTCATCCAATAGATCGCTTCGTTAGCAGCAGAGCGGCGAATCGCCGATCGGGTTCGCTAACAGCCATTGATCGATCGCCGGGTTTAGTAACGCGAGCTGCAGCAGCAATCGCCGGGTTGTTAGAGCCCAACGCCGCCGGGTTCGCTTAGAGCTAACGCCGCACACACGCCGCAGCAGACGTACGAGAGAACGCGCATCGCCGCCCCGACCTCCCACCGTAACCGGAACTCCTGAAATTTTCCTCCCTCGCTTCTACCATGGTTTTTTCCGCCATGGACAGCCCAAAGAATGTCATGCAGCTGCGCTCCGCTTGCCCAGACGAAAAGCCCATTTTCGTCATGATTTTTGTCATAGAAGCAGGAGCCCACCACATCTATGATGATACCGGTTTTGTCACAATTATCGTCATAGAAGTGTCATATGTATGACAGAAAAAAATTTCGTTCGGCCCAAAATGTCACGGATGTGTCTTTTTTTTGTAGTGTTACTTGCCCGAGATTCGATCGTCGGTATCCCCGTACCTCATTCAATCTCATTACCAGCAAGTCCTTTCCTCATTTCGTAAGACATGATCCCGTGGCTAACTCCTTCGTCACATTGAGCTCATTATGATGATGCATTACCGAGTGGGCCCAGAGATACCTCTCCGTCCTACGAAGTGACAAATCCAGTCTTGATTCGTGCCAGCATAACAGACACTTTCGGAGATACCTGTAGTACACCTTTATAGTCACTCGGTTACGTTGTGACGTTTGATTCACCCAAATCATTCCTATGGTATCCGGGAGTTGCACAATCTCATGGTCTAAGGAAATGATACTTAGCATTAGAAAAGCTCTAGCAAACGAACTACACGATCTTGTGCTATGCTTAGGATTGGGTCTTGTCCATCACATCATTCTCCTAATGATGTGATCCCATCATCAACGACATCGAATGTCCATGGCTAGGAAACCACAACCATCTATTGATCAACGATCTAGTCAACTAGAGGCTCACTAGGGGCATGTTGTAGTTTATGTATTCACACATGTATTATGATTTCCGGTTAATACAATTATAGCATGAACAATAGACAATTACCATGAACAAGGAAATATAATAATAACCATTTTATTATTGCCTCTAGGGCATATTTCCAACAGTCTCCCACTTGCACTAGAGTCAATAATCTAGTTACATTGTGATGAATCGAACACCCATAGAGTTCTGGTGCTGATCATGTTTTGCTCTTGGAAGAGGTTTAATCAATGGATCTGCGACATTCGGATCCGTATGTACTTTACAAATATCTATGTCTCCATCTTGAATATATTCACGGATGGAGTTGAAGCGACGCTTGATGTGTCTGGTCTTCTTGTGAAGCCTGGGCTCCTTGGCAAGGGCAATAGCTCCAGTGTTGTTGCTGAAGAGAGTCATCGGGCCCGACGCATTGGGAATCACTCCTAGGTTGGTGATGAACATCTTCATCCAGACTGCTTCCCGTGCTGCTTCCGAAGCAGCTATGTACTCCGCTTCACATGTAGATCCCGCCATGACGCTTTGCTTGCAACTGCACCAGCTGACTGCCCCACCATTCAAAATATACACGTATCCAGTTTGTGACTTGGAGTCATTCGGATCTGTGTGAAAGCTAGCATCGATGTAACCATTTACGATGAGCTCTTCAGCACCTCCATAAATGAGAAACATATCCTTAGTCCTTTTCAGGTACTTCAAGATATTCTTGACCGCTGTCTAGTGTTCCATTCCGGGATCACTTTGGTACCTCCCTACGGAACTTATGGCAAGGTTCACATCAGGTCTGGTACACAACATGGCATACATAATAGAGCCTATGGCTGAGGCATAGGGGATGACACTGTCGGTGTACAAAAGTAGGGGCTCTCCTTTTTACCCCTTTACTTGTGCACGGGAAGTTGGAGTCGCGCCCACGACCACACCAAGTAGGGCATAGGAGGGAAGCCGGAGCACAACACAGCCAAAGCAACGCCAAGACCAAGAGACACAAAGAGCAAGGAGGCGAGGTGGACTCCCCCGGCAAGCCCCTTGCCGGGGCGGCCTCCGCGGCCCCGGCAGGAGCCTTGCCGGGGTAACTTGCCCGATGCCAGCAGAGTGTGCCACCCTTGAGCCCACGGGTTCCAACACCACCAACAAACCACATTGGAACCAAGGCTCGGGAGGCACCTCTGTGGTGGCATGCAGATCTTCGTCGAGATCATAAACACACAAGATCAGATGAGGAACAGAAGACGACGACCCTCGGCGGGATCCTAGCCGAGGAAATCCACGAGAGCCCCAGCTAGCGCCTTGCCGGGGACGACCGCGACGCTGCGGCAAGACCCTTGCCGGGCCCCCGGCAAGGCCCTTGCCGAGGGCATCAGCGGGACCACAGCCAGGCCCATGCCTGCCAAGACACCACCGCCGCCCCATGCAGCTGCCAGCTCAACCAGCTGAGCAGGCACCTGCGTGGCGACGAGCGACCTCCACGACCGACCCAGCAAGCACCTGTGTGGTGGCATGCAGATCTTCGCGAAGGCACCACCATCGCGCCAGCCCAACAGCCAGCCAACGTGGCGCCTCTTCTTCACTGGACGCTGTCGGGCCAGCGAGGCAAGGATACCGGACGTGCTTCCTTGCCGTCCCCGATAAAGCGAGAGGGGAACGTCGGCAGCGCATTAAATGCATTTGTCTGACGGTTCCAGAGGATAGACTCATCCACTGTACACCTTTCCACCTCCTGTGTGCCACTTTGGCAACCCCTTTTGTCTATAAAGGGAGGCCCGAGGCGACCAGGAGAAGGATTCGGATCTTTTGAGCAATTTACACCCCGTAGCTAGCTCAAGAACACAAAGACACTCAAATACTTCCACCAAAGCAGGACTTGGGTATTACGCATCTCCGCGGCCCGAACCTGGGTAACCGATCTGTGTGCTTCCTGTCAGACCCGCTCTGTGCACAACCTCGCACCCGCCAACCGTAGAAGAGATCCCAGTGATTCCATAGGTGTCGATTTCCCCCGACATCTTTGGCGCGCCAGGTAGGGGGCGCAGTTGTGGAAATCTGGTCTGGTCGGAGCAGCGGCTCCATCGTGGTCGTAGTTCCAAGGAAGAAGATGGCCAAGCTTGACGACACCATCTGCAGATACGGTGGACACTCGCGGAACGACAGAAAAGCTAAGTCGTACGAAACTTTAAGCAATTTCTTTCTATATATAAGGTTATTGTCCTCAGAGACCCTGCCCTATGTATGGAAAACCCGCACGCAAAGGGGCCCTTCCGCTATTAGCAACGCCCTTGCTCTGTTTCGAGTCCGCTCAACAGCTCAAGCGGCCGCGTCGAGAACGGTAGGGTAGCCTTCCGCAATTGGCAACGCTCTCGATTCTGACTCGAGTCAAGCTCGACAGTTCGAGCAGCCGCGCTGAGAGCGGTAAGGTGGTTCGCCTGGCAGCAAGCACACCCAGCAGGCCATTGGGGATCCGTCCTCAAGGTGCCGCGGCCTGGGTTTACGCGCCGGCAAGCCTACCCGATTAACGTAGGGTGAACATACAAAAGAAGATCAAATAGGAAGATAACATGCATCATCTCGAAAGTACTTCAAAGTTATATTACATCAGTTGTTACTGCGGTTCTAACTAAAGATAAAAATTGTCTTGGCCATGAACCCGCAGTGGCGGTGGAAAATGGGGTGCCTAGTCCCGGCGCAGGCCCTCTACCCTCTGGATTCCGTCGATACGACTGATGATGGGCTTGATACGCTCCTTGAGCACCGCGAGGTCCGCATCCTCCGGCAAGCTCTCCGCCAAGGCGTCAAGTCGAGGTTGGGATTCCAGCAGCCACCTTGGTGAGGACCTTGGTCATGGCACCCGAAAGCCTCCGGCCTCATCGGCCGAGAGGCCGCCTGATTGAGTGGAGCTGCCCAGGCCCCTGCTGACACCCTCAAGAACAGGGTTAGCTTGGCGTTGGGACTCACGTTGCACTCTAGGGTGTACCTCACATTCTGCATCCCCATGGTAGCGAGCTGCATGGTAATCCTGCCAGCGATGTCTTCGAGGCGGCTGATCCAGCGGTTCTCGCCCTCCACAAAATCTTTGTGGTTGGCGGCTTCGTTCTTCCGCAGCTGCTTCTCGACCTCCAGATCCTTGGCCAGGGTCTCCTCCCGGTCCTTGGCCTCCGAGAGCGTCTCCTCAAGACCATCTAGCTTCAGCTTCAGGTCTTTGATGGAGTCATTGGCCTCGGAGAGCTGCTCAGCCTTGCCGAGGGCTACACCCTGCGCCTCCACCAGGGCACCGTTGAGCGTGTCCTTCTCCTTGGCCAGCTTCAGGGCCTGATCCTTCAGCTCGTCCCACTCCACCTCCAGCTCTTTCACCTTGCCGGCATGAACAAGATCCTGGGCATTGAGTGCCTCCTTGTGCCTCTGCTCTGTAAGTGCATCTAGTGCCCCTTAGTGATTTTCGTGTATTGAAGACTTATAGGTTAAGGGAATAATATGTTTTTGAGTGTACACTGGTCTATAAGTCTATGAGGAGTTTGATATTTACAGAGAAAGTCGACCCCTAAAAATGAAGCTCTTCGACTGAAGACTTTGGTATTCTGAAGACTTTTTGAAGACTTTGAAAGTGAAGAAATTGGTGTAACCTTGAAGACTTGGTATTCACTTGAGGAACATGAAGCGTGAAGACTTTTGTTTTCGTAGTTTCGTTTTTCTCTTTCTTGAGTCATAGGAAACACCGTGATCGTTAAAAAGGGTCGAGGAAATACTAAGGAAAAATTTCCATCCGATGCTCAACTCAAAATCCTACACCTACCAATCCTTCGAAAGTGAAGCCTTTGAAATCTCATACAGTTCACCAATTTCTTCAAAGGATGAGAGACGAAGTTCTTCCGGTCACGAGGAATTTGTTCGACCGAGGAGTTAGGAATTCGCCAGCGGATTGCCTACACAAGGAGGAACATGATAGCCCCGAGGAATTTGAGAATCAAATTTCCGACCGTTCTCGTGTCTTGCGCCAGCTGTCCCAAAATATCTTATCCACCTAACGGTCATATCATTGAAGGGCATTTATGTCTTATCATGTCGGGCTGCTCCCTAGGCTATAAATAGCCGCCCCCTTCAACCACTAGCTGGTTGGCTGCTCCGAGAGAACTTGACACTTGTCATTTGAGAGCAACCCATCCTCCGAGGACTTTGAGCGAAAATCATCGAGTGAGGAAAAACCCAAACACAAACACCTGCAAACCCAAAGTGATTGAGCATCACTGAAGAGATTGATCCTGTGTGGATCCGACGCTTGTTACCTTTGAAGACTGTGCTTCTTCCAGATGGTTAGGCGTCATGGTCTAGAGCATCCAAGAGGATTTGTGGATCGCCGAGTGACCGAGTCTGTGAAGGTTTGGAAGTCGCCTGACGACTTACCACGAGTGATTGGATGAGGTATGTGTGACCTTAGTTCAAGGAGAATACGGTGAGGACTTGGTGTCCTGAGCTGCGTGCTCAGCGACTTGGTGTCTGGGACTGTGTGTCCTCGAGTTTAAATACTCAGCCGCTCCAACCAGACGTACAACTGAGACAGCAGTTGGAACTGGTCTACCAAATCATTGTCTTCACCAACCTTATTGGTTCTATTTCCTGAACTCTTTCATTTCCTCATTACTGTGTTGAATGTTTGTTCATAGCCGTGTTTCAAGACTTTGACTGAAGACTTTCTCAATTTACTCAGTTCAATTTCTTCAGTCTGTTTGTCTTCATCTTGTGTTATCCTGTGTTTACGCTTTTTGTACTCTGTGCGTGTCTTCATTTCATCATGATGACCATGCTTGTATTCTGTTATGCTTACTCTTGAGTACTTATTCTGCTGCAAGTAGTTCTTCGCTAAGGAATTTCCTCACCGCAAATTCCTCGCTGAAGAATTCATAAAATCGCTTATTCACCCCCTCTAGTCGATATAACGACTTTCAATTGGTATCGAGCAAGGTACTCCTTGTTCTCTGTGATTTTGGTTTAACCACCGGAGTTTTAGTTATGTCGACCGCAGTATGATCAAGGTCTCGCTGGGTGTCCTACCTTTGATGGAACGGACTACCCTCTATCGAAGAACAAGATGCGAATGCATCTTGAGGCAATTGACAACGATCTCTCGTATGTTGTGGAAAATGGTGTTCCTCTATCTCACCCTCACCGAACGCTACCAACGTGAAGAGATTCAAGCAACTCGACTCTCAAGCTTAAGAATATCATATGTGGCCGCTCGAGCAAAGGACGAGATGGAAGAGTGAGTGCTTTGGAAACTGCTAAGCTTATCTGGGATAGGCTGTCCAAAGTAAATGAAGGAGTCTCAACTCAGCGTGACTCTCGAGTTGATGTTCCTCGCAATCTCTTCAACCGCTTCAAATTACTCGACAATGAAAATGTTCAACAAACCTTCGGTCGCCTCGCTGACATCTCAAATGAGCTTCAAGCGCTTGGTGCCACTGACATCACCGACCATGAGGTGGTGAAGAAATTGTTGAGATCGCTTGATTCCTCATTTGATACTCTAGCACTGATGATACAAGAACGTGCTGACTACAAGTCACTTGATCCCGCTGATATCCTCGAGAGGCTAAATACTCATGAGTTCCGTGTTGTCAAAAGAGAGATCTCTATGCTTCGAGCTATGGCAAATCACGCGCCTCAAGGCCAAGGCAGTGTTCAATCTGATTGTGAAGACTCGTAGTAGCCTTGGTGATCCTCAAGAATTGAGCCAGAGCTAGCACCGCCGTGAAGAAGTTCCAAGTTCTCAAGACGTGCTCGCTGGAAAATCCTCAAGGAGCAAGGATTCCTCATCCAAAGGACTATAAGAGAAGGCTATGCCACAAATGCAAGAAACCCGTCACTATATTCAAGATTGTCCTCGGGAAAAGGAATTAAAGAAGAAGAAATACAAGGATTACAGTTCGATGACGCTAAGAAGAAGAAGAAATCGTCAAAATCTTCATCATCAAAATACTCAAAGTCTTCATCTCACAAGAAGAGCAGCTCCAAGAAGGCTCGGGCATTCATTGGCAAGGAAATGGACTCAAGCTGAATCGAGGAACATGAGGAAGAGGAGGCATCGAGGAGTCCGAGTCCGTGTGGCGAGTCCGGCTCTCGCCATCTTGCATTCGCCGCCAAGTCCATCTTCAACTCAAGAAACTGACCTCACCAACAAGGCTGATGAAGATAGTGATGAATACGCTCCCACCTATTGCTTCATGGCAAAGGGTGCCAAGGTACTCAAATATACCAACTCAATCTAGTGAAAATGAATCGATGAAGATCTCAAGCCCAGCTACTCTAAACTTGCTAAGATTGCTGTAAAACAACAAAGGGCTTTTGAAAAGGTTCAAAACATGCTAGACAAAAGTGATGATATGTTGGGTGAAGAAATGGATCGACTAAAGCCCCGATCGAAAATCTTCAGAGACTTCAGTCTAGGTTTGACAGCCTTCAAGGTCATCACAACACTCTCTTATCTGATCATGAGAAGCTTTCTTATGAATTTCTTCAAAGAAAGCAAGATCTTGAGAAGCTAAGAGTGAGTTATGGAGATCTTCAGAAGGAGCGCGATTCATTACTTGCTCAACAAATCAGCGCTTCTCAGGAAGAATTTGTTCCTCCATGCTTAAAGTGCATTGAACGTGAATCTGCTAATTCTTCACCTGAATGTTCAAATGCTTCAATTGTTACAAATTCTTCACCTGCCTCTGCTATCAGTAATTCCTCATCTGAGGACATTGCTAGTATCACTGACGATGCAGGGCTGAAGGAATTGTACATGACAGGCATGTACAAAAGCCTCAAAGGGCATCAGACTCTTTGTGATGTGCTTAAAAAGCAGATCCACAACAAGAACCCTAGGAAAGAGGGTATTATCTTTGAGAGGAAACTCAATGCTGATGGAACATATTGGAAGCCCGAGCAGTACCCCAAAACATCATGGGTTGCTGCAAAGGGAGCTCCAGTTGATCCATCTAACTTATCTGGCTTTACATGTGAATCTCCTCATTCTTTTGATGAGTCATTTGACTCCAACTATAAACTGTTCAAAAATCAGAATGGTGAAGTATTTGCTAGATATGTTGGCACTAACTGCAGGAATGGTTCTCCTATGAAGAAAATCTAGGTTCCCAAGTCTTCAGGTGAATGTCCTCATGACACCACCTGTGAAGAATAGGAACCCCAAATCAAACTCTTCATATGGACCAAATTCTTCATATGGATCCAGGTCCTCATACGGACCAAAGTCCTCACGTGGATCAAATTCCTCAAATGGATCAAAGTCCTCATATGATTATCATCGTATAACAACTCTGCTTCACAGTATGAGAGCTAAGGGCTATGAATATGTGCATTATTCTTCAAACCAATATGTTCATAAGTCCTCAAGAATTTCTCTCGCTTATTCATATGCTTACCCTAACCCCTCTTATGTAAACGAAATGGATTGGCTTCTATGCCACCATTCTCATATGGAGCTCAGAGAGTGATGAACTCTTTGCCACCCCTTCAGATATGGGTGGTGAAGAAAAGAACTAATCTCTTCTGGTAGGTCAGGTCTCCGCACGAGCTTTAACGTCTCAAGAATTTGCTGGGACCTGACAAAATTGCCTGAAAGGACGTAGGCGAATCATGAAGAAATGAACTTTCATTTCACACGTCCTCATACTGATATATCTATTTTACTGTTTGATGAATTTCATCTGATGAATTTGATATCATATTCTTCACTGATGAAGTATATGAGTTTGTAAGTTGCACTAATTCATCTGCAGGATGATCTTCCCAAAGCCACTGAATGGGTCCTCGATAGTGGATGTACAAATCACATGACTGGTGACAAGAATCTATTGATGGATGCTCCCTTATCACCGTCACATCTGAAGCATATCATCTTTGTTGACAAAGGAAAAAGTCAGGTATTGGGTCTAGGTAAGGTTGCGATCTCTAAGGACATACACATGGACAAAGTCATGCTTGTTGAGTCCTTAGGATACAACCTCATGTCAGTCTCAATGCTTTGTGATCTTGATATGGTTGTTGTCTTTGGCAAGTATCGATGTGTTGTGATTATGGAAGTGACCATTCCAAGTCTTCAAGGCTTTAGGAGAGGAGACTTGTATATCGTTGATTTCTCTACAGACCACAACCAGTGTGTGCCTACTTGCAAAAGCTTCGTAAGGTTGGCTATGGCATCGATTTACTTGGTCACGCAGGCATGAGGAATTTGCACACGCTATGAAGAACAAGCATGTCATTGGCATTAAGAATGTCAAATTCCTCAAGGATCACTTGTGTGGAGCCCGTGAAGCTGGAAAATGACCAAGGCCAAGCATCCAAATAAGACTATCATGACCACTACTCGTCCATTCGAATTGCTTCACATGGACCTCTTTGGTCCTAATCATTACTCAGCAGTCACTAATGATGCATCTCTATATGGCTTTGTTATTGTTGATGATTACTCTCGTTACACATGGGTACACATTGTTACTTACAAACATGAAGTGCAGGAAGTCTTCAAACGATTTTCCTCGAGGGCTTCAACCAACTTTGGTGTGAAGATCAAGCACATCAGGAGTGACAATGGAACCGAGTTCATGAATTTCGGTCTTGATGACTATCTTGATGAACTTGGTATTACTCATGAGTTATCTGCTCCTTATACTCCTCAGCAAAATGGCGTCGTGGAGCGCAAGAACAGAACTCTTGTCGAGATGGCTCGCACTATGCTTGATGAATACAAAACGCCTCATTGTTTTTCGATTGATGCAATTGACACCGCGTGCCACATCATCAACAAAGTATATCTTCACAAATTCTTCAAGAAGACTGCCTATGAACTCCTCACTGACAAGAAACCCAATGTGAGTTATTTCAAAGTCTTCGGTGCTAAATGTTGGATTAGAGATCCTCATCACAATGCTAAATTTGCACCGAAAGCACATGAAGGTTTTATGCTTGGTTACGGAAAGGACTCGCACACCTACAGAGTCTTCAACATCGCTCTTCACAAGGTTGTTGAAACTGTAGATGTGCAGTTCGATGAAACTAATGGCTCGCATAGAGAGCACCTACCTTCTGTGATAGATGAACCAGCACCTGAGGATGTCATTCCTACTGAAGAATCTGCTGAAGAATTCATTCCAGAACGCGAAGAACGTCGAGCTGATGCACATGAAGATAATGCTGAAGAAAACGGTGCTGAAGAAAATGCTGATCAAATTCCTCGATGACAACCAGCTCACCCTCGTGTTGCAAAAGAAGTGCAAGTTGACAAGATAATCGATGACATTGAAGCACCAGGTCCTTTCACACACTCAAAAGCTTCACATTTATCTAACTTTTGTGGGCACTATGCTTTTGTCTCTATCACAGAGCCCACTAAGGTAGATGAAGCATTTTTGGAGCCTGAGTGGATTCAGGCCATGCAAGAAGAATTACATCAGTTCGAGCTCAACAACGTCTGGGAACTGGTCAAACGTCTAGATCCTTGTAAGCATAATATCATTGGCACAAAGCGGATCTACCGCAACAAGCAAGATGAAAATGGCCTTGTGGTGAGGAATAAGGCACGACTTGTAGCTCAAGGCTACACACAGGTTGAAGGAATTGATTTCGATGAAACTTTTGCACCTGTTGCTAGACTTGAGGCTATTCACATATTACTTGCTTATGCTAACCATCATAATATCACTTTATATCAAATGGATGTGAAAAGTGCATTCCTCAATGGTAAGCTTGAGGAAGAAGTATATGTTGCTCAACTCCCAGGTTTTGGAGATCCAAAGAATCCCGACAAAGTCTTCAGACTCAACAAGGCCCTCTATGGCCTCAAGCAGGCCCCTCGGGCGTGGTATGATACTTTGAAGGAATTCTTCATGAAGAATGGCTTCACACCCGGTTCACTCAACCCTACTCTCTTTACTAAATCTTATGATGGTGAACTGTTTGTGTGCCAAATATACGTTGATGATATTATCTTTGGTTGTACTGACCAACACTATAGTGATGAATTTGCCTATATGATGAGTGAAGAATATCAAATGTCTATGATGGGAGAGTTGAAATTCTTCTTAGGTCTTCAAATTCGTCAACAACACAATGGCATATTCATATCTCAGGAGAAATACCTCAAGGATGTTCGGAGGAAATTCGGCATGCAAGATTGCAAAGGCGTCAAAATTCCTATGCCCACAAATAGCCATCTATGCACTGATGAAAATGGTATTGACTTCGATCACAAGGTATACCGCTCCATGATTGGTTCTTTATTGTACTTATGTGCATCTAGGCCAGATATAATGCTTAGTGTTTGCATGTGTGCCCGATTTCAAGCTACACCGAAGGAATCACACCATAAGGCTGTGAAGCATATTCTTCGATATCTAGCTCACACACCAACACTAGGATTATGGTACCCCAAGGGCTCTACTTTTGATCTCATTGGATATTCTGACTCTGACTATGCTGGTGATCGTGTGGACCGCAAGTCAACATCTGGTACTTGTCATTTCCTCAGACGATCTTTGTGAAGGAAATATGCCCTAGAGGCAATAATAAAAGTTATTATTTATTTCCTTATATCATGATAAATGTTTATTATTCATGCTAGAATTGTATTAACCGGAAACATAATACATGTGTGAATATATAGACAAACAGTATGTCACTAGTATGCCTCTACTTGACTAGCTTGTTAATCAAAGATGGTTATGTTTCCTAACCATGAACAAGGAGTTGTTATTTGATTAACAAGGTCACATCATTAGTTGAATGATCTGATTGACATGACCCATTCCGTTAGCTTAACACTTGATCGCTTAGTATGTTAATGCTTTCTTCATGACCCATACATGTTCCTATAACTATGAGATTATGCAACTCCTGCCACCGGAGGAACACTTTGGTACTACCAAACGTCACAACGTAATCGGGTGATTATAAAGGAGTACTACAGGTGTTTCCAAAGGTACTTGTTGGGTTGGCGATTTCGAGATTAGGTTTTGTCACTCCGATTGTCGGAGAGGTATCTCCAGCCTTCTCGGTAATACACATCACTTAAGCCTTGCAAGCATTACAACTAATGAGTTAGTTGTGAGATGATGTATTACGGAACGAGTAAAGAGATTTACCGTAACTAGATTGAACTAGGTATTGATACCGACGATCGAATCTCGGGTAAGTAACATACCGATGACAAAGGGAACAACGATGTCGTTATGCGGTTTGACCGATAAAGATCTTCAGAGAATATGTAGGAACCAATATGGGCATCCAGGTTCCGCTATTGGTTATTGACCGAGAATGGTTCTAGGTCATGTCTACATAGTTCTCGAACCCGTAGGGTCCGCACGCTTAACGCTTCGATGACAGCTCATAATGAGTTTATAAGTATTGATGCACCAAGGTTGTTCGAGTCCCGGATGTGATCACGGACATGACGAGGAGTCTCAAATGGTCGAGACATAAAGATTGATATATTGAAGCCTACATTTGGACATCGGAAGTGTTCCGGTGAAATCGGATTTTACGAGTACCGGAGGTTACCGAACCCCGGGAGGTCAATGGGCCTTAATGGGCCATAGGAGAAGAGGAAGGGCAGCCCAAGGTGGCTGCGCGCCTCCCCCTCTAGTCCGAATAGGACAAGGAAGGGGCGGCGCCTTCCCTTCTCCCTCCTCCAATCCTAGTCCAACTAGGAAAGGGGGAAGTCCTACTCCCTGGGAGTAGGACTCCTCCTGGTGCGCCTCCTATAGGGCCGCCACCTCCCCTTGTCTCCTTTATATACGGGGCAGGGGCACCCCAAGACACACAAGTTGATCTACGGATTTTTCCTTAGCCGCAAAGCGGTGCCCCTTCCACCATATTCCACTTCGTCATATCGTCAGCAGAGCTTAGGCGAAGCCCTCGCGCCGAGAAGTCATATCGTCAGCGAGCTTAGGCGAAGCTCGCGTCGGTGGAGCATCAACATCGCCACCACGCCGTCGTCTTGACGAAACTCATCCCCGACACTTTGCTGGATCGGAGTCCGGGGATCGTTATCGAGCTGAACGTGTGCTGAACACGGAGGTGCCGTACGCTCGGTGCTTGGATCGGTCGGATCGTGAAGACGCACGACTACATCAACCGCGTTGTTATAACGCTCCGCTTCGGTCTACAAGGGTACGTGGACGACACTCTCCCTCTCGCTATGCCATCACCATGATCTTGCGTGATCGTGAGGAAAATTTTTGAAATTACTACGCTCCCCAACAAAGGGCATCCGAGCCTGGTTTTATGCGTTGATGTCATATGCACGAGTAGAACACAAGTGAGTTGTGGGCGATACAAGTCATACTTCCTACCAGCATGTCATACTTTGGTTCAGCGGTATTGTGAGATGAAGCGCCCGGACCGACATTACGCCAGACGCTTACGCGAGACTGGTTTCACCGCCCGAGCACTCGTTGCTTAAAGGTGACCGGCGGTGTCTGCTCTCTCACTTTAGTTGAACTGAGTGTGGCTACGCCCGTCCTTGAGAAGGTTAAAACGGAGTCTATTTGACGAAGTATCGCTGTGGTTTTGATGCGAGGTAAGAACGGTTCTTGCTCAGCCCGTAGCAGCCACGTAAAACTTGCAACAACAAAGTAGAGGACGCCTAACTTGTTTTTGCAGGGCATGTTGTGATGTGATATGGTCAAAACGTGATGCTATATTTTATTGTATGAGATGATCATGTTTTGTAACCGAAGTTATCGGCAATCGGCAGGAGCCATATGGTTGTCGCTTATTGTATGAAATGCAACGCCATGTAATTGCTTTACTTTATCACTAAGCGGTAGCGATAGTCGAGAAGCAATAGTTGGCGAGACGACAACGATGCTACGATGGAGATCAAGGTGTCGCTACCGGTGACGATGGTGATCATGACGGTGCTTCGAGATGGAGATCACAAGCACAAGATGATGATGGCCATATCATATCACTTATATTGATTGCATGTGATGTTTATCCTTTATGCATCTTATCTTGCTTTGATTGACGGTAGCATTATAAGATGATCTCTCACTAAAATTATCAAGTAGTGTTCTCCTCGAGTATGCACCGCTGCCAAAGTTCGTCGTGCGAGACACCACGTGATGATCGGGTGTGATAAGCTCCACGTCCATCTACAACGGGTGCAAGCCAGTTTTGCACACGCAGAATACTCAGTTATACTTGACGAGCCTAGCATATACAGATATGGCCTCGAACACGGAGACCGAAAGGTCGAGCGTGAATCATATAGTAGATATGATCAACATAAGATGTTCACCATTGAAAACTACTCCATCTCACGTGATGATCGGTTATGGTTTAGTTGATTTGGATCACGTGATCACTTAGATGACTAGAGAGATGTCTGTCTAAGTGGGAGTTCTTAAGTAATATGATTAATTGAACTTTAATTTATCATGAACTTAGTCCTGGTAGTATTTTGCAAATTATGTTGTAGATCAATAGCTCGCGTTGTTGCTTCCCTATGTTTTTATATGTGTTCCTAGAGAAAATTGTATTGAAAATGTTAGTAGCAATGATGCGATTGGATCCGTGATCCGAGGTTTATCCTCATTGCTGCGCAGAAGAATTATGTCCTTAATGCACCGCTAGGTGACAGACCTATTGCAGGAGCAGATGCGACGTTATGAACGCTTATTAGCTCAATATGATGACTACTTGATAGTTTAGTGCACCATGCTTAAACGGCTTAGAATCGACTTCAAAGACGTTTTGAACGCCATGGACCATATGAGATGTTCCAGGAGTTGAAGTTAATATTTCAAGCAAATACCCGAGTTGAGAGATATGAAGTCTCCAACAAGTTCTATAGCTAAAAGATGGAGGAGAATCGCTCAACTAGTGAGCATGTGCTCGATTGTCCGGGTACTTTAATCGCTTGAATCAAGTGGGAGTTAATCTTCCAGATAAGATAGTGATTGACAGAATTTTCTAGTCACCATCACTAAGTTACTAGAACTTCGTGATGAACTATAGTATGCAAGGGATGACGAAAACAATTCCCAAGCTCTTCGCGATGCTAAAATCGGCGAAGGTAGAAATCAAGAAAACATCAAGTGTTGATGGTTGACAAGACCACTAGTCTCAAGGAAAAGGGCAAAGGGAAGAAGGGAACTTCAAGAAGAACGGCAAGCAAGTTGCTACTCGGTGAAGAAGCCCAAGTCTGACCTAAGCCCGAGACTAAGTGCTTTTGCTGCAATGGAACTGGTCATCGAAGCGGAACTACCCCAAGTATTTGGCGGATAAGAAGGATGGCAAAGTGAACAAAGGTATATTTGATATACAGATTATTGATGTGTATTTTACTAGTGTTCGTAGTAAACCCTCGGTATTTGATACTGGTTCAGTTGCTAAGAGTAGTAACTTGAAACGGAGTTGCAGAATGAATGTAAACTAGTTGAAGGGAAGTGACGATGAGTGTTGGAAGTAGTTCCAAGATTGATATGATCATCATCGCACACTCCCTATACTTTCGGGATTAGTGTGAAACCTAAATAAGTGTTATTTGGTGTTGAGCATAAATATGATTTGATCATGTTTATTGCAATACGGTTATTCATTTAAGTAAGAGAATAAATTATTGTTCTGTTTACATGAATAAAACCTTATATGGTTACACACCCAATGAAAATGGTTCGTTGGATCTCGATCGTAATGATACACATATTCATAATATTGATGCCAAAAGATGCAAAGTTAATAATGATAGTGCAACTTATTTGTGGCAATCGCCGCTTAGGTCATATTGGTGTAAAACGATGAAGAAACTCCATGTCGATGGACTTTCGAATCACTTGATTATGAATCATTTGATGCTTGTAACCGCGCCGCTTTGGGCAAGATGACTAAAACTCCGCTCTCCGAACAATGGAACAAGCTACTGACTTATTGGAAATAATACATACCGATGTATGCGATCCAATGAGTGTTGATGCTCGTGGCAAATATCGTTATTTTCTGACCTTCACAAGATGATTTGAGCAGATATGGGTATATCTACTTGATGAAACATAAGTCTGAAATAGTTGAAAAGTTCAAAGAATTTCAGAGTGAAGTGGAAAATCATCGTAACAAGAAAATAAAGTTTTTACGATCTGATCGTGGAGATGAATATTTGAGTTACGAGTTTGGTCTTCAATTAAAACAAAATGGAATAGTTTCATAGCTCACGCCACCGAACACCACAACCTTATGGTGTGTCCGAACGTCAGAACAGTACTTTATTTTGATATGGTGCGATCAATGATGTCTCTTACCGATTTACCACTATCGCTTTGGGGTTATGCATTAGAGACAACTGCATTCACGCTTAATAGGGCACCATCTAAATCCGATGAGGCGACACCGTATGAACTATGGTTTAACAAAGAAACCTAAGCTGTCGCTTTCTTAAAGTTTGAGTTGTGATGCTTATGTGAAAAAGTTTTCACCGATAAGCTCGAACCCAAATCGGAGAAGTGCGCTTCATAGAATACCCAAAGGTGACTATTGGGTACACCTTCTATCACAGATCCAAGGCAAGTTTTTCGTTGTTAAGATGGATCCTTTCTAGAGAAGAAGTTTCTCTCGAAAGAAGTGAGTGGGAGGAAAGTAGAACTTGATGAGGTAATTGTACCTTCTCCTTATTGGAAAGTAGTTCATCACGTAAATCAGTTCCAAAGGATTCCTACACCAATTAGTGAGGAAGTTAATGATGATGATCATGAAACTTCAGATCAAGTTGCTACCAAACCTCGTAGGTCTTCCAGAGTAAAATCCGCACCAGAGTGGTACGGTAATCATGTTCTGGAAGTCATGTTACTAGACCATGATGAACCTACGGACTATGAGGAAGCGATGATGAGCCCAGATTCCGAAATGGCTTGAGGCCATGAAATCTGAGATAGGATCCATGTATGAGAACAAAGTATGGACTTTGATTGACTTGCTCGATGATCAGCAAGCAATGTTAAATAAATGGATCTTCAAGAGGAAGACGGACACTGATAGTAGTGTTACTATCTACAAAGCTCGACTTGTTGCAAAAGGTTTTCGACAAGTTCAATGTGTTGAATACAATGAGATTTTCTCACTCAGAACGATGCTTAAATCTGTCCGAATCATGTTAGCAATTGCCACATTTTATGAAATCTGCAAATGGATGTCAAAACTGCATTCCTTAATGGATTTATTAAAGAAGAGTTGTATATGATGCAACCAGGAGGTTTTGTCAATCCTAAAGGAGCTAACAAAATGTGCAAGCTTCAAAGATCCATCTATGGACTGGTTCAAGCATCTCGAGTTGAATAAACGCTTTGATAGTGTGATCAAAGATATGGTTTTATACAGACTTTTGGAGAAGCCTGATTTACAAGAAAGTGAGTGGGAGCACTACAACATTTCCGATAAGTATATGTGAATGACATATTGTTGATCGGAAATAATGTAGAATTATTCTGCAAAGCATAAAGGAGTATTTGAAAGGAGTTTTTCAAAGAAGGACCTCGTGAAGCTGCTTATATATTGAGCATCAAGATCTATAGAGATAGATCAAGACGCTTGATAAGTTTTTCAATGAATACATACCTTGACAAGATTTTGAAGTAGTTCAAAATGGAACAGTCAAAGAAAGAGTTCTTGCCTGTGTTACAAGGTGTGAGATTGAGTAAGACTCAAAACCCGACCACGGCAGAAGATAGAAAGAGAATGAAAGTCATTCCCTATGCATCAGCCATAGGTTCTATAAAGTATGTCATGTTGTACTGATCTATTGCATACCCTACCACTCAGATTGGCAAGGAGTGCAATAGAGATCTAGGAGTAGATCAATGGACAGCGGTCAAAATTATCCTTAGTAGAATAAGGATATATTTCTCGATTATGGAAGTGAAAAAGGTTCGTCGTAAAAGGTTACGCCGATGCAAGTTTTAACACTAATCTAGATGACTCGAGTCTCAATCTGGATACATATTGAAAGTGGGAGCAATTAGCTAGAGTAGCTCCGCAAGAGCATTGTAGACATAGAAATTTGCAAAATACTTACGGCTCGAATGTGACAGATCTGCTGACTAAAATTATCTCACAAGCAAAACATGATCACACCTTAGTACTCTTTGGGTGTTAATCACATAGCGATGTGAACTAGATTATCGACTCTAGTAAACCCTTTGGGTGTTGGTCACATGACGATGTGAACTATGGGTGTTAATCACATACGATGTGAATATTTGTGTTGAATCACATGATGATGTGAACTAGATTATTGACTCTAGTGCAAGTGGGAGATCAAGGAAATATGCCCTAGAGGCAATAATAAAAGTTATTATTTATTTCCTTATATCATGATAAATGTTTATTATTCATGCTAGAATTGTATTAACCGAAACATAATACATGTGTGAATATATAGACAAACAGATGTCACTAGTATGCCTCTATTTGACTAGCTTGTTAATCAAAGATGGTTATGTTTCCTAACCATGAACAAGGAGTTGTTATTTGATTAACAAGGTCACATCATTAGTTGAATGATCTGATTGACATGACCCATTCCGTTAGCTTAACACTTGATCGCTTAGTATGTTAATGCTTTCTTCATGACCCATACATGTTCCTATAACTATGAGATTATGCAACTCCTGCTTACGGAGGAACACTTTGGTACTACCAAACGCCACAACGAATCGGGTGATTATAAAGGAGTACTACAGGTGTTTCCAAAGGTACTTGTTGGGTTGGCGATTTCGAGATTAGGTTTTGTCATCCGATTGTCTGGAGAGGTATCTCCAGCCTTCTCGGTAATACACATCACTTAAGCCTTGCAAGCATTACAACTAATGAGTTAGTTGTGAGATGATGTATTACGGAACGAGTAAAGAGATTTACCGTAACGAGATTGAACTAGGTATTGATACCGACGATCGAATCTCGGGTAAGTAACATACCGATGACAAAGGGAACAACGATGTCGTTATGCGGTTTGACCGATAAAGATCTTCATAGAATATGTAGGAACCAATATGGGCATCCAGGTTCCGCTATTGGTTATTGACCGAGAATGGTTCTAGGTCATGTCTACATAGTTCTCGAACCCGTAGGGTCCGCACGCTTAACGCTTCGATGACAGCTCATAATGAGTTTATAAGTATTGATGCACCAAGGTTGTTCGAGTCCCGGATGTGATCACGGACATGACGAGGAGTCTCAAATGGTCGAGACATAAAGATTGATATATTGGAAGCCTACATTTGACATCGGAAGTGTTCCGGTGAAATCGGATTTTATCGAGTACCGGAGGTTACGGAACCCCCGGGAGGTCAATGGGCCTCAATGGGCCATAGGAGAAGAGGAAGGGCAGCCCAAGGTGGGCTGCGCCCCCCCCCTCTAGTCCGAATAGGACAGGAAGGGGCGGCGCCTTCCCCTTCTCCTCCTCCAATCCTAGTCCAACTAGGAAGGGGGAAGTCCTACTCCCTGGGAGTAGGACTCCTCCTTGCGCGCCTCCTATAGGGCCGCCACCTCCCCTTGTCTCCTTTATATACGGGGCAGGGGCACCCCAACACACAAGTTGATCTACGGATTTTCCTTAGCCGTGTGCGGTGCCCCTTCCACCATATTCCACTTCGTCATATCGTCGCAGGAGCTTAGGCGAAGCCTCGCGCGGAGAAGTCATATCGTCGCGAGCTTAGGCGAAGCTCGCTGCGTCGGTGGAGCATCAACATCGCCACCACGCCGTCGGTTGACGAAACTCATCCCCGACACTTTGCTGGATCGAGTCCGGGATCGCCATCGAGCTGAACGTGTGCTGAACACGGAGGTGCCGTGACGCTCGGTACTTGGATCGGTCGGATCGTGAAGACGCACGACTACATCAACCGCGTTGTTATAACGCCCGCTTTCGGTCTACAAGGGTACGTGGACGGACACTCTCCCTCGTCGCTATGCCATCACGATGATCTTGCGTGATCGTAGGAAATTTTTTGAAATTACTACGTTCCCCAACACTTTGGTCTGTTGGTCCTCGAAGAAACAGAACTGCGTATCACTATCTACTGCGGAAGCTGAGTACATTTCTGCTGGTTCTTGCTGTGCTCAATTACTGTGGATGAAGCAAACTCTCAAGGACTACGGCATCAACGTGAAGAATGTGCCTCTCTACTGTGACAATGAGAGTGCCATCAAGATTGCTCGCAACCCAGTTCATCACTCGAAGACAAAGCACATCAGATTCATCATCATTTTCTTCACGATCATGTGTTGAAGGGCGACATCTTCATTGATCATGTGAAGACTGAAGAACAGCTAGCCGATATCTTCACAAAGCCATTGGATGAGAAGAGATTTAGCAAGTTGCGGTGTGAGCTAAATATCCTAGAATCTTCGAATGTTCTTTGAAAAGGACACACATCCTGACACTTATGCAAAATTGATGACTTAGATGTGCAACACATGAAGAAACGTTTTTCTTCAATTAATGAAGAATAACACTCTAAGTGTGAAAAATGAATGAAGAATTTGATTCTCAGAACCCTACGACAATTGTACGCGGTGTCTGAAATCATCATTCTTATACGATGGGACATGCCACCACCAAAGTTGAAAATCTTCAATTTGAGTTTTGTTGGCGTTCTGGGAACGGGGGTCCCCAGACTTGCCTGCCTGCGGCCTGCGGCGTGGCCCAAAGGAGGCCCAGGACAGCCCATCTTCATCAACACAAGCTCAAGACCCTCGCGAGGGGCCAGATTGCTGGGCGAACGACAAGGAGCTTCCTCAGGCACGGCCTCGTCAGGTTGGCTCATGAGGAGGCGGAGAGTTCAAGGCAGGGTACCATGTGAGGTGCCCATGACGCAAGCCATGACGACCAAGGGCGCCAGCGGTGCCAGCCAGCAGGCCCCTCCTTTCCTCTTTGGTGCAAAGGAGCAAGCGCAGCGAGCATCAAGCAAAGGCACCTGCTTCGTGCAACAAGACCAAGACCAGCCCCAACGGCTGGAAGGAGTCATCGTGGAGCCCAAGCAGGCATCATCACCAGAGCCTTTGGCAAAGCGAGGACCAACTTTAGTCAGATAAGTGTACCCGCTGTTCCCTTCAAATGGCTAATTGTTGGCGCCTTCCCGCTAATATTTGGGAAGAGGCCCAGGCCTTCGCCTATATAAGTAGAGCTAGCTACCAGAGTAGAAGGTGGGCATTTGGAATCCAGAGAGAGAGATAGAGACCCGATCCTCAAGCTAGAGCGACGGGACACCACCTAGCAGTTCATCACACCCACCAAGAACAGACCCTCATGAGGCTGTTCTTCCCTCTTCATACTCATCAGCCCAAGAGGCAATCCACCACACCACAAACTAGAGTAGGGTATTACACCACAACGGTGGCCCGAACTAGTATAAATCTTGTGTCTCAGTTGTTCTGCTTAGTAGTTTAGGTCCCTGCGATTCGGGCGAGGTACGAGACGGTGGAGGGTTGATCTCCGCCAGCACCCCTGTAGTTCGAACCTTAAGGGTCTGCGCTGAACCCGAAATCCGACATTTGGCGCGCCAGTACGGGTGCGCCGGAATCGCTTTCGTCGCTCGTTTTTCCTCGACCACCGCAACCATGTTCGACGCTGTCGGCTCGCTGAAGCGCCGAGCCGCCGCCTCCCATGTCGCCCCAGACGGCTCCTGCCGGCGGGCGCCTCGCTGTTCCTCGTCACCGCCGCCAACGCCGCCATCGCCCGGCGGGGAACGAGCAGCAAGCATCGCCCCAAGCACCCGGCCCATGAGGTGGGACGGCCGCACCGCCACGCCGTCGTTCACCCCTCGCCGTTCTTCGCTGCGCGCGCCCGCGGCGGCCATGGAGGCCCGAGCTGCACTCATCGCGCTAACGAGCTCCTGCGCTACCGCCCGCCGACGACGTTTCACGAAGAATGGCTCGACCAAGTCGCCGAAGCTCGTCTGCGGCCGCAGAGGCGACCCGCGCCATCCGTCTCGCTGCAGACCGCACTTCGCCTGCGGGGGCGATCCTGGGCGCCACCGCCTCCTCAAGACGGGCGCCCTGGTTCAAGGCGCGCGTCCTCGGGCGAAACCTGCTCCGCCAGCGCCGCGCTGGCAGAGCAAAACTGCCAAGAAGTTCTCGCCCGCAAGAAGCTGCCCGAGCGCCCCCGCCCAAAGACGCCAAGACCTCAAGCTGCCCCCAGGCCAAGGCGCAGGAGCCCCACAAGACCAAGCCTCGCTGTCCGAGGCCCCCGCAGCCACGGGCGGGCTGCCGCACCTTCACCTCCGAGCTGCGGAGCGTCGCGGCCCGCCAAGTTCAAGCTGCACCTGCTTCCACGCTTATGACGGCACGGCTGACCCTACGGAGTTCCTTCAGCTCTACGAGCTGGGCATCAAGCTGCCAATGGGGATGAAAAGGTCATGGCGAACTGGTTTCCCATGGCGCCAAGGACGGGCCCGCACTGCTCCTGAACCTCGCCCTGTGCACGATCTCTTCCTGGGCCGAGATGCGCACCGCTTCATCGCCAACTTCCAGTAGTACTCATGACCGCCACCCGCCGTAGTTTACATGCGCCGAATCAAGAAGCAGCCGGGAAACCCTGCAAAGTACATCCAGCGCTTCAACAACGCTACGCCCCAAGATCCCCAAGGTAACGGAGGAGGCCATCATCTCTGCTTTCTCCGACGGCAAGCGACGCCAAGATGAAGGAGGAGCTGGCGATGCATGAAGATCTGTGCACCTCCCCGAGTTGTTCAACTTGGCGACCAAGCGCGCCAGGCTGAGGAGGGCGCCTCTCCTCCTCGAGCTGCCTCATGTGGATCCCGAAGAGAAGAAGTCCAAGGCCAAGGACGTGAAGCGCAAGGGGGCTGCCGTACTCGCAGCCGAGCCAGAACCAAGCGAGGCAGAGATCAGCCCGAGTCCTCCAAGGGCAGCCGGTACTGCGTGTACCACGACCTCCACACTCACAACACCAATGAATGTCAAGAGCTCTAGGCCGTGCGCGAAGGAAGGGTCGGCAGATGCCCCGAGTGCAGCGATTGGGGCTACAGCCGAGGAGGAGGAAGGAATGTAGGACGCTGGGAAGACCGCGGCCGCGCCAAGGGTGGCACGACCAACCTCGCGAGGACCGCTGGCAATACCCACCTCGCGAGGGGGGCTGGAGGGATCAGCCTCGTGAGGATCGCCCGCAGGGGAACGCAGGCCTCCCTCCGCTGCCGCCGCCGCCAAGGAGAATTGAAGACCGTCATCAGGACGAGGGGGCTGGGGGCTTCCAGAAGCACGCGGCGATCGCCAGCATCCCGGGCGGAGCTCAAGCCCCAGCCTCCCAACGATCTTCAAGCAGTTCGCCTGTGAAGTGAATGCAGTCCTCCCAAGCTCGAGGCCACGCGCCTCTCGTGTGGTCGGCGCGGCGCCATCGCGCTCAGCTCGGCGGATCAGCTCAAGTCGCGCAGCCACAGCCGGAGTTCTCCGATGCTTTGCTCCCCAATCATCGAGAACGGCTGGTCACCAAGACCATCGACGGGCGGAGCAGGGCTCAACGCCCCGTCCGTGGAGACATTCAACAATCTTCGCGCCCTTACAGTCAGCTTCAGCCAACCGAGCCTTTTCGAAGTCACCGACGGCTCCACGGTCCCGATCGGGCAGGTCCGCCTTCCGTCACCTTCGGGCCCGCGATAACTACCACACCGAGCTCATCGACTTCGACGTCGCCTTACATTCGCCGCCAGCATAACGCCAGCCTCGGAGCCCCAGCACTGTGGCTCGCCTCAGAGCACGCCGCCCTCGACAATGGAACCTCCAGAGGAGTGCTGGATCACGGAGCTCAAGAGTTACTTAACGCTGGGACTTTGCCGGAGAAGGAGGAGGAGGCAGAGCGTGTGGCGGGCAAGCCACGGCATACAACATCATGGATGGAGAGCTCACCGAAACGACCAATGACGATCCTCGCGCCGCATCACCAGGAACAGGGAAGAAATTGCCGGCGATATACATGGCGGAGATTGTGGGCACCATTCATCGCCACCGACCCTTGTCGGCATATGCTCCGCAGCGGTTTCTATTGGCCCACCGCGCTCAATGACGCTATCGAACTCGTGAAGGCTTGCGAGGCTTGCCAATTCCATGCCAAGCAGATCCACCAGCCCGCAGGAGGCCTACAAACCATCCCCCTCACTTGGCCATTCGTGGTCTGGGGGCTGGACATTCTGGGCCCTTTTCCTCGGGCGCCAGGGGGCTATCGCTACCTCTACGTCGCCGTGGACAAATTCACCAAGTGGGCCGAGGTCGAGGCCGTCCACGCCATCCCCGCTGGTTCTGTGGTCAAGTTCATCAAGGGCATCGTGAGCCGGTTCGGAGTGCCAAACCGCATCATCACCGACAACGGTTCGCAGTTCACCAGTAACCTTTTTAAAACATACTGCGCTAACCTTGGGACGCAGATATGCTACGCTTGGTGGCGCACTTCGCAGCAATGGACAGGCCGAAGCGGGCCAATGCAGAGGTCCTGAGAGGCCTCAAGACCAGGATGTTCAAGAAGAAACCGAAGCTCGGCGCAGGCTGGTATGACGAGCTTCCATCCGTGTTGTGGTCCATCCGCACAACCGCAACCAAGCCAACTAGAGAGACCCCTTCTTCCCGGTCTCACGGAGCCGGGCGTCCTCCTCACGAGGTCAAGCGCCGATCCGCGTGGTCCCGGGCGCTTGATGAAACGCTAGGACGCCATGCGGGGACGGCCCTTGTGGCCGGGGAGGAGCGCCACAAGAAGCTGCGCTGAGCGGCGGCGAGGTACCAGCAGAGCACTCCGCGATACCACCGCCGCAACAACCGCCCCTGTAACTCTCGAGGTAGGGGACCTCGTGTTCGACGGGTCCTCTCCAGGGAGGGACTGCATAAGCTCTCTCCCATGTGGGAGGGCCCATTCAAGGTTGTTCATGTTTCCAGTGCCAGCTCCGCGGGCGCTTGGAGACTCAAGAGGGAGTACCTATACGTAACGCTGGAACATCCAAACCTCCGGAGGTTTTACCCCTAAAAGGCCCCGAGCCTGTGAAGAAGGCGAATGCCTGTGAAGTTCATCTTTTTGGAAAAGGCCCTGAGCCTGAAGAAGGCGAATGCCTGTGAAGTTCATCTTTTTGGAAAAGGCCCTGAGCCTGTGAAGAAGGCGAATGCCCGTGAAGTTCATCTTTTGGAAAAGGCCCGAGCTGTGAAGAAGGCAAATGCCCGTGAAGCTCACCTCCGGAAAAGGCCCAGAGCTCATGAAGAAGGCGAACGCCAGTGAAGCTGCTTGCTCGAAAGGCCCGGAGCCTGTGAAGAGGGCAACGCCGGTGAAGCTTGCTTCCTGTAAGAAAGGCCCGAGCTCAGAAGAAGGCGAACGCCGTGAAGCTTCGCCCGTGACACTCTCACGTATTAATGAGTTGGGGCTGTACACGCCCGGAGTCTCAGGAGTGCCGGCCTGGGGCCTGGGCTCCTCCCACACCTAGTGGCAGCAATTAGCTCTGCACTGGTGAGAAGACGTCAAGACTAGACTAGGTGCCGACGCGCTTTTTTCATTTGCTTTCGTAGCTTGACTGGTTATTCTCATTTGGAGTTTTTATCAAAACTATCGCCTTTTTTGGTCCGTGGTTCTTCGACCTTTTCGCCCTCCTACTCGATTTTCTTATGCTGGGACTCGTGGAGGCGAAGCCTCGGAGCCCCCGCGAGCGTTCCTGCCCCTATCGCTCAAGTTTTCACGGCCCTGGTCCGCAGCTGGAGCACCCCTCCTGACCATGCCTCACGGGCAGCACAACGCGAACACGGGGCCAGGGTCGGTCGCCCCCGCGGCCACGGCCGGGGTTCACTCGCGAATGGGCGCACGGCAGAAGGGAACAGTATCAGGATAACAAAAGCAGTACAATAATTAACGGCGTTGTTCTAAACGCGCCCACGGGCCACACATTGTTCCCTTTTACGCAGGAGAAAAGGAAGGAAAAGGACGAAGCAGTGAAGCACGCCTGCGCCGCTCTCTTGAAGGCCCGAGCCGCCCGAGCTCAGTCGGACTCCATCTCGCTTCATCGGGCGTGGGCGAAGCGGACCCGCTGCCACCCCTAAGCGCGCGCGCATGGGGCTGGTCGCGTCCGCCGCTGGAAGAATCGCCACCCAAGAAGAGTTGGTGAAGCGTGAGGAGTCGCGGCATCGCCAACCGCCAAGACGCTGCTTCTCTCCGCCAAGCGCCGGATGAGTCTCGGCCGCGTCGCCGCCTTCGTGGCAGCACCCATGCGGCGGCCGTTTTCCCGAACACCCTCACGTAGAGGGTGGCGCCGCCATCATACTTGAAGTGTAGGGAGCACCGGCGGCGGAGACCACGCTGAGCGAGCGAACGCCTGCCACCAAGGGCCAGAACATGTTCCTCGCAGCAGAGACCTCCAGAGAAGCCCACGGCCCGGCTGCAGCAGCCATCCGCTCGAGCCGAGGCCACTCAGGCGCCATCCGGGAGCTCACCCAGAGGAAGCACGGAGCTGAAGCCGGACGCCGGACGGCTCCTCCGCCTCACCATGAACTCCGCAGCGCTCAAGAGCATGGAGGCGCGGCCTCGGGACGCGCGGCAGGGCACGCCCGACCATGGCCAGCCGCCGTCACCATGCTGAGAGCCTCCCCCACGACCGCGGGGGACCGCCGTGGAGTCCACGGGGTGCTTGCGAGGGCGACCTCGACCACGCTTAGGCGGAGGAGAGGAAGATTCGACCTGGCAGCCTTTCCCCTTCTCTACGGCCGAGAACTTCCTTGGTGGAGCCATGGAGAAGAAGGAGAGACAAGAAAGGATAGACTGGAAGGGCGCGCGCCGTTCCGTACTTATTGCTGGCGAAGGCCAACCGTCGGCATCCACGATCAACGATAATCATGACCAACTCCGCATGCAGGGGCTTGTCGAATCCGGGAGGTTACCGAGGCATCGTGGGGGAGCAGTACGCACACGTCCAATCAACCGCCACGCGTCGCCTAAGGTCAAGAGCTGTTAGGCTCATGACGCTCAGACTTGCCCTTTCGCCTCTCGCCGCCAAGTTCGGGCGCTAGGGGCTGGGCTACTGCTCGGCGCTGGGAACGGGGTCCCTGACTTGCTCGCTCATGCCTGCGGCGTGGCCCAAAGGAGGCCCAGACAGCCCATCTTCATCAACACAAGCTCAAGACCCTCGCGACGGCCGAGATTGCTGGGCTTAACGACAAGGAGCTTCTCGTGCACGGCCTCGCCAAAGTTGGCTCATGAGGAGGCGGAGAGTTCAAGGCAGGGTACCTCGTGAGGTGCCCATGACGCAAGCCATGACGACCAAGGGCGCCAAGGCGGGCCAGCCAGCAAGCAGCGTCCTCCTTTCCTCTTTGGTGCAAAGGAGCAAGCGCAGCAAGAGCATCAAGCAAAGGCACCTGCTTTGGTGCAACAAGACCAAGACTAGCCCCAACGGCCGGAAGGGAGTCATCGTGGAGCCCAAGCAGACGCCATCACGTGAGCCTTTGGCAAAGCGAGGACCAACTTTAGTCAGATAAGTGTACCATGTTCCCTTCAAATGGCCAATTGTTGGCGCCCTTCCCGCTCAATATTTGGGAAGAGGCCCAGGGCCTTCTTCTATATAAGTAGAGCTAGCCACCAGAGTAGAAGGTGGGCATTTGGAATCCAGAGAGCGAGATAGAGACCCGATCCTCAAGCTAGAGCGACGGGACACCACCTAGCAGTTCATCACACCCACCAAGAACAGACCCTCGCGAGGCTGTTCTTCCCTATACTGTTCCTCATCAGCCCAAGAGGCAATCCACCACACCACAAACTAGAGTAGGGTATTAGACCACAACGGTGGCCCGAACTAGTATAAATCTTGTGTCTCTTGTGCTGTTCTGTTTAGTAGTTTAGGTCCCTACGATTCGGCGAGGTACGAGACGGTGGAGGGTTGGATCTCCGCGTGCACCCCAGAGTTCGAACCTTAAGGGTCTGCCGGAAACCGAAATCCGACAAGTTTTTCTTCAGTTTTGAAATTCTTCAGTTGTTCAAATTCTTCAACTTTGCAAAATCTTCACTATTTCCGTCGTTTTTCTTCATTGGCTATATATATATATATATATATATATATATATATGTGTGTGTGTGTGTGTGTGTGTGTGTGTGTGTGTGTGTGTGTGTGTGTGTGTGTGTGTGTGTGTGTGTGTGTGTGTGTGTGTGTGTGTGTGTGTGTGTGTGTGTGTGTGTGTGTGTCCTCTACAACATTCACTTATGGCTATTTCTTAAAGTTGTGCTTTCTGCTAAGTGAATGTGATCGGACCCTTCCCCCTCTATGTTATACTCAACCCAATCTATTCACAAATTCTTCATGTGCGTTCTATTTGAAACTCGTTCAAAATCTTCACTGTGTCCTTGTCGGCTGAAGAAATTGCGAACCGAACTTTTAACTTATCTTATCCAAATTTTCGGCTTTGCCGCTCAAACCATTCTGTATCCCACGATAGACTTATCTATTCACCCACTATCTAACACGATGTCCACTTTTCAGTACGTGGGTGACACATGTCAAGTGAATGAGAAGGGTCAGGGGCACGTTTGTCCAAAATCTTCGGGCGAATAGTTTTTCACTGCGACTATAAATACCCCTCTCCCTTCCTCACTTCCTTTACTCCGCTCGACCACTCTCTCTCTCGCTCGAGCTGCTCAAACCCTAGCGCCGCTTACTCCATCATCGCTGGTGAGGAAGAGCTTCATCGCTCGACTGTCGCCGTCAGATTTCGCCACGACCGTGGAAATCTTCACTCCGCCACTGCAGTAGCTGTCTTCCTCCGCCGAGTTAGGGTGTGGAAGATCTGAACTCGATTTAACTTCTAATCTACACCTCTCGCCTCGTCGTGTTCTTCACTTCGTAATTAAAAGTTACTTTTATTGCTCGCTTTGATTCTCAAGCCTTCCTGAAAATCTTCAAAGGTGTTTATTTTTCAAATCTTCACACATATGAACACCTCAAATGTAATATGCTCTTGATTCATTTCTCTAAGCAATGATTTTTCTTCAAGATTCCTCAATTGTGTGGATCCTCGATCTATACAACTCTGGAACCTAAGACAAAGATCGCTTAGTGAAATTCCTCAAGGCTCATCTGGTCAAATTCCTCAAACTAGTTCTTTTTGAAAAACCTTCTGAGAACGCATATGACCTCTCCAAATTCTTCGCAACTATACTCTTTTCATAGGTACTCATGTCCGCTGCTGAATCACTAGGTTCTCATCAACTTAACTCATTTGCAGCGTTCGTCGAAGAAAAGTTGCATACTTCTTCAGAGAATTCGATTGTTCAAATTCCTCATCTAAAGACTATGGCTGACGGTAAGAAGCCACAGAAAGGAGGAAAGAGGCCTGAGGTCATGACTGCTTTTGAAATACCTGAGGACATATATGCTGACTATTGCACACCTGATGAGGCCAAGTTCGGAAAGGAGAACAAAAATCAGCGCAAGGTGTGCATACAGAGGATTGAAAGGAGATGGGCAAGAGAATGGAGGGAGTACAGGTATGTTACTCCAAAGTACATGAAGAAATTCGCTCTTAATCCTCCATGCCCAAGAGCTCCATTGGCACTGCCAAGAAGCTGACCCCACCACAGATCAAGCATGGTGAGGATTTTCTGAAGAATGGGCCAAGCGCCAAGCCAAGTTGGCGAGACAAGCCAAAGAAGCAAAGTGAGGAAATTCAATGAAGACTCTCACTCTGCTGCTGCCATCGAGGCCCCCGTCAAGCCCAGAAAATCAATGGCAAAGAAGCCAGCGCACAAGCCAAGTGCTTCACCAACAAGGCCCTCATGGCCAAAATCCTCAGCAATGCCCTCACAGCCAGAATCTTCAATGCCCTCACGGCCAGTTCCTCATGCTACTCCTGCTCCTCCAAAATCCTCAGCAGCTCCTCCAAAGTCCTCAACACTGCATCCGCCACGTGCCAAAGGACTGCAGGCATCTCTATTGCCTCTCGGTGTCTCAAAGAAGTTCCTCACTGCACCAAATTCTTCATCAAGCCCCACTTTGTCAAGAAAAGGCAACGGCTGGTCGAGGTCCTCGCCAAGTCCAAGAAGAAACAGGTTGCCTTCCAAGTGCCATCTGATGACGAAGTTGATGATGATGAACTTGCGTAAATCATCGAGATGCACAAGAAAGGGCCGCTAGAGCCAAAGGCACACTGTGCCATCGCTTTTGGATCCAAGGGCGATCCTCGAGTACATTGATCTCGCACAAGGATCCGACACCCCTATGCCTGATTTTCATTTGACTCTGGCCAAAGTCACATGTCAACCCATTTCATCTCTCAAGAGAAATGGAAATTTGAGAAGGCTAGGCAGATCAAGAAGGCTCGATTAGAAAGAGAAGTTCCTGAGGAAAAATGTTGTCCGAATGACACCTGATGATCTCCTCAAAATCCAGTCTGAAATCAAAGCCCTCAGCGATGACTTTCATGCCTACTATGCTGATTGGCAAGGAGCCAAAGTCAGATTTGTAAACCTGACCAAGAAGTTCACAAATATTGCAGCTCCAACGCAACAAGAAGTTCCTCGGGCTAGAGCCTCTGCTCAGCCCATCAAGAACATGCCAAGCACGATGATTTTCAGCCCATAAGACAATGCTAGTTCTAGGCTGATGACTCCATTCCAGCCGCTGAAGAAATTGCCAGGGCATCCACTTGTGGTGCGCCTGAAGAAACTGAAGAAGTCAAGGCAACTGCATCAGTTGCGCCTGAGGAAATTCAAACAGATTCCTCAGCTCCTCCCGCGCCTACACCAACTCCTATCCTTCCATCTGCATCAGATGTGAAGAAGACCAAGGCTGCAGAGCAAGCTGCAAAGTGAAGAAAAGGAAAGCATCAATCGCTTGAATCTTCAGCCCAAAGAAGATGAAGCCTATGACAAGCTCTTTTGAAAATCCGATTGATGCTTTTCCGATTTCCTCCATTCCATCAAAGGACCTTGTTCCTTTTGGTGAAGAATATGAGATCCCTAGCGGATCTGATGAAGAAAATCATTATGCTGCTTCGTCAGAGCAGATTGATGAAGAAATTGAAGTGGATGCGATCCCTTCTACTCCTGTCATTTCCTCGCCAATGCCTTAGTTCACAGCTGAAGAGGCTGGCGTTGAAGAAATTAAAGATGAAGATGTGGATATTGGAAGCACAACGCCAGTGATGAACGATGACTTCTGGGATAGTCAGCATCCAAATTCTCCACTCTTCACCCCAATACAACAAATTCCTCAGTCCCCTGCACCAACAGTTCAAATGGGCTCTGAAGAAACTCATCCCACCTCGTCTGCAGCATGAGGAAGTTCCAGCCCTAGTGTCAAGAACCCGTCTTTGCTACTCCTTTGAACACGCAGACTGCATATGAAGAGGAACCAGAAAATCCTCAGCCTAAAGAAACTGAGATTGCGATTCCTGAGGTTGTGATGCAACTCACTGAAGCTCCTCAGCCCAAACCAAAGGATCCATTCTCAAGCAAGCAAAAGTTCAAGGCTGAAGACTTCTTTGGCGAGCATGTTTTCTTCACTGATTACAACCCTTATGATTCTGCTCACATAAGGAAGAGGCATTGGACTGCTAGTCAAGCCAACTTCTATTCCTCTGTGCTATTCAACAAAGACAAAGTCTTCGATCATGCACACATTCCTCACGTGGACATGGAATCTCTGCCAGGCTTCGAGCCAGTCCTCAGTGTTCTTCACGATGCTGGTTTGCTGAATTTCTGCACTGACATCTGTGATTGAAATGAAGAACTCATTCTTCAATTCTATGCGATGCTGCACATCACCGGAGATTCTGAAGATGTGAACTCATGGGTACTGGACTGGATGACAGAAAATACTCACTACAAGGCACCAGCAACTAAATTGCTTCGTGCCCTCCCACTCATTCCTCCCCTTGAAGGTGCTCGTTGCATCTACAACGAACCTGAGCTTACAAATCATTACATGCAAGTGCTAATGAAGCCTTTGAAGCCAGTGCAGGCTCCACGAACCAAATTCCTCGTTAAGGAATTATTGTATGTGCCTCGGACTTTCTATCGCATTCTGACGAAGACAATGAGTCCTATCAAAGGCCACGACTCAAATGATGAAGATGTCGTTGGCATCATGAAGAATATGCTTTTCAATATCATTCATGGTGTTCCCGTCAACTTCCATGATTTCTTCATGAGGACTCGCAAACATTGCTATGTCACCTTTTGAGCTGAAGCCTTATGCACCATGGATTATGAGGTTCATCAGACAAGGTCTTCACTCAATTACAAGGTCGATACTCAACCACTGCAGCTACTTGCCTCCAATTGAAGTCCTCAAACGGACATTTTCCTCACCGATGACAAAGGCAAGGCAACTGCTGTGATAGATGAAGGCATTCGTCCATTGATGGTCAATTTCGCAAGGCTGCATCCTACTCCACCAATGATGACTCGCCACACATGACTCGCCGCCAACAACTCGCCAAGCAAAATCCTCAAGCCACAAAGACCTGTGGTGATGACTCGATCGTGAGTTACTCCTCGCCTTCATCGGAAGGTTGATCGCAATCATAAATGGGTCAAGCGTCGGTTTGGTTCAATTCTTCACAACATGACCTCAACACACAATGCAATGAAGAAAACCAATACTACCTCCATGAAACCTTCAACCGCATCTGGCTGTTCTATCTCATCTCTACCGCAGAAGATCTCAAGAACATGGGTCTCAAGGAAGAGTTTGACTGGTCTGCACCTCCACCAAGAAATTCAAGAAGGTCAAGGTTCCTTCCTTGGTGGCCAGCTCCTATTCTTCATCGGGACACCGATGAAAATGAAGACTTGTACGACATCAAGGCAGGCCCTACTATTTACAACCGACTCCCAAAGAACATGGGCGCCCTCCATCAACTTGATATTCTTCGTAGCGTTAGTCCTCATTTTCGATCCTTTTGGTCATTCGATGCCAAAGGGGGAGAAATTTGAGTTAGTCTTAAAGCTGGTCTATTATATGGGCTTTTTTTCTAAGTTACAACTCTCGCTCTTCTGAAACTTTTATTGGATCGAGTTGTAACCTTAAACCCGATGGTGCTCTGATACTTTTGATGTGTTCCTCTGCATGCTTATTCTTCGTTATATGTTAATACACGCATGCTGAATTACATCAGTCACCATATTTCATCATGCATTTCAAATTCTTCATAGTATATGTCAAATGCGTGTATGAATTACAAGATATAGGGGGAGATCTCCATGATTCAACTCTTCAAGTGTGCATTGCCTCAAAAGCAAATTCCTCACTATGCACATCTTCAGGGGGAGTTCTTCTATATCTTGCAATCAAATTCCTCAATATCAGTATTTACACTTCATATGTTTATCCCCGTTGAAAACTTAACCTATATTGTCATCAATCACCAAAAAGGGGAAGATTGTAAGTGCATCTAGTGCCCCTTAGTGATTTTGGTGTATTGAAGACTTATAGGTTAAGGGAATAATATATTTTTGAGTGTACACAGGTCTATAATCTATGAGGAGTTTGATATTTACAGAGAAAGTCGACCCCTAAAAATGAAGTTCTTCGACTGAAGACTTTGGTATTCTGAAGACTTTGAAAGTGAAGAAATTGGTGTAACCTTGAAGACTTGGTATTCATTTGAGGAACATGAAGCGTGAAGACTTTTGTTTTCGTAGTTTCGCTTTCTTTCTTGAGTCATAGGAAACACCGTCTCGTTAAAGAGGGTCGAGGAAATACTAAGGAAAATTTCCATGTGATGCTCAACTCAAAATCCTACACCTACCAATCCCTTCGAGTGAAGCCTTTGAAATCTCATACAGTTCACCAATTTCTTCAAAGGATGAGACGAAGTTCTTGTCACGAGGAATTTGGTCCGACCGAGGAGTTAGGAATTCGCCATCTTGGATTGCCTACACAAGGAGGAACATGATAGCCCCGAGGAATTTGAGAATCAAATTTCCGACCGTTGTTGTGCACGCCACCTGTCCCAAAATATCTTATCCACCTAACGGTCATATCATTGAAGGGCATTTATGTCTTATCATGTCGGGCTGCTCCTAGGCTATAAATAGCCGCCCCTTCAACCACTAGCTGGTTGGCTGCTCCGAGAGAACTTGACACTTGTCATTTGAGAGCAACCCATCCTCCGAGGACTTTGAGCGAAAATCATCGAGTGAGGAAAACCCAAACACAAACACCTACAAACCCAAAGTGATTGAGCATCATCAAGAGATTGATCCTGTGGATCCGACGCTTGTTACCTTTGAAGACCGTGCTTCTTCCAGATGGTTAGGCGCCATGGTCTAGAGCATCCAAGAGGAATTGTGGATCGCCGAGTGACCGAGTCTATGAAGGTTTGGAAGTCGCTGAAGACTTACCACGAGTGATTGGACGAGGTCATGTGACCTTAGTTCAAGCAGAATACGGTGAGGACTTGGTGTCCCGAGCTGCGTGCTCGGTGGATCGGGTGTCCGGACTGTGTGTCCTCGAGTTTAAATACTCACCGCTCCAACCGACGCATAAATGAGATAGCAGTTGGAACTGGTCTACCAAATCATTGTCTTCACCAACCTTACTGGTTCTATTTCCTCAACTCTTTCATTTCCTCATTACTGTGTTGAGTGTTTTTTCATATCTGTGTTTGAAGACTTTGGCTGAATACTTTCTCAATTTCCTCAGTTCAATTTCTTCAGTCTGCTTGTCTTCATCTTGTGTTATCCTGTGTTTACGCTTTCTGTACTCTGTGCGTGTCTTCATTTCATCATGATGACCATGCTTGTATTCTGTTATGCTTACTCTTGAGTACTTATTCCGCTGCAAGTAGTTCTTCACTAAGGAATTTCCTCACCAGCAAATTTCTCAGTGAAGAATTCATAAAAACCGCCTATTCACCCCCCACTAGTCGATATAACGCACTTTCATGCTCCAGCTCCTGGGTCCGCTACACGACGAGCTTCTCCACCTCCTCGTCCTTGCCACGGAGTGTGGCGGCAAGCTTCTCCTCACGGGCGGCAAGATCCTCCTCCTGGGAGTTCAGTAGAGCCTGGTGTTGTTGTCGAGCGGCCTCCTCTTTGGCGGCCTGCTCCCTCGCCAGCTCCTGGGCCTTCTCAAAATTAGCTTGTTGCAGAAGGAATTCTTGCTGATGCTGGGCCAACTCACCTTGGATGTCCTTCAGTTCCTTGTGGGTGTCGTGAAGCCAGGCTTGCGTCTCAGTAACATGCTCCTTGAAATCTGCTTCTACCTTATCCGCCACGGCCATCCTGGATCTTATCTTGTCTTCGCGGGCGCAGTGGAGCGCCTGAAGCTTCTGGAAGTTGGCACTCATGGCCTGGAGGAGCCGCTCTTCTTGGGAGCCGCCGTCACCGGTGCTCGGCTCGTCAACAACTTCGAGCCCGGCGGCCGCAAGCACCTCCTCGTCGAACACATCTCCATCAGTGGGCGCCCTGGTGCTCGCCGTCCCTGGGAGGTGTACGAACAGGTCGTCGCCCACCTTCAGGTACTTGCCCGAGCCAGAGGCAGCGGAGAAGGTTGGTCATCGACCACCTCCTCCTTGGCAGCAGCCTTGCCGGCCTCCCCGACAGGCCCCTTGCCGGCCTCCTCGGCAGCAGCTTTGCCAGACCCCCCGGCAGACCCCTTGGCAGCGTCCTCAGCAGCGCCCTCGGCGGCGATCTTCTCGGCCTCGACATCCTCGATGACGGTATCTATGTCCTCCCGGTCTGCCGAGGGGGATCTGGATATCGAGAAGGGGATGAGGCGAAGCCAAGACCAAGATTCAAAAAGAGAAAGAAAAAAAAGAACGGGTACAGAAGGCGAATCACTTACCCGTGCCAGGCTGGGAAGAGGAGGCCCCCTCCCCGCCGACATCTGGCGCCGAGGCGGAGCCACCAACGCCCAAGTTTGCCTCCTCCTCCTCCGTTTGCATGGGCTCGGTGCTTGGCGCCCTTGCCGGGGACGCCCCTCAGGGCGGCGTGGTCGATGGGGGTGGCGTGTTGGGGGTAGCCCTCGGTGGCTCCTCCTGCTGTTGTCCTCCTGCAACCACGACAAGGTCAGTGCCAAGGGATTGTACCCCCAACACACGTTGACGAGGGGCGAGTGATGAGCTTACACTGGGGGCTGGGCTGGGGGCTGCTGTCCGGGGTGCTCACCACCACCAGCGGCGCGATTTGAAGTGCCCACCTGGGCTGGCCGCCAAAGCCCTGCCCTTTCGCCTCCGGGCCAGCATCTCCGCCCCTCAAGACAAGAACAAATCAAGATAAGCGGCACAGTATGAGGAGACGGAGATGACAAAAAAAGAGAAAGATACTTACTCATCCTCCACCTCCTCTTCTGTTGCCTTCCTCTTCCTCCTTGGGCTGAGGGACCCAAAATCGAAGACAACCTCCGTGTCGTCATCTGCGGGAGGAGGGGAAGCAGATGGAGAACGAGGACGCTTGGACGAAGAAGAGGCAGTTGCCTTCTTCTTTGCCACCGCATCCTTGACCACCTTCTTCGCTGCCGCGGCCCTCGTCTGGCACACAGACGCCTCCTGGGTTCGCTGCGGGTGCGCGGCCTTGCCAGGCCGGACCGGCTCGCCAGAGCTGGCCCGCCGCAGGACTCGCCCCCTCCCCATTGCCGAAGGGTCGATAGTCTCGACCTCCTCCGGCGATGACTCGTCGACCACGTCTTCAATCAGAGGGGCCCCGGTGCCGGCGCTACTAGCCTCCCCAGCAGACTCCGCCCACTATGCGAGCTCAGTCTCCTCCGCGGCCATCGCGGCCTCGTCCTCCACGCCGCCGGCGCTGCCGTCCTCCCTGGCGAGCTCCGCCTCCGCCGCCCTGGCGGCGATGTAGTCCAGCTCTGCTTGAGTGGTGTCGTGAACGAGCTGCGGCTCGTCACGAACATAGCCCTCCACCAAGGTATCGCAGAACTCCTGCACCTGATCCTTCGGCGGCTCGGCCCAACTTGGGACGAGGCCGTTCGCATTGAACTACGGCATCATGGCAATGATGTTGTTTCAGCGTGAGTTATTGCTCAGCGGGACCACCCCCGCCGGCAACCCAAACAAGGGCCCCTTGGCGACCTCGCCGGCCTTCACGGCCTTGCCAGACCGCTCGACCTTGCCGTCGTGGTTCACGTTGAGCTGGAAGAGCCACTGGCATAAGTGGGCATGCCCCATCACCGTGTGGTTGTGGTCCAAACCGGGGCGAAGCCTCGTGATGTCGCCCGCATTCGTGAAAAGCCAGGCCGGCCTCCCCTTGTTGTGCAGCGGAGCAATTGGGCGGCGGATGAAATCCGCCCCGATCATCTCAAGGGTGAGCCCAGCCTCGGTGAGGTGATGAATCCTAGTGGTGGCAACCGTGAGCTTCGCGTCGTCGGCATCGACATTGCTCCAATCGTCTCTGTGAACCGGTGGCGCCTGGCAAACCTGGCAAAATTCCTGCGGGTCCTCCTCTTCGATCCAGCACCACCGACCCCGCCACTCCTCCCACCTCTCCTTCTGGGCGCCCTCCGGATATGTCCACTTCCCCTGGCTCCTTAGGATCCAGGCGACACAACCGGAAAAGGCGCACCCCTTCTGGATCCGAGGGAAGAAGTAGTGGCGGAAGAGCACCGTGTTGGGATGCACCCTGGCAAAGCCCTCGCAGAGATGGGCAAAAAGAGCCATGCACGCCACAATGTTTCGAGTGAAATCCAGAAGGTGAAAGCCGTAGGTATGCATGACATAGTTGAAGAAATCGGAGAAGGGGGGCAGAGGCCGCAGGAAAAATAGTCGACGAAGAATGGGTACCGATTTGGGCCGGCTTCGGCGAAAGCAGCAGGGATGACGTGCGTGGCCGGATGCCCCATCGCCTCCCCCCCCTTGCACCCCCACAGGTGATTGAAGTAGTCCCGGAGGTGGACCGCATCAACCGCCGTGGGGAAGTAGGCGGACTGCGTCCGCCGCGCCGCCAACTCGCTCTCCGATGGCTCCGTCGCCCCGGCGTCCTTGGCCACTCGCTTGCTTTTACTGATTTTGGGTGCCATGGTGGCAGCGAGAGGCAAGGGATGAAGGGCGTCAAAGGCGCGGCGGCGGCGAGCAAAGGCGAGAGCTTGGGAAGGAGGAAGGAGGGGACGGCGGTTCCAAGATTGGAGAAGACGCGGGGGGTAAATGAGCAGCGCTCCATGTTATTCCTTTTACGGGAAGGCGCTACGCTTCTTTTTCCCATTAACTACGATGTGACGATGCATGCGGAAACCGCCCCACGCATGACCCCCACGTCATGCACGACCCTCCACATTGCGCGTTCAATGCGGATCATGGGGAAGTGCAGCAGACGGAAAAGTTACTACGGTAAAAAAATCCGCCCCACCTGCCAGCAAACCGTTCTGGGCCTGGCCCAACCACGTGTCGCGCTTATGTGTGGCCCAGGCCCGGGGGCTCCTGTCGGTGTACAAAAGTAGGGGCTCTCCTTTTTACCTGTTTACTTTTGCACGGGCAGTCGGAGCTGCGCCCATGACCACACCAAGCAGGGCAGAGGAGGGAAGCCGGAGCACAAGACAGCCAAAGCAACGCCAAGACCAAGAGACACGAAGAGCAAGGGGGCGAGGTGGACTCTCCCGGCAAGACCCTTGCCGGGGCGGCCTCCGCGGCCCCGGTAGGAGCCTTGCCGGGGCAACTTGCCCGATGCCAGCAGAGTGTGCCACCCTTGAGCCCACGGGTTCCAACACCACCAACAAACCACATTGGAACCAAGGCTAGGGAGGCACCTCTGTGGTGGCATGCAGATCTTCATCAAGATCATAAACACACAAGATCGGATGAGGACCAGAAGACGACGACCCTCGGCGGGATCCTAGCCGAAGAAATCCACGAGACCCCCGGCTAGCACCTTGCCGGGGACGACCACGACGCCGCGGCAAGACCCTTGCCAGGCCCCCGGCAAGGCCCTTAGCGAGGGCATCAGTGGGACCACATCCAGGCCCACGCCTGCCAAGACACCACCGCCGTCCCCATGCAGCTGCCAGCTCAACCAGCTGAGTAGGCACATGCGTGGCGACGAGCGACCTCCACGACCGACCCAGCAAGCACCTGCGTGGTGGCATGCAGATCTTCGTGAAGGCTCCACCACCGTGCCAGCCTAGCAGCCAGCCAACATGGCGCCACGGCGCCTCGTCAGCTCGGACGCGTGTCGAAGCCAAAGCGAGGCGATTTACACCGGGACGTGCTTCCTTGCCGCCCCGATAAAGTGAGAGGGCATGTCGGCAGCGACAAATGCAAGCTCCGACGGTGCCGTGAGGATAAACTCATCCATCTGACACCTTTCCACCTCCCGCTTGCTATTGTGGCATCCCCTTTTGTCTATAAAAGGAGGACAGAGGCGACCAGGAGAAGGATTCGGATCTTTTGAGCAAGTTACACCCCGTAGCTAGCTCAAGAACACAAAGACACTCAAATACATCCAACAAAGCAGTACTAGGGTATTACGCATCTCCGCGGCCTGAACCTGGGTAAACGATCTGTGTGCTTCCTGCCAGACCCACTCTTCGCACAACCCCGCTCCCGCCAACCGTAGAAGGCATCCCAGTGATTCCATAGGTGTCGATTTCCACCGACGGGCACTCATCTTTTCTCTATCTTCTTTCGAGGTCGGGCATTGAGCTGCACTCAATCTCACACCTTGCAATACATGCAAGAACCCCTTCTTGGACTGATCCATATTGAACTTCTTCAATATCTTGTCAAGGTATGTGCTTTGTGAAAGACCAATGAGGCGTCTCGATCTATCTCTATAGATCTTGATGCCTAATATGTAAGCAGCTTCTCCAAGGTCCTTCATTAAAAAACACTTGTTCAAGTAGGCCTTTATAAGTTTAAGAGTTCTATATCATTTCCCATTAACAAAGATGTCATCCACATATAATATGAGAAATGCTATAGAGCTCCCACTCACTTTCTTGTAAATACAGGCTTCTCCATAAGTCTGTATAAACCCAAACGCTTTGATCATTTCATCAAAGCGAATGTTCCAACTCTGAGATGCTTGCACCAACCCATAGATGGAGCGCTGGAGTTTGCATACTTTGTCAGCATTCTTAGGATCAACAAAACCTTCCGGCTGCATCATATACAATTCTTCCTTAAGGAAACCATTAAGGAATGTTGTTTTGACGCCCATTTGCCAGATTTCATAATCATAGAATGCGGCAATTGCTAACATGATTCGGACGGACTTCAGCTTCGCTACGGGTGAGAAGGTCTCATCGTAGTCAACCCCTTGAACTTGTCGATAACCCTTAGCGACAAGCCGAGCCTTATAGACGGTCACATTAACATCTGTGTCAGTCTTCTTCTTAAAGATCCACTTATTCTCTATGGCTTGCCAACCATCGGGCAAGTCTGTCAAAGTCCATACTTTGTTTTCATACATGGATCCTATCTCAGATTTCATGGCTTCAAGCCATTTGTTGGAATCCAGGCCCGCCATCGCTTCTTCATAGTTCAAAGATTCACCGTTGTCTAACAACATGATTTCCAGGACAGGGTTGCTGTACCACTCTGGTGCAGAACGTGTCCTCGTGGACCTACTCAGTTCAGTAGCAACTTGATTCGAAGTTTCATGATCGTCATCATTAACTTCCTCTCTAGTCAGTGCAGGCACCACAGAAACATCTTCCTGAGCTGCGCTACTCTCTGGTTCAAGAGGGGGTACCTCGTCAAGTTCTACTTTCCTCCCACTTACTTCTTTCGAGAGAAACTCTTTCTCCAGAAAGGATCCATTCTTGGCAACAAGGATCTTGCCTTCGAATCTGAGGTAGAAGGTATACCCAATAGTTTCCTTAGGGTATCCTATGAAGATGCATTTTTCCGATTTGAGTTCGAGCTTTTCAGGTTGAAGTTTCTTGAGATAAGCATCGCATCCCCAAACTTTCAGAAACCACACCTTAGGTTTCTTCCCAAACCATAATTCATACAGTGTCGTCTCAACGGATTTAGACGGTGCCCTATTTAAAGTGAATGTGGCAGTCTCTAAAGCATAACCCCAAAATGATAGCGGTATATCGGTAAGAGACATCATAGATCGCACCATATCCAATAGAGTGCGATTACGATGTTCGGACACACCATTACGCTGAGGTGTTCCAGGCGGCGTGAGTTGTGAAACAATTACACATTTCCTTAAGTGCGTGCTAAACTCGTGACTCAAGTATTCTCCTCCACGATCTGATCATAAGAACTTTATTTTCTTGTCACGTTGATTCTCTATGTCGCTCTAAAATTCCTTGAACTTTTCAAAGGTCTCAGACTTGTGTTTCATTAAGTAGACATACCCATATCTACTTAAGTCATCAGTGAGGGTGAGAACATAATGATAGCCACCGCAAGCCTCAACGCTCATTGGACCGCATACATCAGTATGTATTATTTCCAACAAGTTGGTTGCTTGCTCCATTGTTCCGGAGAACGGAGTCTTGGTCATTTTGCCCATGAGGCATGGTACGCACGTGTCAAATGATTCATAATCAATAGACTCCAAAAGTCCATCTGCATGGAGTTTCTTCATGCGTTTAACACCAATGTGACCAAGGCGGCAGTGCCACAAGTATGTGGGACTATCATTATCAACCTTACATCTTTTGGCATTCATACTATAAATATGTGTAACATCACGTTCGAGATTTCAATAAAAATAGACCATTGACCAGCGGGGCATGACCATAAAACATATCTCTCATATAAATAGAACAACCATTATTCTCGGATTTAAATGAGTAGCCATCTCGCATTAAACGAGATCCAGATACAATGTTCATGCTCAAAGCTGGCACTAAATAACAATTATTGAGGTTTAAAACTAATCCCGAAGGTAAATATAGAGGTAGCGTGCCGACGGCGATCACATCGACCTTGGAAACATTCCCGACGCGCATCGTCACCTCATCCTTCGCCTGTCTCCGCTTATTCCGCAGCTCCTATTTTGAGTTACAAATGTGAGCAACCGCACCGGTATCAAATACCCAGGAGCTACTACGTGCGCTGGTAAGGTACACATCAATAACATGTATATCATATATACCTTTAGTGTTGTCGGCCTTCTTATCCTCTAAGTACTTGGGGCAGTTCGCTTCCAGTGACCATTTCCCTTGCAATAAAAGCACTCAGTCTCATGCTTGGGTCCATTCTTTGGCTTCTTCCCGGCAACTAACTTACCGGGCGCGGCAACTCCCTTGTCGTCCTTCTTGAAGTTCTTCTTACCATTGCCTTTCTTGAAACTAGTGGTCTTATTCACCATCAACACTTGATGTTCCTTTTTGATCTCCACCTCCGCTGATTTTAGCATCGAATATAAGTCAGGTATGGTCTTCTCCATCCCTTGCATATTGAAGTTCATCACAAAGCTCTTGTGGCTAGGTGGAAGCGACTCGAGGATTCTGTCAATGACCGAGTCATCTGGAAGATTAACTCCCAGCTGAGACAAGCGGTTGTGCAACTCAGACATTTTGAGTATATGCTCACGGACAGAACTGTTTTCCTCCATCTTACAACTAAAGAACTTGTCGAATACTTCATATCTCTCGACCCGGGCATGAGCTTGGAAAACTATTCTCAGCTCTTGGAACATCTCATATGCTCTATGTTGCTCAAAACGCTTTTGGAGCCCCGGTTGTAAGCTGTAAAGCATGCTGCACTGAACCAGGGAGTAATCATCACTACGCGACTGCCATGTGTTCATAACGTCTTGTGTTGCTCGGAAAACGGGTGCGTCACCTAGCGGTGCTTCAAGGACATATGCTTTCTTGGCAGCTATGAGGATGATCCTCAAGTTACGGACCCAGTCTGTATAGTTACTTCCATCGACTTTCAGCTTGGTTTTCTCTAGGAACGCGTTGAAGTTGAGGGCAACATTAGCGTGGGCCATTGGGTCTACTGGATAGATTGTAAAGACAATTTTAGACTAAGTTCATGATAATTAAGTTCATCTAACCAAATTATTTAATGAACTCCCACTCAGATAGACATGTCTATCCCTCTAGTCATCTAAGTGATACATGATCCGAATCGACTAGGCCATGTCTGATCATCACGTGAGACGGACTAGTCATCAACGGTGAACATCTCCATGTTGATCGCATCTATTATACGACTCATGTTCGACCTTTCGGTCTCTCGTGTTCCGAGGCCATGTCTGTACATGCTAGGCTTGTCAAGTCAACCTAAGTGTTTTGCATGTGTAAATCTGGCTTACACCCGTTGTATGTGAATGTTAGAGTCTATCACAACCGATCATTACGTGGTGCTTCGAAACAACGAACCTTCGCAATGGTGCATAGTTAGGGGGAACACATTTCTTGAAATTTTAGTGAGGGGTCATCTTATTTATGCTATCGTCGTTCTAAGCAAATAAGATGTAAACATGACAAACATCACATGCAAATCATAAAGTGACATGATATGGCCAATATCATCTTGCTCTTTTGATCTTCATCTTCGAGGCGCGGCATGGTCACCATCGTCACTGGCATGACACCATGATCTCCATCATCGTGTCTTCATGAAGTTGTCTCACCAACTATTACTTCTACTACTTTGGATAATGGTTAGCAATATAGTAAAGTAATTACATTGCGTTTATATTGACTCGCAGGTCATACAATAAATTAAGACAACTCCTATGGCTCCTGCCAGTTGTTATACTCATCGACATGCAAGTCGTGATTCCTATTACAAGAATATGATCAATCTCATACATCACATATATATTTCATCACATCGTTTTGGCCATATCACATCACATAGCATACCCTGCAAAAACAAGTTAGATCTCCTCTATTTGTGTTGGCGTTCTGGGAACGGGGGTACCCAGACTTGCCTGCCTGCGGCCTGCGGCGTGGCTCAAGGGGTGGCCCAGCACGGCCCATCTTCATCAACACAAGCTCAAGACCTCGCGAGGGGCCAGCCTCATGGGCGACGCATTTAGTGAGCTTCTCGTGCACGGCCTCGTCAGTCTGGCTCGCAAGGAGGCCGAGAGATCAAGGCGGGTACTCACGAGGTGCCCATGATGCAAGCCATGATTTGACTAAGGGCGCCAGCGGCGCCAGCCCGTGCAAAGGTCCTCCTTCCTCTTTGGTGCAAAGGGAGCAAGCGCAGGCAAGAGTATCAAGCAAAGTTATCCGCTTCGTGCAACAAGACCAAGACCGTCGAACGGCAGGAAGGAAGTCATCGTGGAGCCCAAGCCGGGCCACCACCAGAGCCTTTGACAAAGCGAGGACCAACTTTAGTCGATAAGTGTACTAGATGTTCCCTTCAAATGGCCAATTGTTGGTGCCCTTCCGATCGATATTTGGGAAGAGGCCCAGGCCCTTGCCTATAAATAGGACTAGCCACCCACAGGATAGAGGCAGCTTGATCCAGCCAAGAAATCAATCAGCAGATAGAGAGCGATCGAACTCCCCTAGCAGTTCATCGCACCAGCCAAGAATGCACTCGCGAGGCTGTTCTTCCTTGTATTGTTCATCATCAGCCCAAGAGGCAATCCACCACACCACAAACTAGAGTAGGGTATTACACCACAATGGTGGCCCAACTAGTATAAACCCCTGTGGTCTCTTGTGTTGTTCCTTTCATAGCTTAGATCTTAGCGAGGCTGCGAGGTGCAGGTAGGTAGAGGGTGAAATCTTCGCCGCACCCCAAAGAGTTCAATCCCAGAGGGTCCGCCGAACCCGAATCCGACATTTGGCGCCAGTAGGGGTGCGCCGGAATTGCCTTCCGCCGCCTCGTTCTTCGTCGACCATCGCATCCATGTCGACGCTTGTCGGGCCCGCGCCGAAGCGCCGAGCCACCTCGCTTCCTCGCCGCCTGTGACGGCCCTGCCGGGCGGCCGCCACTGCTGCTCCTCGCCAGCCGCCAACGCTGCCACCGCCCGGCGGGAACGGCAGCAAGCATCATCCCAAGATCCGTCCGTGAGGCGAGACGGCCGCACCGCCACCTCCACGGCGTTCTTCGCCTCGTGCTCCGCTACCATGGAGGCTCGTTACGCCATCGCGCAAACGAGCTCCTACGCTACCGCCTCGCCGACGACGCCTTACAAAGAGCGGCTCGACTGCTGCCGCTGAAGCTCGTCTGCCGCCGCAGGGGCTCCCTCGCCGCCGCCCTTCGCTGCAGCACATTCCCCGCCTGCACGGGCGATGAAGCCTGTGGGCGCCAGCCGCCTCCCTCAAGAAGGCGCTTTGGCCCCAAGGCGCGGGCCCCGGGCGGAACCCACTCGTCCGGGCGCCAAAGACAGAAGAGCAGAGCTGTCAAGAGGTCCTGGCCCCAAGAAGCTACCCGAGTGCTCCCTGCACTGCTCGCTCACCACCACGCCCTCGCTCCAGACGCTAAGACCCTCGCTGCTCCCCGCTGCAGCCGCATGGAGACCGGCAAGACCAGGTTTTCGTCACCAAAGGCCTCCCTGTGGCACAAGCAGTTGCCCGCCACCACCGAAGCGCAAGCGTCAGCGGGCTCAGCAAGTTCAAGCCGACCTGCCTCTCGCCACACGACGGCACGGGCCGACCACGGAGTTCCTCCAGCTTTTATGAGATGGGCATCGGCCGCCAACGGGACGAGAAGATCATGGCGAACTGGTTTCCCATGGCACTCAAGGACGGAGCCCGCACTGCTCCTCGAACTTTTGCTCGCACGATCTCCTCCTCGACGAGATGCGCACCCGCTTCATCGCCAACTTCCAAGGTACTCACGATCGCCTTCGCCGGAGCGATTATGCGCCGCATCAAGCAGCAACCTGGGGAGACCCTACAGTATACATCCAGCTTCAACAATGCACGCCAAGATTCCTAAGGTGACCGACGAGGCCATCATCTCAGCCTTCTCCGACGTGCGTGACGCCAAGATGAAGGAGGAGCTCAAGCGATGCATGAAGATCTGTGCACTTCCTTGGAGTTGTTCAACTTGGTGCACCAAGTGCACCAGGCTGAGGAAGGGCGCCTTTCCCTCCTCGAGCTGCCAGCCGCAGACCCAGAAGAGAAGAAATCCAAGGCCAAGGACGTGAAGCGCAAGGGGGCTGCCGTGCTCGCGGCAGAACCAGACACCAAGCAGGGCAGAGATCAGCCCTAGTCTTGCAAGGGCAGCCGGTACTGTGTGTACCACGACCTCCACACCCACAACACCAACGAATGTCAAGAGCTCCGGCCGCAGTGCGAGAAGGGAGGATCGCCGCGCCCGACCGCAACGACGAGGCTACGGCCGAGGAGGAGGAAGGAACGCAGACGCTGGAAGACCGAGGCCTCGCCAAGGGTGGCGCGACCGACCTCGCGAGATCGCTGGCAGGACCAGCCTCGCGAGGGAGACTAGAGGGATCAGCCTCACAGGATCGCCTGCAAGGAAACACAGCCTCCCTCCTCTACCGCCGCAGCCAAGGAGAAACGAGGACCATCATCAGACGAGGAGGCTGGGGCTTTAGGAGCCGCGATCGCTAGGTATCCCGGGCGGAGCTCAAGCCCCAGCCTCCCAACGATCTTCAAGCAGTTCGCGCACAAGTGAATGCAGTCCTCCCCAAGCTCGGCCACGCGCCTCTCAGTGGTCTCAGCGGCGCCATCACGCTCAGCTCAGCCGATCAGCCAAGTGCGCGCCACAGCGGAGTCCTCCCGATGCTTTGTTCCCAATCATCGCGAACGCATAAGTCACCAGACCTCATCGATGGCGGAGCAGGACTCAATGTCCCGTCCAGAGAGACATTCAACAATCTCCAAGTGCCTTACAATCAGCTTCAGCCAACCAAGTTTTCTCCGAGTCACCGATGGCTCCACGGTTCCGACAGCAGGTCCGCCTCGTCACCTTTCGGGCGCAGACGATAACCATCCGACCAAGCTCATCGACTTCGATGTCGCCCACATTCGCCGCCATACAATGCCATCCTCTGGTACCCAGCTCGCCAGTTCATGGCCGGACTCATCACGGCCACAACATCCTCAAGATGCCAGAAAGCGGCGGAGTCATCACGGTGCCTTGTGAAGAGAGAGACACGGTGCTCCCCGAGCGAGCCTTTCAAGCCGATCACTTGAAGACCCAGACGCAGGAGCGTGAGGCCCCCGAGACCGCCTCCCAAGAAGAAGAAGACATCGCCTGCCCGACCTCGGGAGGCAGGCCCTCAGTGGTCCGCGCCAGCCTGGGGCACCTCCTTCGTCAGGATAGGAAGGCGCGCCGCCTCATCAAGCAAGGATCGGGGCTCTCCCGAGGGCCACCGACCTTGCTAAAGTCACGAGGGAGGCGCTTGGGCACCACTTGGAGGCGTTTCAAAGCACGCTTCTCTGTGGAGGAGCAAGGCAAGGAGGGCCAAACCTCAGGAGTCTGGCCACAGATCACGCAGGAGTTGCAGGAGTCAAGAGTCATGAGTGGCAGCCGCCGCCACTCCCCGTGAGCTCCCCATCCAGCGAGGATGGTGGGCCTGCGCCTGCGCCGACATACCAGGGCTCACCCGAGCCGCCTCAGAGCGCTTTCTGCCCTCACGCTGGGCGCCAAGGCCCACCCCACAGCCACGTCAAGATGCCCCACGGCCTGCCGAACGCGGCCGCCACGCACCAGCCCCTCATGAGGAGCATCCTGAGGCTCAAGAGGCCAAAGGCTCGTAGTCCCGGGCGGAGATGGAGATGGTCCGCGAGGAGCCACCAGCGCCAAGAGCCTCCCGAGGCTCCCCTGGCCCGGGGATCGTGGAAGATCGGCTCGCAGCCCACGACGTCCGCTACTTCAACATCCTTTCGCCTTCAAGTTATCAGTGACATCCTTCAAGTTTCATTTCCACCGGGCGCCCCTGTGGCTGCATTATTCCCAGGCCGCCGCTGGGTCCGCCCCTCGCAGCGTATCCCTTTTACTTCATGTTCCTAGCTTCCTTTGTTGGGGCGCCTCGGGCTGCATCATCCCTAAGTCGCCGGGCTGCACCCAGCGATGTCCGCCTTCCCTGCATCTATCTAATGAACTTGCTTCTTCGTGACTAACGTGCTTGACCAAGTTGCCTGCTCAACTGACACCAACTGATGGAGCTGCTCCCCCAACGGCATGGCGCTTGCACATGGGTCCGTCCCTGCAACGCCGACAAACCTGAATGGCTGAGCTCTGGCCGCGGCAGCCCCGCACAGCCGCCACTCGTCAGCCTTCGCCTCGCCACCTCTCCAAAGCAACCAACAGCTGACCGTCATTGTCATAGCGGACTCTCGCTCTTCTTGTGGTGGGCCTGCAGGATCCCTTCAAGGAGCAGCGCCGGGCGAGGCCCTCACGGTGTCTTCTTCACTCTCGCCTACTCAACCGCTTGCACGTTAAAGGGGGGGTACCGAAAGATCGGGACTCATGGGCTCCACCGTTCTCCAGCCACCCCTCCGCCTTGTCCACAGATCGCGACTCGTGATACCAGCGACGGCCGAGACCCGCCGAGGGCTGGGACCCGAGGACGAGAGGAAAAGGGGAGCAAAGGCAGAGGAAGGGCACGCGACTTCGCCAGTAACCTCGCTCGATGCGCTGGCCTAGCATCGCACTGTGAAGTGGTTCATGACTCTCGAGATAAGTCACCGAAACACTAGCTATCGCAGCACCGCCCCCGCACTCCAATGCAATCCCATGTTAGCAACGCCGCGCCCTTTCTCATCGAACGATGGCTGCTTGAGCGCCAAAAGGGACCTCCTAAGCATCACGACTCAGGGGCTCTTATCGACCCCCGGCCGCCACCCCTCGCCTTGACCACGGCATCGCTGACCAGATACCAGCCGACGGCCAAGCCTGCCTTTGGGAACGGGACCTCTCGGCGCAGAGCACCAAGCCCTCGTGGAGGTTCGGAAGGAAGAACTAAGCTTAAGACGGAATGAGCATCTCGCACTACTTCATGGCAAGGACTATATTAACAAACAGTAACCATTGTGCACCTTTACTAGTCTCCCCACGGGCGCCAAGCCCGATTCCTCGCAGGGAACAGATCCTCAAGAACGCTAACTACACGTGCCCCCGCAAGATACGCCCATCATCAACAAGGTCGGCCGAGCACCGCGCCAACCTCATCCAGATCGAGGCGGCGGCGTTCGACGAGCCCGGCCCTGCTCCGAGAGCGGCGCAGGCTCGGGCTCAGAGGCTGCCGCCGCCTCCGGAGTCGCCAAGAGCTCGGCGGAGTCGCTGACCTCCGACGCCCGCCGCCTCGAGGAGCCGGCTTGAGGAGCGATCGGCAGCCTGGTCCTCGCGGCGCAAGGCCCCACCGCCTCTCTCGTGCAGCACTCCAGCCGACGTCCGTCTGCCAAGACCTTGAAGAGCATCATGGAAGCGCTGGCTGCATTCCTGTGGATCGCGAGGGCGCCTCGTCCCTGGGTGAGACCTGGGCGATCTCGCCCCAGCCTCGAGTCATGAAGACCTTGCCTGGGCAACGACCGCAACCTCCGCTTGTCACGAGGGTGTTGCAGTCCTGGCGGCCGCAACCAGAAGCCCAAGTATCCCTCATGGCATCACAAGGCGAAGGAGGAGGAAGGTGAATCCAAGATCGAGGAGGCATGGTGGCGTGGAGCACAAACTCGGGAGGAGCCTCGACATGAACCCAGGAGGAACTCCAGGAAATTGGGAGAGATGCTCACCCCAGTGATAGCGAAGCTAGTTATACCTGCCAAGGGATTTCTTCCCGCCTTCATGGTCCCGGTTCGAGCCGGACTTGCCACCTACAAGGGCGGAAATCAAGCGGAGAGCATCCCCGATCCCTCTAAAGGAGAGCATGTATGCTTCATCTCTTATCTAGTAAGAGGACTCGGATTTCCAATCCATCCGCTTCTCCGGGCTCCTCAGAGTTCTACGCCCCCGCTTGCACCATCTTACTCCCGCCCCATCTTGCACATCGCGGGCTTCATGGCCCTTGCTAACTATTCTGGGTGTCGAGGCTCATTCCGGCTGTGGAAGAGAATATTCTGCCTAGTACCCCTGCTCTCATGAGGGGTCAATATATCAAGTGCGCGAGCCGAGCTATGGCGATCGCCGACCGGATACCTATCCGAACCCCAAAGAAGGCGTCCAAGACTGGCCTTCGGAATGGTTTTACATGGAGGACGTTTCGCTGCCGGATCCTGTTCGATCGGCCTTCCGGAGTTCAGCAATGCTCCTCAAGAAGCGCCTTGTTGGCGCGCTTGAGCCCCCGAGAGAAGATGACCGATGTCCGCTATTTGATGAGCCGAATAAGGTTATCGGCTCATGCCGATTGACCATGACAGAGTCATGGCAATCTGCATTATGAGGGGAGTGCAGCCGCCCAATACAGGGGCCACCCCATGTGGGACTTCAACAGGAGGACGATGCCACCCGGCCATGGCCGCAGTAGGGCCACGATCGTCACCGAACCGGGTGAAGATCTTGTCTCGCTATGTACAAAGGAGAGGAGGAGGATTCGTGTCAACCCAATCAAGGAGTTTTTCAATAACTCGGCTGGGTAAGCAAACATCCTTGTTACCTGTCCGATCCATGTTCCCGTAGTTAAATATCTCATTTCATGGTTTTTGCAAGAGAACTGCACGGACTGTGGAGAAGATACACAGCCCGCCCCCACAACCCGAGGATCCAGAGCGGTCCTCAATCCGACCTCCAAGAGGATCCGATATAACGGTGGAGTTGATCGACGGTGTTCTACCAACTTAGCATCGATAATGCTTTGTAGCCATTACGCCGACATTACCCGAATACTTCCACCTTCACAGTAAATGAGACCGAGATCCCAAAACCCCGATAACGACTCCATCCATGCTTATTTTTTATCACCAGATACCAATGGTGCTTTGCAGGGTACCTTCGAGGCAGAAGCCGAGCTCACAGGCGATCGCCAACAAAGGGCAAAAGCGGCCCAAGAGGCTAAAAAAAGAAGTGCGGTCCGGATCGAAACTCCGCCGCAACGGAGATAGCACCATACTTCCGTGATTGATACCGGAAGGCGACTTAACGTTGATGCTCTGTTCAAAAAAGAGCGCCGGATCGAGTCCGGAGAGGTTTCCGATCGAACCTTCACCGGACAAGCTTCAAAGACAGGTCCGGAGGCTGAGGCGAGCACGAGACGTGCGTCGGATGCTCCTCCGACAAAGAATGCCGACAGATTGTCCGCCACCAACTCCGAGGTGGAGAGCGCCTTGAATCACAGCACCACCGACAGCTTCTTCGTGACGATGTTTCTCCCCAAAGGCCTTGAATGCCTTTGATTCGAGATGTGCATCTCCGCGCCGCCAAGATGGTCTAGCCAGACACGGAAAGCAGTATGTGAAGGACATATGTAAGGAAATTGACAGCTATATATGTCAAGAGTCTCGAGACATAAAATAGTTAGAATAACTGATTTAAGGATCATTTGTTATGCAGATTCATCGAAAAGAATACCCGATGTCCCTGGAGCTTGAAGAGTGCAGGCCCAACTTGAGGTCTGACTAACCGCCACGGGGAGCCACAGAGACCCCTCCGTAATATACGCTTCAAAAGATAAATAATTTATGAAGTGCGGCGGTGTGTAAATCTGAAAAAACATTGCAGATGGCGCCGACTAAATCCGACAAGCAACAGCTCTACGCCAGCTAAAGGTCAAGTAGAGCGTGCTTACGAGGTGCGGCAAGAGAAGAATAACCTCCAAGACGCCAACACCAAGCTGGGTGAGGAACTAAAGGACGTTCGTGCCAGCTTAGTCGACCAGAAGGAGAATCGGTGGCTTCGTCATGCATTTTCAATAAGTGCTTGAGCGAACTTTGAAAGAGTTCGGCGAGGAAGGCGACTAACATAAACATGTATGTAGGTTTGCTCACAGTCGCCCTGAGGAGGAGATGCCCACCTTCGGGTGATCTTCTTCCCGAACTGTGTCACCGCAGAACGAGTCCGCAGTGATGAAAGGCATCGCCAGTGCCTTGTGGCTATCTATCTCCCTCGCCCAAGGCATCGGGAGCTGGCGGAGCGGCTTCAAGGAGCACGCGGCGCTTCCGCTATGGAAGATATCGCCTGTCGTCAAGGTTCTAGGAAGCTTGGGCCATGGTAAAGACGCTAGTACACGGTTGTCGACCCAAACCACATGGCCGAGGTCGGACTGTAAATGGATGGGATGGAGATCCTCGAAGCTTAGTTTACGCCAAGTAGAATTGGCTGCCAAGTATTCCCAAAGAAGATTGTAAATTAGATAGCCTATTAGATGGCATTGAGGAGGAATACAATGAGTCGAGTTGACTATGTAAAAATATGACATGAAAGAATGTCTTCTAGCCGGATTGTAGATCGCTTGTCATAGCGACCTTTCTTCACCTCCGACCCAATAGTCCGAGTGTGTCCGAATACCTTCGTGGTTATATAAGAACCGTGGTATGCATGGAGACCAGGCGAGGGGTCATTGTTGCTGTATCGCATAAGTGCCCAACTAGTTATGTTATATTACATGGGTAGTAAGAAACATCTTCCAGGAGAATAGTTCCGCTATGGGTTCCTTTCGGCTGGATGCATGCCCTAAAGTGTATGTCAAAGCTGCTATAAAGCAGAAAATCATCCGGGGCAGATGGGTAAATAGTTAAAAATCATCTTTCAGTTCACCGATCAATATTCCTTAAGAACGCTAGCATTCGCTTCACCCGCCTGAGGTACACATCCGCTGACCCGGCAGAATAATCGCAGAGGTGCTCCTTTACCACCTAGCCAACAATCGGGAACGAGGGGTAAGCAGGAGCCAGCAACCCAGCTTGGCCAAACTTAAGTCATATCGATGCATATAATGGTGAATAGAAGGTACATGCGAAGTTTAACGACATGTTGGGCATGAAAGCCCAGATAAATAAGCTTTTGTTAAAGAAGCCCTGTGTATAATGAGCGCGATAGCTGCCAAGTGTGTGCGAAAAGCGCAAACGAGCCTCTAGATGCTTCAAGAAGAAGAAGGAGGAAGGAGAGAAAAAAGACAGCAAAATAAAAAATGTGGACGGAGGAAGGAGACGAACTTGGAGTCCGCACTTAGGCGAGAATCTTCAAGACGGGCTGCGCTCCATGGGTTCGGCTCGAGTCGGTTATCCGATGCGTCATAGACGGTATGTTCTACCGGTCAGACCTGGTCGATGATGAAGGGACCTTCCCATTTGGGCTTGAGTTTGTCCTTTTCTTGTCCGGCAGCGAGAACTAGTTCGCCAACGTTATAAGCTTTGGCCCGCATTTCCCTACTTTGATATCTTCGAGCCTGCTGTTGATAGAATGCGAACGAGCTTTTGCCACGCCGCGCCCTCCTCCAATGCGCCCAAACTGTCCTGCCAATCAAGCTCGGCTTCTTTCTTCATACATGCGCACGCCGAGGTGATTCATGTATTATGTCGCAGGCAAGACTGCTCTTCGCCGCACACCATGAAGAATGGTGTGAACCGTAGTACGATTCGGGCGTGGTCCGCAGCCCCGTGAGTACGGAGTCGAGCTCCTCAACCCAAAGGCATGTTAGATTCCTTGAGGGACGCCGCTCATTATTAGACCATTTGCTCGTTCGACTTGGCCGTTGGTTTGAGGGTGATAGACCGAGGCGAATCGAGCTTGATGCCCATGTTTTTGCACCATGATTTGACTTCATCGGCCGTGAAGTTGGTGCCATTATCGTGATGATACGTGGGGACACCGTGAACGTGCACTACCCCGATATGAAGTCTATCACTGGTCCGGATTCGCCGCTTTAACAGGCTTGGCCTCTATCCATTTGGTGAATTTATCCACCATGACCAATAGGTATTTTTGCTTGTGGGTTCCTCCCTTGAGGGGTCCAACCATGTCAAGCCCCCGACCGCGAACGGCCAGTGATGGGTATAGTTTAAGGGCGGTGGGTGGATGTGGCTTTGTTAGCAAAGAGCTGGCAACCAACGATCGTTGGACTAAGTCCTCGCTCCGCCGGGCCGGCGGCCAATAAAATCCTGTACGGAAGGCCTTGTTTACAAGGGCCCGGCTGCGCGCGTGGTGCCCACCCAGTCCGCATGAATTTCAGCCAGGAGGTTTCGCCTTCCTCTTCGGAGATACACCTTGAAGGACTCCGTAGTGCTTTTCTTATAAAGCTCTCCTCATGGACTTTATAGGCTTTAGAGCGCCTACTATGCAACGCGCCTCATTTTGGTCTTCGGGAGTTCCCGCTTAGTTAGGTAGGCTAGGAATGGTTCCGCCCACGGGCGATAACCGCCATTATTTCGTGAGCGAGGGTGTTATCTCGGGCGGAGCCTCCGTTGTGTCGAGTGTTCGCGTCGCAAAGGCGGTTGGGTCCGGATTGATATTGCGGACTCCTTCCCATAGTACGGATGGCTTGAACAGCCGCCCAAAAGATATTGGGTGGGACGGCATCGCTTTTGCACCGATGCGCGTGCTAATATATCCCCGCCTGGTTGTTATCCCGGCTATATGATGAAATTCGAGCCCTTCAACTGGTGCTGACATTTTTAGGACTGCATTGCGGTATGCTGCCATTTTCGGATCTTTGGCATCAAAGTCTCCGCTTATTTGAGATATTGCGAGGTTCAATCTCGCCGCACCTCTAGGCGTTGAATGCCCATGGAGACTGCCATCCGGAGGCCGTGCGTATGGGCCTCATATTCGCTGCATTGTTGGAGTCCGATACATTATCTCAAGGACGATGGACTGTGTCCCCGGTTGGGGACGCCAGACGACGCCAGCCCCAGTGCCGCCAACATTTTGGAGCCGCCAAAGTGCATGATCCAATTGAGTATGCACCATACTTTAGGAGTTCGGCCGTCCATTCGCCAAAGTCGGCCAAAACTCGCGACTTAATAGCTCGCCGTGGCTTATAAGTTATATCGAATGGAAGGAGCTCTATGGCCCATTTAGCATCCGCCCACGTCGCGTCATGGTTGTTTATAATGTCGTTAAGAGGTACTTCGAGGCTACCGTTATCGAACACTCTTGAAAGTAGTGTCGCAGCTTCCGGATGCCATGAACACCCCATATGCTATCTTTTGATAGTGTGGGTACCGGACTTGCATGGAGTTAGGACAAGGGACACATAATAAACCGTTTTTGAACAGGGAACCGTGTCCTCCGCTTCGCTCGACAACGAGCACCGCTGATGACAACTTGATGTGTTGCGTGATATATAATAGCATTGGTTCGCCCATGTTGGGCGCGCCAGACCGGATTTGTTGCCAAATGGCCTTTATTTCTTCGAGTCCGTCAGGCGTGCATCCGCCCACTCAAGTGTTCGGTGCGGTGGAGGAGGCGGTAAAGAGGTAATGCTTTTCTCCTAACGGGAGATAAAGCGGCTTAGAGCCGCCACGCATCCCGGCCAATTTTGTATTTGTTTGAGGTCTTTTGAATATCCAATTGTGACAGAGCTCGAATCTTGGCTGGTTTGTTTAATTCCTCTACCGGACACAATGAAGCCTCAGAGCTTTCCGCCGAACGCCAAGACGATTTTTCCGGATTGAGCTTGATGTCATATTTTCAAGATTGTCGAATGTGAGCCTCAAGTCGCCTACTAGAGTTTCGACGTGCTTGGTTTTGACGACCACGCCATCTACATATGCTTCCACTGCTTTTGCCGATCCGTTTGCCGCACATGTCCGGATCATGCGCCGATATGTTGCGCCAGCGCTTTTGAGCCCAAAGGGCATTGTGTTGAAGCAGTAACGGGCCGTATGGATTGATGAATGTTGTTGTAGCTGGTTCTGCTCCGCCATCTTGATTTGGTGGTAGCCGAGTACGCCTCGAGGAAGCACAATGAGTCGTGGTCCTGCTGTAGCATCAATGATTTGATCAATTCGAGGAGAGGGAAGGGATCCTTTGGGCAAGCCTTATTAAGGTCTTTGAAATCAACACATAGGCGCCAGGATTTATCCTTCTTGGTACCATCACCAGTTTGCTAGCCAGTCCGGATGTTTTATATCTCCGATGAATCCGCCTCCAAAAGTTTGGCTAGCTCCTCTCCCATGGCCTGTCTCTTGGGTTCAAAAGCGCCAAGAGCCTGTTTGATCGGCTTGAACCTTTTAGGATATTTAGGCTGTGCTCGCCAGCCGACGGGATTCCTCGGCATGTCCAAGGGTGCCAGCAAAGATGTCCCAGCTTTTCTTGTAGAAATTCTCGAGAGCGGCCTACATCGTGGTTTAATTGTGCACCAATGGAGGCCGCCTTTGCAGGTCCGCTGGTGGACTTGGAATTTGACTATTTCATCCGCTGGTTTAAAAGAGGTGGACTTGGATCTTTTATCAAGTATCACATCGTCCCTGTTCACCGTGGAGCGATCGCGTGAGTTCCTCGCCGCTAGGGCTTCTGATAGTGCCTCGAGGGCTAGTGCGGCTGTCTTGTTTTTGGCGCGGAGTGCTATGTTCGGATCACTAGCGAGAGTGATGATTCCGTTAGGTCCGGCATTTTAAGCTTCATGTACCCATAATGGGGTATAGCTTGAAAAATTGTGAATGCCTCTCGTCCTAATAAAGCATGATATCCGCTGTTGAATGGGGCCACTTGAAATGTGACCTCCTCGACTGTAATTGTCCCATGAGCCGAACACTACGCCCAGCGTGATTTTTCCCTGTGCAGCATGCTTCCGGCTGGGATTATTCTCTAAAGGTTGTGCTGCTCGCCAATGCGGTTCCAGCTATTTCCATTTTTCGGAGGGTTTCCTCATAGATGAGGTTTAGTCCGCTGCCGCCATCCATGAGTACCTTAGTAAGGCGAAGCCGCCCACTATCGGGCCGAGGACCAATGCGGCTGGTGCCCGGCAGTTCGAATTTAGGTTCGCACCGCATTAAAGGTAATAGCCGTGTTACCCATGGATTTATTGTTGCTACTTGGTAGACTTCGCAAGGTTCCGGAGTGTTCGTTACATGTTATTTGATGAAAGTCTCAAGACTGTTAACACCTGCATCGGTGTTGCTGGGCTGGGATTCCGGTTAGAAGCTCTTCGCCACTTTTGGCCACCGCCGAGTATCCAACATGCTCAAGGCTATGAGTTGGAGTGGCTCTCGGTATATGAATTTTGCAGGTCCGCTTAGCCAACCTCCAAAGACGGTTCCGCACTTTAGGGGTTTTGGTTTTTGGTATTCAACCCAGGTGCTTGATAATGATGCACCTTTTGTTCCGGAGTAGGGATGTATTCGGGCCGGATTATCCCAAAATTTACTTTCGGTTTTCCAGCGCTTCCATCGCACAAGATTTTTGTACTATGGTCGCCAAGTCAGCAAAGCGTAATTTCATGACGACTTATGGCGCTTAGGATTCCCTTGTCCGCAATTATTGCAAAAATTGGGATTGCGCCCTCCTCTCGCAGTCCTTTATCCTGCTCATAACCAGGAGGAATCGCCCAAGAATGATGTAATGCTTTTGGCGGGCTCTTGCCAATTCGAGAGATCGCTAATGTTTGGGTGGGCGGTGGCACTAAATCTGAACCCCGCCCAATTTAGGACTCAAGGGTCGAGAAGCCCAACTCGGAAGTTTGATTTTGAGTGCTATCCAACGAGTCCAACCCGCCACCGACTTTAAGTTCAGTGGCTTGATCGACATCCGCCCCTCCGCAGGAATCCGCATGGAGGGATCGAACCGGACGTAGCTAGTCCTTAAGATAGAAGAAGAATCGCCGTTGCTCCTCTATCACAGCAACATGATGGGTAGCCCGGGAGAGTTGATCTCTCAGATCGGTTTTAGGCCCGATCCAGTCAGAATCTGTGGCGCACCTCCTGTATGGCGATGTGATCCAAGAGCTCGCTTATGGAGGAGAGCTCGATCGATCTAACTGTTCGCAAGTTCAACTAACATGGAGATTGGTTTCGATGACTCGAGAGGTCATCGTCGGCATGAGCGTCAACTAGCGGTCATGAGAAACCGCCAGCCGGAGAGTCTCACCAAGGGCCAAGGCTTCTTTGATGATGGTGTCGCCTTTAAAGACGAGATGAGGCATCCTACCTGATGGCGACGGCACAGAGGAACTCTCAATGAAAGCACCAATGTCGGTGTCAAACCGGCGGATCTCGGTAGGGGGTCCCAATCTGCAAGCGCCTAGGCGGATGGTAACAGGAGACAAGGGACACGATGTTTTTACCCAGGTTCGGGCCCTCTCGATGGAGGTAATACCTTACTCCTACTTGATTAATATTGATGATATGGGTAGTACAAGAGTAGATCTACCACGAGATCAAGGAGGCTAAACCCAGAAGCTAGCCTATGGTATGATTGTTGTTCGCCCCACGGACTAAAACCCTCCGGCTTATATAGACACCGGATAGGTTAGGGTTACAGAGTCGGTTACAATGGTAGGAGATCTACATATCCGTGACGCCAAGCTTGCCTTCCACACCAAGGAAAGTCCCATCCGACACGGGACGAAGTCTTCAATCTTGTATCTTCATAGTCCAGAGTCCGCCAACGGAAGAGTTCGCTATCCGGACACCCCTAATCCGACTCCTCAGCCTTTCAAGGTGGGCGCATAAGGCAGCGGAACTCGGGCGGCGGCCACTGCACTAAGGCCTCGACACTTTCCTGCCGGGCGCCTCATCTCGACAGATAGGGCAAGCCGCTTTTGGTGGAAGGGTCGACCTCTTCGGGAGCCTTTCTTCTCTTCCACGAAGAACCGCGGATCGGAGCCATTATGCAAGGTGGGGCAAGGACGGAGAAGAAGGAGAAGCAAAGAGAGATGGACTGAAGGGTACGCTGTTCGCATTTATAGCCAGTGGAAGGCCAACCGCCGACTTCCACGATCACAGTAATCATGACCCATGGCATGCAGGGACTTGTCAATTGCAGCTTGCCGAGGCGTCATGGGAAGTAGGGCCGCCCATCCCAATCAACCGCCACACGGCGCCAAGGCTGTTGTTAGGGGCCCGCGCGCGCTTCAGACTTGCCCTTCGCTTCTCTTCTCAGCAAGTTCAAGGCGCTTTGGGCCCGGGGCTACTGCCGCTGCCTTCCGGGAATGGGGTACCTAGACTTGTCATCTCGCAGCCTCGCGGCGTGGTTTCAAGGTGGCCCAAGACGGCCCATCTTCATCAACACAAGCTCAAGACCTCGCGAGGGGCCAGATTGCTGGGCGGATTTACAGGAGCTTCTCAGCACGGCTCGCCAGGCTGGCTCGCGAGGAGGCAGAGAGATCAAGGCGGGTACTCACGAGGTGCCCATGACGAAGCCATGATTTACCAAGGGCGCAGGCGGGCGCCAGCCCACGCAGTGTCGCCCTTTCCTCTTTGGTGCAAAGGGAGCAAGCGCAGGCAAGAGTATCAAGCAAAGGCATCCATTTCAAAGCAATAAGACCAAGACTGCCGTGAACGGCAGGAAGGAAGTCATCGTGGATCCCAAGCCAAGGCCACCACCAGAGCCTTTGACAGCGAGGACCAACTTTAGTCAGATAAGTGTACTAGATGTTCCCTTCAAATGGCTAATTGTTGGCGCCTCTTCCCGCCGATATTTGGGAAGAGGCCCAGGCCCTTGCCTATAAATAGGACTAGCCACCCACAGGATAGAGGCAGCTTGATCCAGCGCCAAGAAATCAATCAGAGACAGAGAGCGATCAACTCCCCTAGCAGTTCATCGCACCAGCCAAGAATGCACCTCACGAGGCTGTTCTTCCTTGTATTGTTCATCATCAGCCCAAGAGGCAATCCACCACACCACAAACTAGAGTAGGGTATTACACCACAATGGTGGCCCGAACTAGTATACCTGTGTCTCTTGTGTTGTTCCTTTCATAGCTTAGATCTTAGCGAGGCGGCGAGGTGCAGGTATGTAGGGGGTGAAATCTCCGTGCGCACCCCAGTGTTCGAACCTAGAGGGTCTGCCGGAACCCGAAATCCGGCAAATTGTTGTTGCATGTTTTACGTGGCTGCTATGGGTTTCTAGCAAGAACGTTTCTTACCTACGCAAAAGCCACAATGGTGATATGGCAATTGATATTTACCCTTCATAAGGACCCTCTTCATCGAATCCGATTCGACTAAATTGGGAGAGACAGATACCCGCTAGCCACCTTATGCAACAAGTGCATGTCAGTCGGTGGAACCTGTCTCACGTAAGCGTATGTGTAAGGTCAGTCTGGGCCGCTTCATCCCACAATGTCGTCAAATCAAGATAGGACTAGTAACGGTAAGCAAATTGAACAAATCATCGCCCACAACTACTTGTGTTCTACTCGTGCATAGAATCTATGCATAGACCTAGCTCTGATACCACTATTGTGAAACGTAGTAATAATCCAGAAATTCCCTACGTGTCACCAAGATCAATCTAGGATAAGCTAGTAACGGGAGAGAGGGAGTGCATCTTATTACCCTTGAAGATATCTAAGCGGAAGCGTTACAAGAACGCGGTTGATGGAGTCATACTCGCGGCGATTCAAATCGCGGAAGATCCGATCCAAGCGCCGAACGGACGACGCCTCCGTGTTCAACAAACGTACAGCCCGGGAACATCTCCTCCTTCTTGATCCAGCAAGGAGAGGAGAAGTTGAGGGAGAACTCCGCAGCATGACGGCATGGTGGTGGAGTCGTGGGTTCTCCCAGCAGAGCTTCACAAGCACTCACGGAGGAGGAGGAGGTGTAGGAGGGAAAGGGCTGCGCCAGGCAAGGGGTGCAGCTCTCATGCACCTCCCCACTATATATAGGGGTGGAGAGGGCTGGTTTCTTGCCTCCAAGTCCATTGGGGCGCGTAAAGGTGGAGGAATGAAATCCCATCCTTTCCCTTCCCCATCGATTGTTATCCCCTTTTTAGGATCTTGATCTTATCCTTCTGGATATTATCATATTCCTTCTAAGGGGGATCTTGGTGCTCGACTAAGGGTGTAAATGCGCCTCCACTACCACGCTCATGTGGATCCCCCATGCAGGTGGGCCCCACCCAAACCTTCTAGAACCTTTTCCGGTACAATACCGAAAAATCCCAAACATTTTTCGATGGCAAAAATAGGACTTCCTATATATAAATCTTTACCTCCGACCATTCCGAATACTGTGACGTCCGGATCTCATCCGAGACCAACAACTTTCGTAACCACATACAATTCCTACTACAAATCTAGTGTCAACGAACCTTAAGTGTGTAGACCCTACGAAGTTCGGGAACAAAGGCAGCATATGACCGAGACATCTCTCCACCAATAACCAATAGCGGATCTCGATACCCATATTGGCCCTACATGTTCCATGATGATCTCATCGGATGAACCACGATGTCGGGATTCAATCAATCCCGATACAATTCTCTTTGTCCATCGGTATGTTACTTGCCCGAGATTCGATCGTCGGTATCCCCATACCTCGCTCAATCTCGCTACCAAAGAAGTCTCTTTACTCGCTCAGAACACATGATCATGTGGCTACCTCCTTAGTCACATTGAGCTTATTATGATGATGCATTATCAAGGGCCCAAAGATACCTCTCCGTTATATGGAGGACAATCCCACTCGATTCGTACAACCCAATGCATACTTTCGAGATACCCGTAGTGCACCTTTATAGTCACCTAGTTACGCCAGTGACGCTTGATACACCCAAAGCATTCCTACGGTATCCGGAGTTGCACAATCTCATGGTCTAAGGAAATGATACTTTACATTAGGAAAGCTCTAGAAAACAAACTACACAATCTTGTGCTATGCTTAGATTGTCTTGTCCATCACATCATTCTTCTAATGATGTGATCCTCGTTATCAATCTACATCCAATGTCCATGGCCAGAAACCACAACCATCTATTGATCAACGAGCTAGTCAGCTAGAGGCTCACTAGGGACATGTTGTAGTCTATTTATTCACACATGTATTATGGTTTTTGGTTAATACAATTATAGCATGAATAATAGACAATTATCATTAACAAGGAAATATAATAATAACCATTTTATTATTGCCTCTAGGCATATTTCCAAGAATCAAGCCGCCATCGAGGTCGAGGTCCCGATGACGGCAGTGATGTTGCTCAAAACCATGAGGACGGGCGCTGCGGGCGAAGCTTCGACTCGGCCATGAAGCGCTTGGCCTCGCTCGTGCACCTTCAGCTTTCCAATCAGCTCATTGAAGAAAACTCCCAGCTTGACGCTGGCAACCTCATGCCCGCTGATCGAAAAATGGCCCATCCATGCCCATCACCACGGTCCGGGCAGCAAGATGCATGGCGACATCGATCGATCTTGATCCTGCAGGTTTAGCTGCTCGAACTGATTCGCTTAGCTTATCTTATGCATCCTTTCGAGACGCTTGGGCAGTGTCCGATCTTGGACATCAGCTGTTGGCGGGATTCGCTAGACTCTGCCACGCTCTCCAAGGAGCCGATCCTGGCCTTTAGGTCCGTGATGGTGTCGTTGGCAGTCTCGACACTTTGGGTCCTGGAGGAGAGCTGCAACTGCCCGTCGGTCAGAAGAACCTCCATCTTCCGTGCTTCCTCCTTGAGGGCCTCCACCTCCTTGGTGCTCCTGGCAAGCTCCTCGGTCATCTTAGCCACCTGTTGTCGAGGTAAGTCTTGGCAGCAGATGCGGCAGCTAGATCATCAGTGAGCTTCTTCAGTTGGGCAACAGAGTTAGAAGTGAGGGCATCCAGGGTAGCCTTGTGCTTGTCTTCCAACTCCTTGGTGCGTTGTTGCACCAGGGCTTCCAGATCATCATCCTTGGCGCGAAGAGTAGCACCAAGCTTCTCCTCCCAGAGAGAGATCTCTTGTTCCCTGGCATCCAGGAGTGCCTGGCGGTCTCCCAGAGAGAGATCTCTTGTTCCCTTCGCGGTCCATGACGTCTTCCCTCGTCATCAAGAGCGCCTCATGTTGCATCATAAGTACTCGAGACTGCTTGTCGTGCCACTCACGCAGCTCCAGGCACTTGTCCTTCAGCTTCTGGTCCACCCTGTTGGCGGACTCGCGCCGTTCCTTGAGCTCCTACCACTTCTGATCGTGTCGAGCCTGCATTTCCTTGATGCCCGCCACCATGGATTCTAGGAAGGACAAGTCCATGGCGACGGCATCCGAATCATCCGCCTCTTCAAACTCCTTGATGCAGCGGGCGCCAGATACGCCAAGTTTTCATCGAGCTCGCGCTTATCACTATTGATGAGCCGGGACTCCTGGCCCCAGCTGCACCAAAGCGCTTGGCTCGAGGGGGATGGCGAGGCCCCCGTCATACCCGAAGGGGGAGGGGGTCCACGGTTTGGAGAGGGATTTTCCCCTCGACCTCCACTCCCACCTCTGAGGCATCCTCGGAAGCATGTTCGGCCACCACCAAGGAATCCAGAGCATGCCCACGACGGGCCCCGTCCCTCTACAAAGGAAATCTTGGCTGCCCCATCCATGCAGCTCTCCCTGTGGCCGGCCACCCTTCCACCAGCCTGCCTTCACTGGGAGTGCGTAAAAGGGACAAGCAAATGGCGAAAAGATAGAAGTTTTAGATTGCTAGGATACAAGGAGAAGAGATATGTACAAAAAAAGGGGGGAGAAGGGCGGAAGTTGAGTACCCGGAGAAGTCTGCTTGGACAGAGCCTCCGCTTCTGCAGCCAAACTACGGGCCATGAACTCCACTTCGCCGCAAGCAACGCCTGTGGGTCTCGTCTCACGAAAGGCCTCGGCCAGGGCTCCACGGCCGAGTCAACAGGAGGGACCTGCCTTCGAGGAGGGACTCGGCCCTGTCGCTCTCGCCTCCCTCTAGCCGAGGGGATGGGAAGTTCATCTCCGTCGCCTCCCGCAAGAGGAACTAGCCCTCCACTTTCAGGCCAGGAGCTGGGCTGGGGGCTCGGTGCGGGATCCTCCGTGTTGCTCCCCACCAAGTCCATGATCTCCACAATCTTCGGCGACCCATCATACCGGAGCCTCTTCGACCGGTGGATGAGGGTTTCCGTATCCTCCTCCACCTCCCTGGCCACAACCACAAGACAGGAGGTCAGTCAGCAAAATAATCAAGTATGTTGAAGCTATTTACAAGAAATGGAATCTTTCTTACTCCTCATCACTGAGCATGGAGTTCAATTTGAACTCCATGGGAGGCGAGGGGCCCCGCTTTCTTCTCGGGACGGAGGCGAGAGCTTCCTGCAGCTCTAAGCCCTACTGGGCACCGGGGCTTTTGAGGAGACGAGCTCAAGATCTCGAGCTGAATGAGAGCTGAGTCATCTTCATGTCCGCCAATTGATTGGCGGGAAGCTTGACCCCAAGGCGGGAGATCGCGGGCGCCACGCCTCAGACATGCTCCGGTGGTGGTCTTTCACCTCTGGCGGCAGGCGCAGAACTCGGGGCCACTGCTCTCGCTAGGCAAGACGCTCAAGGGGCCGCTGATCCAAAATTGGCCTGGGGCTTGAGGTCCAGCCACGAGCCACTCGCCTGGCTCCGCCACCACACGGGCTTCCTCCTCCTCTTGAACTCTTTCCGCCACGATGGCTAGGGCCTCAAGCCTGAAACCTTGTTCACGGCAGGTCATCCCCGCAACCCTTCCGTGGCCTCAAGGCCGCTACCACCTTGAGAGGAACCTTCGCCTGCTACCTTTTTTCCTTCCCAAAGAATCGCGCCCCCCGCCATTGCAGCCATTTGGGCAGCCTTGTCCTCCTCAATTCTCCTCCCGATAAATGCTACCTCCACGGAGGAGGTGCATTTGTACATCTTGGGATCGACCTCGACGGCCCCTGCCCACCGTGAGCACCGGACCACTTGAGTTCTTCGTCGAGAGAGAGCAGCCGCCAATCCCCTGCCACCCCATGGGCATTACAGTCTGGCTTCCACTTTAAGATCTGGTCTCAGGCAGAATTGACATTCAGAGGGATGAAGTTTGCTGGGGTCAACCAGATGGTCGCTCATCCAGGCCTGGCCATCAACAGATAAGTTATTGGCCAAACCTGGAAGTAATCTCATCATGTCCCCAGCATCACCATACAACCAAGCAGGTCTATCCCTCTTCTAAAGTGGAGCGATACGACGAAGAAGAAAGTCTGCCCCTATGTCCTTGATAGTTAGCCCGGCAGTCTTCAAGCGGGTGATCCTCTTTATTGGCGGGCGGTTTATCGTCAAGGAGGTCAGAGTGCATCCATTCTTGCCGCGTCGACACATACTGTCCGCACTTTGTAGAACTCTGGACCTTCCTCGTCTTGAATCCAGCACCAGTCGCCTCTCCACTCTTCCCACCTCTCACGCTGCAGACCAGAGATATAATCCTAGGACTTCCTCGCCACCCGTGGCATCCAGCTAATGTTCCCGGAATGGTGTGTCTTGTTCTCCACCCATGGAACAAAGTAATGCCTGAACAGATCGACATTGGGAGCAACTCCAACAAAGTTCTCGCACAGATGGGCGAAGATGGCCATGGTCGCCATTGCATTTGGTGTGAAGTCAAGAAGATGGAACCCGTAAATCATCATCATCGCCTCAAAGAATTCAGAAAAAGGGGAGCAGAGGCCATAGATGAAGTATGCACCAAAGAATCGATACGCATTGGGCGGATCCTCTTTCCCCTCCGCCAGAACTTTGGGAGTGTCGTGCCCTTTCGGGAATTCCCTCCCCCCATAGGTACCCGTACCTGGCTTGTAGAATCGGGCCGTCTAGATTCGAAGGGAAGAAGAAAACGTCTCCCCTCCACTTCTTATTCAGCTCGCTGCGCCTCTTGCTTCCTCGCAGCCACCTTCTTCGCCAGGGCTGCCCGCTTCCCTTTGCCATAGTTTTCTCCCCATCTCTCTGGACACGATGCGAATGTGGAAAATAATTGGGCGGGGAGGAGCGGGGCGGGGAGAGTTGTTTTGGCTTATGAAGGAAGATGATGGGAGGGCAGGGCAGGCGACAGTGAACTGCATCAGCCGTGTTTTCCTATCTTACGGGAAAAGGGCGGAGCGGGCGTGGAGCGGAGGTGCAACGCTCGTAAAGTTACCATTTTACCATAATTCACTACAGTCCCACATCCCACGACTCATGTAATTGTGCGGCGGACGTTGATTGATCGGTCGTCATGGCGAACCGCCGCGCGCAGCCTTCTCCTGCCATGTGTCTGTGCACTATTTGGGGCCTAACCCAACATGTCGCTTGACATGTATGGCTCAGGCCCGGGGGCTTATGTCGGGGAACATAAACAGGGGTGTATATTTTCCCCCGACTCGTGCACGGACGAGGAAGCCAACATGCACGAGAACAAGGTTGCAGAACCAAGGTCAGATTGGAGTGCATTGGATCAATTCTTTGAAGGACCAACATGCAGCACAAGAGGACAAAGACTAGCCAGAGAAGCAAGATACTGCTAAGGAAGAGACCTCCCTTGCCGGGCAGGCGAGCCTGGCAAGGATGGGATCACCCCAGAGCAAGCTGTGGTCGCCCCAAGAGAGATTCGCCGGGCTCATGGAGGCGTAACCACCTCACCGCGCCACCTCATCACCACGCACGTCGTCGATCAATGCGGTGTCAAGCTCCAAAGTGACTAAGTGGCTGTTATTTGCCACATGGCAGCCACTTCCTACTGTGAAAACCCTCCAAATGACACCTGTCCCCGCAACCCGCCGAGCAAGCAGCACGGTCGGCAAACCAGTCCCGGCAGGGCTTGTCGGGCGAGCTGAGATGTGATGTTAAGCGGAGCATTTAATGCGCCTCGTCACCAGAGATTTAGATATGATAGCACTATTTGCTATCTAATAAGTGTATAATGACTGATTTGCCACTGTGGTGACCCCTTTGTCTATAAAAGGAGGCCCAAGGCAACTGTAGAAAGGGTTGGTCACTCGGTTAGCAAAGCCACCCCCTCACTTTTTCATACGCGCATAGCCGTTTCGCCCAGGCCAACCCTGTTGAGAAAGCGTGTTGCGCTCACCACCACTTTTTCCACCATCAATCCACCAAAGCAGGAGTAGGGTTTTACACCTCACGGCTGCCCGAACCTGGGTAAAGACTGCCCATGTGATCTCTGTCGTGCTGCTCCACGCTCCTCTGCTCTTTGTGCAACGTGCCATCCCCCCGTCGAATGAGCAAGGGGCCCTTGGTCCCATAGGTGGTCGCTGCTTCCGCGACACTCAGAAATTGAAGAAAAACATGTGAACACTCTCCCAGAGAACATATTAAGACTGTAAGCATGTGTGTAAATGAACAATGAGATGAAAATGTGCACTAACTTCGTTGCTTTTTTCCCTCTCGTCCGCTCACGCCTAGATTTAATACTCTTGTTCGGTTTTTCAGTAGTTGGTCTCCCTTTTGGAACTATTTTGACTGGATTTTCCACGTCATCAGTGCAGCATTCGCGAGCAGCAGAGAAGTATGCCGACAAAGGAACAAATGATTTTCGGTCTTCATCTAAATCAGGTTTTTTCCATCAACCAATATACTCCGGAGGAGCTCCATCACCGCCTCTCGCTGTGGAATCGCTAGTTGCGGCTGTGCATAAAGCGCCACTAGCCATGTTGCCTAGTTGATGATACTTATTCATGTGATCGCACTCATACATGAGTATTAGCAACCTCAAGAAGGAAACGCTGGCTTGGCATGCATTGTCCATCTTTTTCTCACAATTTTTTTGAAATGTGCGACACCAAGATGATCCAGAATGCAGAATATATGTGCATGGGTAATCCTCACTTTCCAACTTTTTGCATTTACAAGCTACAGCATCCAGTCTTGCTCCTATAAACAGACAAGTCACATAATATCTAACATCCACAGGCTTAGCATCCACGCCTTGTGCATTCAACGTTTTTGCATCCAACTCCTCATTGTCCTTACCTTCCAAGTCGTTGTGATCCTTACCATCCAGGTTTTTTGCATCCAAGTCCACACCATCCTTGCCTTCCAAGTCATTGGGATCCTCAAAGATCCAAGTTTTTGCATGCAAGTCCTCACCATCCTTACCTTCCAAGTCCAGAGGAACCTTAGCATCCGAGTCCTTACCATCCGTGTTTTTGCATCCAAGTCCACACCATCCTTGCTCTTCCAAGTCATTGGGATCCTCAAAGATCCAAGTTTTTGCATGCAAGTCCTCAAAGATCCTTACCTTCCAAGTCTATAGGAACCTTTAGCATCCCGCCCTGTAATCCTTACCTTGCAATTCTTACCATCCTTGCCATATGGGACTTTAAGAAAACTCCAAACACAACCAAAGCATCACACGCCACCGGTCTGTGACTTGCCATTTTGTTCCTTCGATAACTGACGCTTACCCATGGAAACATTACAGTTGTATAAATATAAGAGGCAGCAATCTCCAGAGGTGTGCATTCAGCTTAGTGAAGGGTATCGTATGTGACGCTACTGCGTTTAATGCTGCTTCATTCTTACGCATTATGGATACATAATGCTCAACATGATGTAACAAATCAACAAGTTGCATCTTCCTGTTCAGGTGCACATGAAGCTTTGATTTGAAGACTATATGAGTAAGTCAGTCATTGCGGCAACAGCCTATTCGAAGGAACTCAATAGCGTTTCGAGTCTCTATTGCCTCCGGTGACTCTCCTTCGATCGATCCCCGCCAGACGGGTTTCTCCTGCTAACATGTTGTCCACCGGGTTAGAATAATGACCCAGCAGTGTTGAGAACTGCTGGGGCAGGGTATGATCCCTACGGGGCGGGTCTAACAGCCGAGGCTGAGCCGCCATGCCGCCTCCTGGCGCTCAAGATCTCCCTGCAGCTGTGGGTTACTCTGCCCCTGTCCCAAGCATGTTAAAAGGTTCCGCCTCATATCAGAAGGCGGGCGGGTTTGGTGCCTCCTCCAAGAACTGCATTGGAGGCATCTTGATCCAAACTTGCTTAAACGCTGTTGCCCTTATACGCTATGCACTCAAAGATCCATCCGAGCCTCTCTCATACATCGGGCGTTTCTACATTGAACTCCTCCTGAGCTTTAGCTACCTCATCTCGCACCTTTGCAACCTCCGTGTTGTGCTCTACTTGATTTGTTGTAGTAACCTTAGTTGCCAACAGGGTTGTTAAGGTGCCTAAAAGTTCAGACAAAACCTGAGCCGGCGGCTGAGTTGACCTGGCGGCTCCAGTCGTCGCTGTAGCAGTTGAGCCAGACGTCATAGCTGTCGTTGTCGAAGAGTTGAGACCCGGCGTAGTGTCAGCCATGAAGATAGCAGCCCTACAAGGCGGCACCTAGGGGTCCAGAATACTATCACCATCGGAATAGCCCCCAAGCCTGTTGTCCCGAAGCTGGTTAATTGACTCGCTTCCGCTTGAAGACTCATCACATGAATAGATGGTCGCCCTCCACCAGATGCGTAATCTTCCTCAAGACCTCACTTATGTAGAAAACCGACGAAGACATGCTTCCGTCCGGTTGAGCTCGGGCAGGTTGCGCTACGAGCCGCTCGATGATGTCGGTGCAGATGTCCGGCCAGCTCGATCCACCAATCTTGCCGATGAAGACGTGAATACTGGTCAAGGGGACCCAGACTGCAGACTAATTGAGTCGGCCTTGGGGCCCCCACCAGCCGCCCGACGAGAGCTTGCCACGGCGACTCTTGGTCATCCTGCCAAGGGCGTATCCCTCGATCCCTGGGAAAGAGCCCTTCATGAACTCGAAACCACCGTGCTCTGGCCCCATGTTGGACACCAACTGTCGTGGATTTGTTACGCCGGATGTCCTAGAGAAAGGACTTAAGCGTGGAGCCATCGCAACGTAGGTTAGCTCGAAGGGGTTGGACGGGACGAAGGACACAAGGTTTACCCAGGTTCATCCCCTCACGGAGGAGGTAAAATACTACTCCTGCTTTCGTTGATATTACTTGAGTATTGATTACAAAGGAGCAGACCCGCTTGACCTAGCTATCAATTAATTGTTTCTTGAGTTAACCCGCCACAGGGTCTCGCCTTTATATACATAGGCCGAGGCCCTGGGCTTACAAGAGTCCAAATCAGATCACACAGTGTGACTAACTCCGTTTCCAAGTCGCCCTGCCTTGCTAGGCAACTTGCCATCATGGCAGCTCACACCTTCCGGGTCATGATCCTACCACCAGGTCTTTGACCTTCAGTAGGCCCACCTTGTAAGCCGCCACCAGTCTTCATGTTTTCTCTCCTTGGCCTTACTTGGGCTCTCTCTTGTTGATTCGCCAATGGTGTAACTCGACTTCTTCGGGCGGTCACACTCATGATTATATCCCCAACAGTCCCGAAGTTGTGGATGTCGGACAGATGGTAACATGAACAAGTAGATGATGTTTACCTGTGTTCGGCCCTCTTGATGGAGGTAAAATCCATGTCATGTTCTTTTTTATATTAATGGAGATATATCGAATGCAGAGTTAATCTACCTTGAGATCGCAAGATGTGTTCTAACTCTAGGGCTAGGTGAATGAGATTGTGTTGATGTCCCCTCTACAGGCTAAAACCTTTGGCTTATATACACGCCAGGTAGTGTATCTAGGGTTATAAGGTTGGTGGCGTGGATGTGGCAAGAGAAGTCTTGGACACCATCGACGGGCAGAAAATTGAGGACCAGAATGGTCATGTTGCCGCACATACACTAGAAGTTTGGCACACACCGAGCCATCCATGAGGTTGAGAGCAAGAGAGACAATGCCGACAAACCACATAGTCCATGCCGCTGATAGGTGGCCCCTAACCCCACATGTCAATGACACAAGGGTGTGTCATTTTGTCGAATTCCATGGCAAAATTTAGCGTGAGGATTTCGCTTTTTATTTAAATTTTCTTCCATGGCTTTGAAATTACAAGTACATGTGACAAAAGTAATGGTCATATGTTCATATATATATATATATATATATATAAAACACACACACACACACACATACACATTATAAACACTATTCTCGATCACGGATCGTAATAATATTTTGATCACAACCTGACCGCCCTGCTAGTAGCACGCTGAACTTCCCTCGTGAACTAGGTTGAACTTCCGCCAACATTGCCGAAATGGGGCTTATGATATACCGCTGGAAAGCTATGGACACTAATATCATGACCCAACTTAAATTTTTGGCAAAATATAAGCGTTTAAGAGCAGTTTTGAAAACTGCTTTTCTTCACGCAAAAAACGTGAATCGATTTTCGATCGTGATTTCTAAATCGCTTATCGGAATGAGGCATATAATATGGAGTTGGAAAGCTGCTGCAAAACCGATCCTTACACATGTTAAAAGTTCTCTAATTCCCTATGGTTAAAGAGTAATTTAAAAATGTAAAATTTCGTAAACCTAACAGTTGAGTTCGCTTTTTCGTCAATTCCAAACGGCTAATCCAATGGAGGAATATGATATGGCGTTGGAAAGCTTATGAAAATGCGCTTACTTTTTCATCTTGAAAGTATTTTTCTAATTTTGAATGGTTTAAGAGTAATTTTGAAAATGGTTCAAGTCCCATCGAGTCCGTGATTTTCGAGCTAATTTTTAACCGTGCATCCGAATGCAACAAATGATATGGTGTTGGAAAGCTTGAACAAATGCGAAACTTTTTGGTATGTATTGTTTCTCCCAATTCTTTACAGTTTTAAGTCAGTTTTGAAAATGGCGAAAAACGTATTTTCACCGTAATTTCTACAAACTTTATCGGAATTGGGAAAATAATATACCATTGAAAAGCTACGGAAAATGTGAAACTTTATTGATGGTTTTCTCTGATTCTTAGCCGTTTTCAAGTAATTTCAAAAACAGCGGGATCATTCGTTCGCATCTATCGCTAAATGATTCTTCAAAATGCACCGCGGAAGAACCCGAATCCAGCGCTGTACCGAACTTCACTGCTTTTCACGTGATTTTTTGCTCGTAGGTCTCCATCCATCGATCGAACTCTCCATCCACTCACCGGAATTGAGCAAGTGATATACCGTGGAAAGTTGCAGTAAGCACATAACTTTCCGTGTTGATCGCTTTTTCATACTCGCGATGGTTTTAAAAGTTTTTCATCCAAATTCATTCAGCAGAGTAGTTGAACTTCATGCTGTTTTCACGCTGAACTTCGTGGCGATTTTCGCTTGTAATTTTCTCATCCATTTCGTTAGTGCTACACAAATGATATTCCTTTGTACAAACCACTCTCACAATAATTTTTAACTTTCTCCGACCGAGGACTTGAACTTACACAAATGATATTCCCTGTCGCTTTGAAGTAATTAGAGAAATGAGGAGATCATGATTTTTGCCTTCATTGCTAATGGAAATGCAATCAAGTGAAGTAATTAAACTTCTCTGCATGTCTGCTTGAACATCACTCTATTTTTGACGAGCTATTTTTGCACTACGTGAAGTAATTGAACTTCTGGGGCATCTCTGTTTGAACTTCACCCTGTTTCACTTTTTTTGTATTTTTTCTTATATGAAATACACACCATGTAGTACGTGAACTTCCGGTTGTTATCACTTTGAACTTCTCTCTGGTTTGAGAGAATTACTTTAAAACACAACAAACAACATATTTTTTATGTATTTTGGACATCTACATACACGGTGAATCTCTCTCACAAGAATTTTTGAATTTTTCCCTTGCCGAGCACTTGAACTTCTAGCAACCATTTTTACATTTATGAGATTGTTTTCAAAAGTGCAAAAAATGGCATTGTGCTTTTTATTTTTTTTGAAAAGGTAAATCCTAGGTTTTAATAAACTCCGAACTTCTATGTTATTTCAATTTAAACTTCACCTTTTTATATTTTGAGTAAAGAATTGTATTCGATTTTTATATGGAAAAAATCGAACATGGAAATACAAGGTGAGCCTCTCTCGTAAGAATTTTTGAACTTCCCCAGACAGAGCACTTGAACTTCTTTCAACAAAACTTTTAAGCTTTTAATTTTCTATACCTTTATTTTCATTTGAAATGCATTCCTTGTAGTACTTGAAGTTCTCGCTGTTTTTACTATGAACTTCTGTTGTCTTTTTGTGAATTTTTTTGAACCTCTTGTGTATTATTAGAAATGGCAAATAAATGGAGTTCTTTAGTAAATGTCAAACTTCTTCGTTATTTCGAATTGAACTTCTTGGTTTATTCGTTAGTAATGAAAAAATCAAGTTGTTGTAATAAATATCGAACTACTCCGCTTTTTGAAATTGAACTTGGTTTATTTTTTAGTAATGAGGAAAATCTGACTTTTCATATACATTGAAGTACTCTTGTTTTTAAATTGAACTTCTGGTTTTTTAATTTGACTTTCTTGGTTCTGTAATAAAATTGAACCTCCATGTTTTTGAAATTTGAACTCTAATTTCTTTTTGGAAACATGGAAAATGCTTTTAAAATAATTTTGAACCCATGTTTTTAATTTTTTGCACTTCTTTTGTTCTTAAAAAGAGAGATGAATCCTTTTTACAAACATTGAATTGCTTTTGTTTATTTTTATTTGAACTTTTAGGTTTTTATTGCTTCGTTCACACCACATTTATTCAATTTTCTTGAGGAAAATTCCAACATGGTCACTTTTTATTTGTTTTACAAAACTCTTGTTTCTCCGCACTTATCTAGCTTATGTATTTGAGCTTACATACTTCTAAACCTGAACTTCACATTTTTTTATCATTTCATTAGTAAACTTTTCTCACAAATGCACCAATTTCATAAGAAAACTTTCTCTCACAAATGCACAAGAATGGATTCTTTTTTTACCTCGAACTACCTACACGCCGAAAAGCCAAAGATAAGTTCTTTTGTCTCGCTTAAACAACAGCTCTTTTATATCTTAATTTGAACTTTTGGTTTTTATTTTCTAGGAACTCAAGAAATCCAAGTTTTCTTATAAACACCGAACCGCCTCGTATTTTAATTGAACTTCTAAGTTTTTAGAAACAGGAAAATTTTACTTTTAAAAAACTTTTAAACTGCACTATATTTTATTTCACCTTCCCAACTTCCTAATAAATGTTGGACTTCTCCATTATTTAAATTTGAACCTCTAGGTTTTTAAGAAACGAGAAAATCGGACTACAAGGTCGAACACAAGGAGTTGCAGCTTAGCGCCTTCCATTTCTACAAATTTGATCAATGAACACAATTTTGGCTTGCTAAAATCAACACATTGACTACGGCTATACTAATTACTCACACGTAAAAATTGATCGTAATATAAGAAAAATGTGGCCTTGCAAAATGCTTTTGAGAACGGTTAGCCTTTTGTGAAGAAGAACAGAGACATAAAGAGCACGACACATACATCGAACATTACCTAAGTAACCCACACAAAGGAGTGCGTATACATACAAGACACAAGACCTAGCACGGACGCAGCAACACATAAGACTATTTTTATTTTTCAACTTCGCTTAAGTCTACTTTGAACTTCAATATCCTTTACAAGCTTGAGCCATCATTTTCCAGCCGCCCAAAATACAATTATCTCTAACTCTCAAGATTAATATGACAACTCTTTATGAACTTCTAGTCATCCATGTATTTTTGCCGCCATAACGGATATGCATAGCATTTCAAACAATTATAAATGACATGATGCTCAGAGGTATTTAAAAGCACACTCGTGTCTACTACTAGCAAAGTTCCCCAAGGATCATTTTTCTCAAGCAGTAATAGCACAAAAGCCACCAATGTTGAATGTATGACAAACATGTCCAAGAATTATCAAAAGAAGTTGATTAGTCTCAAAAGGAAGCATACTGGTGAGTTACTTGTCCGTAAACAAACAATAATAGAGCAAGGTAAGCGGTCAAGTTCAGACCAGAGAGTAAAGGAGCTATATTTGTGTGATTTACTCGTTCAGAGGTAACACAATATGGTGAATGAACCGACATACTTTTTTAGACCGAACCCAACTCTTTTGCTTTCTCGAACGATACGCTATAAAGAAATTCACTATATGTTAACCAGAGTCAACGCTTAAACTGCCACAATTCACCTCATAGCAACAACACGTAAACACTTCAGAAATTATAGCAAAATTTAGTAGCCAATTGAGCACCCGCACCGCATGTACCGCTTGGGGATATAGATATGTGATCACCAGTTCCACAGGTTCGTAATCACTTTATACAAGATAAAATTTGTGAAGTCACTTCACAAGAGGCATCGAATGGAGAGACCCAGGCCTCTACGACGGTAACATTTTTGTGTTCGACCAACTCTTGATGTTCTCACCGCTGCGGGTGGTGCAGTAGTAGGGGTCAGCTTCCGCTCTTTTGAAATATCCCAACCTGTCACAATGTTGTCATTGTCTTCCATGACTTAATGCGGGCGACGACTATTCATGCGCGACGTGATGAGGTTGTCCGGCAGCGCGGTTGGTCCCCTACAGTTTGTGTTCTCTTGTCCATCTTCTTCTTCATGCCGCCAGAGAATGGTGGATTACGCCTACCGCAACATCGGCCAAGGATTCAGAGTATTTGCTGGTCTTGATCTTTCCACTTGCGCCGCATGTCAATGAAGTTGTTGGGATCGATCTCTCAATCTGATTTGTTCAAAGATCCGCTTGTCACCTCCAATGCTGAAACCGACAAATGTGTACAATTTCCTCCCCGCAGGAAGTCTTTGAGGCGCTTGGGCCTGCAAGGGGGAAGACACACATTTAAAGATTAGTCTTCTTTTTTGAAGATTTAATTCTTCTGCTTTTTGGTTTTGATGCTTATATAGTATAAGTCATGGATGAATGAAGTCCGTAAACTAGTACACAAAGTCCTGAAATTAAATTCAACTACACCATGTTATTTTTATTTTTGCTATCTTTTAGTGCTTCACCAAATGCTTCACCAAATTCAAGAATCATTTTACCAGATTCAATGATATATGTGCTGCTTGATTCAAGTTTAGTTTTCTTTTTGTTGAATAAAAGATCTATAGAGTGCTTGATAAGCATCTTTGTGCATCAATTCTATATCAAGTTCAGAAATTAATTTGAGAAACATGTGCATCAAGATATGGACCTATACCACTTCACCAAACATCTTTAAATACATCAATTTATAAACTATACTAGTGCATCAAGATCAGAATCTATGCTAGCACATCAAGTTCAGAAATTAATTTGGTGCATGAAGTTCGTAATTCTATAAACATTTTTTCAGATGCTAATCTGGTGAAACAATCCACTTCACGCTTTTAGAAATGCATGTAAGTTGAGGAACATGTACTGCGCATACACTTGCCAAAGTATAGTAGTTCATCTAGTTGGGAAACTAGTTTAATGAAGTTTTAGTGAATAGTACTAGTACAACAGATGAATGAACAAGAGTATGGGTTACCATTTTGTGGATGCTGCGACATGGTACACACCAAGTAGTTCTCGACGACAATCTGCAGGATCGACTGCCTATTTGTGGAGGTTCATCATCGCCAGTGAACTCCACATCAACTCCGATGAAGCTCTGATACAAGCCGCCTCTTTATCCTTGCGCTCGCCATCACCTCGCCGGCCTTGTCCGTTCGCTGCCGGTGCGTACGATCTGCCACCTCTCCTTGCCGTGGAGCTCAACCTCCGTGAGGGTTCTCGTACTCGCTTTCCCGGGACGGAACGCCGACGAGGTTGTCGCTCTTCTGGACGGCTCGCCATGTTGACGCCAGGACTGTCCTCCGCCATCGCCTTTCTCACACGACTGGGCTTAAGAGAGAAGTTTGTGGTTTGTGCAGTGAGATTGAAGCGGCAATGGTTTTAGGGAATGAGGCGTAGATGGAAGACAATGGGGTATTTTGCAATGCGCCGACGCTGGATGTGTGGGAGGCGGTTCATCGGGGCGTGGTGTGGTGGTCGGGGTCCCCGCTTGCGCCCTTGTGGCAACCGCCAGCAAGTGGCGCTGGTGGTGGTTCGAAGAAGCAAATCATTCAATTCAAATGGTGACGAGTATGCTTTGTGATGTTTTTCCGTGAGGATGTTAAGTATTGTTTTTTCATCAAGTCTTATAGACTAGTTTATTCAAGACATTTTTCATGCTCGGAGTTGTTGCTCAAAACTGGTACTTATTTTATTTTCATCTGACTTACCTAAGTTAGGCCTTTATAGTTTTGTATTCTCATTTTAGTGCACTTATGGTTTAGTGCTGTGAATCGAAATGTAATTTCATACAACGTGCGTTATGAAATTTGGTGTCGAGTGGTGTGAGTGGCCTAACGATCCTCGCTTTTTAGTAATCGATGTCATATGTATGTTTGAACTGAGTTTGTTTTTTTGGGTGGTTTGTGGGATTGAGATTATTTTATGGCCAGATCGCTCGTTGAGGTGTGTACAGATTTTATATAAATTATAAATTTAGCAGAATTGACAAATAAATTCTATTTGAACTTCTTTTATTTTAGTATTTGAACTTGTCGATTTTATGTAAATAAGAAATTTAATATAATTGACAAACATTATATGTTTTGAACTTTTGCATTTTAGTAGTTGAACTTGAAAGTATTATTTAATTTGGTTTTTAAATTATGTACATTTAATAGATAGGCTATTAAGACCTCTTTTTTAGAGGTTCATTGTTTTGTATCAAATTTTCTCCTTTTTATCATCCGTAAGGGAGCTAAAATTATTTATATATATATTTTTGTATTCAAAGTTATTTCCTCGAACTAGTATTTGAATTTATATATTTTCAGTTTCGACATTTTTCTTGTAGTTTATATTTCTTTGCCTCGCCTCGGTTTTTAACGGGCTTATTGGTGGGTGTTTGTAAATGATGCAGGCTATTGGGCCATTTTCCGCCCAGATAGCTTGTCCGCATGCTGGTCATAGCGGCGTGCGCATGCGCTCTGGTTTTAGTCCCACCTCGCTAGTCGAGGGGGCTCCGGACCTGTTTATAAGCGCAGCCGAGGCTCATTGGTCGAACTCCTCGAATACTTACTGAGCGCTTATACACGGCGCCGTCTCTCTCTCTCTCTCTCTCTCTTGACCGGTGGGCCCTGATCGGTGGGCCCTGCATTGTTCGGATTACTAGGATTCGCCTATGGGCTCGAGTTCAAGTATCTAGCAGTCAAGGTCTACCGACCTTGGCGGTCAGTTTTTTCTTTTTTGTTTGTTTGAATCTAGTACTTGACTCCATGAGTAACTTTGACTGAAACTTTTTGTTCTAGTTCTTGTCAGTTTTGTGCAAGTGTAATCTAAGATGTACTTGCGTGTAGACTAAGCTGTACTGATAGTCCATTCATAGTAGCGCTTACGGACTGATGCTTCTATGTACTTTTTATTGTAGTAAGTATGTATTGTCCGATCAGGTGTACTAGTACTATCATTCTTAACCTGCAAGCGACCAACATAAGTGTGTGCCGATGTTTCTTAACTTTTTCTGTTTGTAGTACTTGTTAATTTTCTAGCAGCTACATATGAATGAAAACACTACATGAAGTACTAAGAATTTTTGCTTCAACTTTTTAAGTGTTGTTAAGCAACTCAAATTGTGATGATTGATCGCAACGTTATGTTTTCTATACAATACTGAATCGAAACTAGACATAGAACAACGTTACGTGATTAGTTGCATCATAACTACTACTTTAGAGCAGCCACAAAGTTCCATCTAGAAGATACTTTTGAATTTGAAATGATGGATTAACAACATATGAAGCTACCAAACTTATATAATGAGATAAGCAAAACATTATACTTGATGACATAAGTAAACTTGTTCAACCATGAAAAGACGACATAATCATACCGGTTCAACCCAACAAGCAAACTACTAATTTGAAACGACAAGATAAAAGGCAAGCACAAGCGGAAAAAAACAAGGCAGTGCTCGATGTATCTTCATCCCTAAAAGGGCAATAGGGTGGTCGAGAAATTGCAGCCTCCCGCTGTTTTGCAAATTCAACCATCTGTGATGTAGTCGATCATGCTCCATGACTTGTACGGGGCGACGATCTACTCCTCGCGACTCGATGAGGTTGTCCGGCAGCGGCTGGTCCCCACGCTTGTAGTCTTCCTGCTGTTGATGTTCTTCTTCATGCCTTTGTAGAATGGGTGGATGACGCTGTTGCAACATGATACGCCTCCAACGTATCTATAATTTTTGATTGCTCCATGCTACTTTATCTACTGTTTTGGACTATATTGGGCTTTATTTTCCACTTTTATATTATTTTGGGACTAACCTATTAACCGGAGGCCCAGCCTGAATTGCTGTTTTTGCCTTTTTCGTGTTTCAAGAAAGAATATCAAACGGAGTCCAAACGGAATGAAACCTTCGAAACGTGATTTTCTCACCGAACGTGATCCAGAGACTTGGACCCACGCCAAGGAACAACGGAGGCGGTCACGAGGGTGGGGGCACTTCGGCGCGCCCTACCTCGTGGCCCCTGCTCCACCGACATACTCCTTCCTCCTATATATACCCACGCACTTCAAACGATCGTAACAGGAGCCAAAACCTAATTCCACCGCCGCAACTTCCGTATCCACGAGATCCCTTCTTGGGGCTTGTTCCGAGCTCACGGAGTGGGCATCCACCACGGAGGGCTTCTACATCAACACCATAGCCTCTCGATGAAGTGTGAGTAGTTTACTTCGACCTTCGGGTCCATAGTTAGTAGCTAGATGGCTTCTTCTCTCTTTTGGATCTCAATACAATGTTCTCCCTCTCTCGTGGAGATCTATTCGATGTAATCTTCTTTTTGCGGTATGTTTGTTGAGACCGATGAATTGTGGGTTTATGATCCAGCTTATCTATGAATAATATTTGAATCTTCTCTGAATTCTTTTATGTATGATTGAGTTATCTTTGCAAGTCTCCAATTATCCGCTTGGTTTGGCCAACTAGATTGGTAGTTCTTGCAATGGGAGAAGTGTTTAGCTTTGGGTTCAATCTTGCGTGTCCTTACCAAAGGATGTAAAGGGTTGCAAGGCACGATTGTATTGTTGCCATCGAGGATAACAAGATGGGGTATTTATCATATTGCATGAATTTATTCCTCTACATCATGTCATCTTGCTTAAGCGTACTGCTTTTTAACTTAATACTCTAGATGCATGCTGGATAGCGGTCGATGACCTGGAGTAATAGTAGTAGATGCGAATCGTTTCGGTCTACTTGTCATGGACGTGATGCCTATATACATGATCATACCTAGATATACTCATAACTATGCTCAATTCTCAATTTCTCAACAGTAATTTGTTCACCCACGTAGAATACTTATGCTCTTGAGAGAAGCCACTAGTGAAACCTATGGCCCCGGGTCTATTCTCATCATATCAATCTCCATCACTTTTATATTTGCCTTGTTTTTACTTTGCCTTTTATTTTTACTTTGCATCTATATACCAAAAACCAAAAATATTATCTCTATCAGATCTCACTCGTAAGTGACCGTGAAGGATTGACAACCCCTAATCGCGTTGGTTGCGAGTAGCTATCGCTTTGTGCGTACGAGGGACTTGCGTGGCCTCCACTGGATTGATACCTTGGTTCTCAAAA